>OZ010795.1:348623780-348983780 GCA_963932465.1 Maratus speciosus | reverse complement strand
CTGTTTGTAAGTATCTGCAGTTGAATGTCTTAACCCTTTCGAAATTGAATTTTTTTTTTTTTCAGTTTGGGGTTAAAATCACTTTTACGCTAATAAAATGAAAACTAACTAACCAAATCACAGAAGATAGGTTTTGCTGAAATTTAACGAATATGTTAGTTTCTGAAACCTAACGAATGTATCGAATGTAACGAATATCGTGTTCTTCGCGTATGACAACAGTCGAAGAAAGAATCTGAGAATGCATTTGGAAAGTGTAGTATTACAACAAAATTTAACAGACATGAAAACAACTGGTATTTTTCATTGTTTATCACAAATTATTCATTCGGAAAAATAGTCTCTAATTTAAGTTTAAACCCTTTCAGGCCTGAATTTTTTTCTTAAAGTTAAAAAAAATTAAAAAAAAATTTCAACTTTTTTTTTTTAACTATTTAAAAGCTAGATGACGCTCCTTGTCCACTAAAAAGTTAAAATATAGAATGTACATATGTGGTTATGAGGATTTTACGTATCTCCAAGGCATTATTTATAGTTTAAAGCAATTTAAAATTAAAGAATACATATGTGACCGCTAGGGCCGAAAGCGTTAACACTAAGGAGCTCTAGTAACAATCCTACGGAAAAGTCTGCATGACTTTTCAAAGAGTACTCTTGAAGTGCAAAGAGCCTATTACGGATACGAAGCCACCAATGGTGCTGAAACCACTCTTTCAAATAAAATTTGTTTCAAGACTGCAAATTAATTTACTGATATTTTGTCAGTTTTAAAACAACGTGTATATGCAACTCAGTCTTCCAGAATTGCAAAACATATTGCTAGTCCCTGAAACCATCGGAAGAACTTTGCGACTTCGAGCTTAATTCCTTAGCCACCCAGATCACCTGGATATAACGTCGCTGGACTTTTTCCTTTTGGAATTTGTAAAGGACATCGTTTACAGGTATGACTGCCCCGGGAACACAGCTTTCACTTTAGAGTATAAGTGCAATCCCAGAGGGAAGACTCAAATCCATTGCATATGGTAAGATACATTAACAATGACTAGTCTTTCCAATATTTAAAACAGTTAATAACATACAGAAAAATAAATTCGGTTTGCTATTTTTGACTCTGAAACTCATAAGAAGTGTCATCAGTACATATATTGACAGGAATTGTACTGTATTCTTTACATGCATAAACAATTACAAGACATATTTTTTTAATATTAGAGCTGAAAAATATTAAGTGAAATGCATTTTCTGATAACTATAATGAAAGTACTAAATTACTAAATAAAACTAACCAAAAGAAATAATATTAATATTTACATTATGTACAGTCGTGGAAAAAAAGTAAACACCCCCTACTAACTCGTCAACAAATTATCGTATAAGAAAGTTATTGGTACCGAACGATTGGAAATAAAGTCTACTTTTAAATGATGTATATAAAATTTGCTTAGGCGGTCATCTACATATTAAAACGAACCCAAACTTAATTTTTTATTGGCAATACCCAATGTTAACAAGATATTTCAAATCTTCTGTTCAAACTATACCTAGTCACTAAATTTCCAGTTATTTGAATGATAAGTGAATGAATTATAAACATTCAAAATTTAGTGCTTCTAATGTTAGATTACATTTTTATATTTTCATTAATATGTCCTGAAATTATACTCCTAATGTGCTAATTTTTTGTGTAGCAATAATACTAAAATACCCAAACATAAATACGTTGAATTTGCAATTTTTATAATTTTATGATATGAATTATGAATGATGAAATTAATATTCGAAAAAATTATGAATTGCAAACTACAATTTTTTGATGGATTTAGATTTATTAAGCCCTGCTTTATGGAAATCCAAAATCTACTATTTTTCTTCCAAGTAGTTTTCAAATTATGCTTAAAAAACGACAAAACGATGGTTTAAGGGGCCGCCTATGATAGAAGTGGCTAGATATATTGAAATTTCTTAATGTATCCTGTAATCTAGCAGTCTTCAATGGCTGCTTGAGTGACGCTTAAGAGGCCTTGATTAAGAAGCGGGCTCTCTCGGTCAACAATCGAGTACCGAACTTAAATTTGGATACAGCCTCTAAAATACACTCATTTTAAAATAATTAATTTCTCGGAAACTTATCGTACGAATTGCATAAAAATTTCTTGCATAAAAATTGGTGTAAAAATGGAATAAAAATTGGAATAAAAATTGCATAAAAAAGGGTGTAGAGTTCATTTATGTCATCAGAATTGTGTACTGCTATTGAAAAAGCAAAGTTATAGTTCGTTTTAATATGTAGATGGCTCCTTAAATAAATTTTATGTACACAATTTAAAAGTGGACTTTATTATTTATTGTGTGGTACTAGTAACTTTCTTCCACGATAACTTTTTGCAGAATTAGTAAGGTGCGTTTACTTTTTTTTTTCACGACTGTACAACACAGGGGCTCCTGTCTGAAATGGGAGCTGAGAACATTGAGTTGACTTAACTAGCTCAGAAGGGAGGGGATTCGTAAATATAAATTCCTTGTCATGGGCATCGTTTACAGGAGGAAAGTGTCGAACATTGATGACCTAAAGACCAAGATTTCAACCGCAATAGCCGCTGTGGATGCCGACATGCTGGCCCGTACTTGACGCGAAACCGACTTCCGTCTTGATATTCTCCTTGCGACGAAGAGCGCACATGTGCAAGTTCATTGAGGTGAAAAATATTTTTAATTCAAAACCCTAATAGATTTTTTTTACATTTAATCTATTTTTTTTTAGTGGTGCACTAACAACACCAAAAAGCATTTTGACGAATTATGTGAAAAATTCAAATAAACATTTGAAATGTATCATAATGAAGAGAATGAATATTTTTTAAACATGATTCAATCATATTCAAAGCTGGTGTAGTACAGTTGAAGTTTATTCGAACAGAGCGAAAAATGTATAGACCAGGAATTGAACCTGGATATTTGGCGTGGCGTGCCGTGCCAATGCCTTACCTGTTATACCTGTTCTGATAGCTTAACAGGTAAATAATTGGCACGACAAGCCAAGCATCTAGGTTCTATTCCTGGTCCGGACATTTTTAGCGAAAATTGTATAGACCAGGAATCGAACCTGGATACTTGGCGTGCCGTGCCAATGCCTTACCTATTATACCTTTCCTGATAGCTTAACAGGTAAATAATTACACGACAAGCCAAGCATCCAGGTTCTATTCCTGGTTCGGACAGTTTTAGCGAAAATTGTATAGACCAGGAATCGAACCTCGATACTTGGCGTGCCGTGCTAATGCCTTACCTGTTATACCTGTCCTGATAGCTTAAAAGGTAAATAATTGGCACGACAAGACAAGTATCCAGGTTCTATTCCTGGTCTGGCCATTTTTAGCTCTGTTGGAATAAACTTCAACTGTACTTCTCCAGCTTTGAATATGATAGGAAATTTATTAAAATAGATAATTCCATACTTGCGTTATGCAAGGTGTTAGTAGCCGAATAAATCGTCAAAAATTTCTCTACTTACAGCAGCTTTTTGTATTCTGACTATTTCAATTTTAAGCGCATAGTTCGACATATCTATTAAGTTTGTATTTAATTAATTAATTAATTTACTTATTGATGATGTTTTTCTTTATATATAGAATATTACCCAGAAACAAATGTTAAACTATTTATTATATCAGATATAGTAAACGAGGAAGCGATTTTCCCGATTACGGATGATATCGTAAACGTCTGGAACGTTTTTCACGAAACTTGCCTTCTATACTAAATCGAAAACGATAAAAATATTTACTTTAGGTATCGAATTCTAGGAAATTCGTTTTGGCAAGTTAAAACAAACTTAACGCTGAAAATGCTTCTAGCTATAAATGGACGAATGCTCAAACGATTTACAGAATACGTGTTTTCCATACTATTTCGTCCACGAGAAACCCATCTAGCTCTGTTTTGAATTCTGAAAAGTTCGTTTTGACCGAATAAAACGAATTCAGAACTAAAGATACTGATATAAATCGAAAACGGTTCAAACGATTTTCTCAAAGCTTATCTCCTATACTAAATCGCAGGCCGATCTAGTTAGGTCGGTAATTCGGGAAAGTTTGTTTTCTATGACTAAAAGAAACAAACAAATGCCTAAAAATGATGGTTTAAATTGAAAGCACTTCCGACGGTTTTCCTGAAGTAAGCTTTATTCGAATACAAGAAAATGATCTAATTAGCTTTAGACTTGGCAAAATAAATAAATAAATAAATAAATAAATAAAAAATTAAAGGCTTAAGCAATTTTCAAAATTGATCATCAGTAATCGGAATTATCGCAGATACTATTGATCATTGAACAATAACAAGATTACGGAGGATATAAAAGACGGCTTAGCGATTTTCAGGAAACTATCATCTACTTTAAATCGAACACATAAAAAAGGGCTCGCTACGTCTCGACTGCTGAAAAATTCGTTATATAAATTTAATAATTTCTAAAATTAATCTTCAGTAATGTAGCCAAAACTATTGGTCATTGATCAGCAACATGATTACGGACGATATCGAAGACGATTTAATTATTTTCAGGCCATTTGCCTTCTACATTAAATCTAGGACAAGAAAATAGTCTAGCTAGATCCTCGCTTCAGGAAAGGTAGTTTTGGCAGGTTAAAATGAACGCATCATTAAGATAGCCGATGTAATTTTTTTTAAATAGAAAACTATTGGAACGATTTTCATTGCAGTTTCGCATACTAATTCATGTACGGGAAAACCATATGAGGCAATTCCACAGAAAAGTCTGATTTTGAGGGGAAAAATGAAATCAATAATATATTTAATTTAAGGTTATGATTGGAAAGCTTGATATTTTTATGTTCTATACAAAAATCCTAATAAGAAGGCATTGTAATATACTGTTAGTTAAGTACCATTATTGGCTTTGTAAACTCATAATGTTAAGTCAGTTGCACAATAAAAGTTGCGTCAGTTGAATATTAAAGACATGAATTATTACTTTGCTAAGCGTTGGTTTAACTAAGCGTAAACCAACAGAGCGAAAAATGTCCAAGCCGGGAATCGAACCTGGGCCCCAGGAATAGCGCTCCATTGCTCTACCACTAAGCCACGAGGACGATGTCCAGCTTGGCATCTCTCACTCACCTAAGTCGGTAAGACTGCTACTGCAGCTACTAAAGGGAAAAGTCTTCATGAGCACACAATCTTGCGACGTAACATGAGATACAAATGAAACCAGCATCGGTGAATATACAATTTAATTAATTTTTCAACTAATTTTCAGCAGTGAAATTTCGCTTGGAATTATTGAATATTAACGACGTGAATTATTACTTTGCTAACTAAGCGTAAACCAACAGAGTGCAAAATGTCCAGCCAATACGTCAGTTGCATATTTAATTGCCATTTTTTTCTTTTTATTTTTCAGAAATTACTTATAATAGTTAATTTTATTATTTGTCATTACTTATTGTTGTAAAGAACATAAAATCACTTTTCTTAACTGGATAGTTTTGATAATTTGAAAACTTCAACAAAGGCAGAAAATATGTTTGCATATTTTATGTTAAACCAGTTACAGAATTTCAAAATGTAATTTTTGGAATTAAAATAGAGATTCAAACAATCTGCAGGTACTTGGGGATTAACCCCTAAATAAGAAACATTTGAAACTATAAAAATTTGTTCTAGCTTTATTAGTAAATTTTCTACGCAATTTAGAAAAAAATAATCGATCATAAAGTGTTACGTCAGTTACGATGGAATTTTCCTATAACAAGGAATAAACTTCGAAAGAATGCGTTTTGGTTGACTTAAACATTTTTATATGTTGTTAATATTCTTAATCGAAATTCTCGCCAATACAATAGGTCACTGATGTGCAACCCGATTATGGTAGATTTCTAACTCTGTGGAAGACGTTTGACTTCGGGTCGGTATATCACAGTCTTAGGATATTGTATTCAGGCAGACCGTCTTTTTAATTTTTCCATTGACAGCATTGTCCTTCGAAGGATGTATAAATTGTGATAATGCTCGAAGACGCAGATTTTTCTGCGGTCCTTTTCCAGTCTAATACATTTTACATAAGATAATTATGTACGGAATCGAATACGAAAAAATTAGATAAACTGCATTAAGCGATTATGTTATATATATCGACTTCAGCAAAGTGTATTTTGATAGGACAAAAATATTAATACTAATATACTTCTGACGTTCTGTCATACAGAATCGAGTTAAATTTTTTTGGGGCTAAAACTTTGGAGATAACTTGTTTGTAGATGACAAAGAAGTGCCAAGGACAATATTATATATGATATAAAAAAAATATCAATAACATAGTTCCAGAAAGAGTTCTTTTATAATGCCAAAAATAAATTGTCCATTAAATTCAAAAATTTTTTAAAAGAAACAACATGTTTGTTCATGCATTACTCTAAAAAAATTACCTAAAATAAATTGATGTAAGTTACTTGCCGCAAAATTATTCGCAGCTTTTTAATCGAGATAAATTTTCTACCAAACCACTAAACTTATTTTCTTAACATAAATTGAAAGAAGATATAATTTTTAGTTGAATGGCTATTTCCATTTTTTATGGATAAAATTGGTGATTGAAATTTATGTGGTGCCTTTCACTTTATTTTGGACGTCTGTAATGTTCGGGTAATGCAGCGTGTATGTGAAAAGTTCACTGTTAAAAATTTGCAGCATTCTGTCCAGTCATTTGACCGTTTTTTTTTGAAAAACGGTTTCATAACCGTAATTTAACTGTATTCTGACCATAAAATGGCCAATAATATGGTCAGAATAGTGTTAAATTACGATTGTGTAACCGTTTTCGAAAAAACGGTCAAATGACTGGACAGAATACTGCAAATTTTTAAGTGTTCTACATGTTTATTCGTACACAGATTGATGATATTTGTTTATTTTCGGCTCTTATGCACCACCATTCATTACCTAGAAAGTTTTGTGTAGCAATAACGAGGTCATAGGGACGATTACTTTTCCGTAATCAGCATTTTATTGCATTGTAAAAGGCAGTTTGAAAAGTGAAGCTATTCTGCAAAACTTAGAAAAGTTCTAGCGCCCAACGAGTTGTCTTATCTGTCTATATAGTTTTCTTTACGTATTGCAATGCGACTATTATATGAGTGCTTCTGTAATAGAATTCCTGTGTAGTTGCATATTGTACCAAAGAAATATGCAAATTTGTAATGTAATGTTACAATATTTCAAATAAATAAATAAATAAATAAAAATACAGAGTAGACTAAATACGGAGGATTTTTACCCACACAACACTGTAAAAAAAACGGACTAAAATACGGAAATACTACTGGCAATCTAGACGCCAGTACTATTTCCGTATTTTAACGGAACTTTTTCCCGGTAAATTAGACAAAATTTTCCGTTTTTTTGGAATTTAACGGAAAATTTTCTGTAATTTACCGGGAAAAAGTTCCATTAAAATACGGACATAGTACTGGCGTCTAGATTGCCAGTAGTATTTCCGTATTTTAGTCCGTTTTTTTTTACAGTGAATGTAGCATTAATTTATTTTCGGTGTGGTTTATACAGCGTCTTTAATGAAGAATGACATACATGCAGGATTTTAATGTGGAAAGCAGATATTTGTGTTTTGTTTTATAATTATATTACATTAATTTTTAATTTTTAATGCGCAGTAAAGAAAGTAATAATTGACAACCGACCAGTTAAATTAAGATATATTTTTTTATTATTAATGATTATCTAAAAATTCAAAACCAAATATAGAATGTCCTGAAATCAACACATAAATTGGTTATATTTGTAAAATGCTGGAGTCTTTATATATTTTCCCATTTTTCATGTAAAATATGCGGAAAATTCAATGTGTCCCTTGCTATTTGTATATATTTATTATTATTTTTTGAAAGATGAATATATGGAAATATAATACAAATATGACAGCCACAGACACAAGCTAGTCGCATATGAATCAACACTCCATAAGGAATATGAAATACATTTATACTCAACAATTTTTTGAATTTCAATAAAGTCAGTGTTATTTAACGTTAAAATGAATTATGGATGTTCTCTGTATTTATGGATGTATTCAAATTTTGTAACATTTTGTAGTAAAAATAGCGCGTAAGAATATAAATTTTAAAGAAAATGCAATTAAAAAATATACAACAATGTTATAATTTTATTTAAACTTACACAATTACATTTTAATTTTTAAAAAACCATTCTTTGCAATAAATTACTCAAGGTAATAAAAAACTAAAACCATTTAACACATTTGTGTCTGAATTTTTGTTTTCTCAAATTTGTCGGTAAAATCACTTTTAAATGTTGAAAAATGTACTGGAGAAATACTAAAAAAAGTCACACTAAATGTTTTTTTTTTTATTCATTTGTTAAAATGCAAACTTACTGAATATGGGAATATGCATAACATTTGTAATAGTATAATATGCAGATTTATTTGTTTTGTCTAAATTTATATAAAATAAGCTTTTAAATTGTATATTTTATACTATAATTCGTATTTGTATGAACTACTTAAATATATAAAGGTATATATAAATATTATACAGACGTACAAACAATAAATACAATAAACCAAACTGGAGTGAAAAATTAGCCAGAGCCAGGAATCGAACCCGGGACCACAGTATACAAGACTGCTGCTCTAACGACTGATCTACTCCAAACTACTAATAAAGTGAGAAATTGCAGACTCAGGCATCGGCCGGAGTAGCTCAGTGGTTAGAGCAGCAGTCTTATATACTGTGGTCCCGGGTTCGATTCCTGGCTCTGGCTAATTTTTCACTCCAGTTGGGTTTATTGTATTTATTGTTTGTATGTGTGTATAATATTTATATATACCTTTAACTGTTGAATGCAGGCGTTATTTATGTGTATTTTAATACATATTGTAGTATGAGTGTTTTATTATAGTAATATATATATATATATATTTATTTACAGAGACTAATAATATAAGTATCATTGATAATAAACTAAGAATAATCGTATTTGAGGCTTAAAAACAATTTATTTCATAATAATCTTGAAAAGTACTTTACATAAGTAACTGTCCCCTAAATGGCTAATAAAAATGTGTACCCATTTGTTCCTAGAGCTCCATATTTTGTACTTTACAAAAATGCAAAAAAATAGGTTTGAACATATAATTTCACAATAAAAAAAACAGGTATTTCAAAGAAGTTTACGAGCTAAGATTATGATTTATTTATTTAGATCCTTGATAGAAAAAACACTAATAAACTTACTTTTTACATTTCGCCATCTTAAAAAATGAAAAATCTATAAACTCTGAAAAAAGCCTTTATTTAAGCAAATAAGTATCCATATTATACTGTCATCTTTGGGTAACAGATAAAGACATTTATAGAGAGTTGTTTCATACAATTTTCATATTATAAAGGAAAAAATTATACAAATTTATTAAAACTCGAAGCGTCCCAAAAATGGACGCCAGGCACAAATGGGTAAATAAATTATTTTGACGCTCATAAATGTATGGGTAATAGATCAAACAGGATTTAAGAACAATATTCAATTGAAGACAAGTAAGAATAAAATCGTACACTGTAAAAAATAACGGACTAAAATACGTAAATACTACTGGCAATCGAGACGCCAGTACTATTTCCGTATTTTAAAGGAACTTTTTCCCGGTAAATTACAGAACATTTTCCGTTAAATAAAAAAAAAAGAAAAAAAAAACGGAATTTTTTTTGTAGTTTGCCGGGAAAAAGTTCCGTTAAAATACGGAAATACTACTGGCGTCTAGATTGCCAGTAGTATTTCCGTATTTTAGTCCGGTTTTTTTTTCAGTGTATGTTTAAAAAAGATTCATTCCAAGTTATGAAATATTTTACACCTAGTAACAAAAGTAAAACTTCTAAAGCATACAAGGTGTCATGCAATGAAAACTGATCGTACAAATTGGAGGAAGATTCACTAGCAATTTTTTTATGCGAAGCTGGAGTCACTCTCACTATCCACTTGCTATGTACACCCATATCCAAAAATAAAGTGTAAGTTAACGGGCGTTTACAATTTTACACGTTTTTCTTTTAATATATACTGAAATTCTTTATGAATTGTTCTTCAACTTCTAGGATGTAAAGAATATGTTTCACTTCATATTTCTCAAGAATAAAAACTGTCCAAGATTTAAAATCCTGTGTTTAAAAAAAAATTCATTTCAAATTATGAAATATTTTACACCTAGTAAGAAAAATTAAACTTCTTAAACATACAAGGTGTCCGAGAACTAATCGTACAAATTGGAAGAAGTTTCACTAGCAATTTTGGTATGCGAAACTATAGTCACTATCCATTTGCTAAGTACACTCAAGTCCAAAAATAAAGGGTAAGTGATCGAGAGCTTTCCATTTTACACGTTTTTTTTAATATCTACTGAAATTCTTTACGAATTGTTCTTGAATTTTTAAAACCTCACCGGTGGCCAAGAGGTTCTGCTCTCAAAGCTGCAGATGGGAGGTGCTGGATTCGAACCCAGTCGTGTACATCGGCCTAATCGTTCGAAGTTTTCCGTATTTTCTTGGATAAATACGGTTTAGGCTTCCTTAGAAAGACCCCCATGTAGGGCACCCTTCCCTTCTGACCCATACCCCTAGTGTAGATCATTGACCGTTATAAACAACACCAACACACACACCTTGAATTTCTAAGATGTAAAGAACATGTTTGACTTCATATTTCTCTGTGAAGATTTAGTCGGGAGGAAAATTAAAAGCTTATTATAAATTTAATAATAAAATAATACGCGCGATCACCTACGTAACAGAAAAAAAAATGCTGATAACGGTCCGTCATTGTGTTAAATGACTATCTGTGTCCTGTTCAACATTTGTGTGAGCATAGCACTCTTATTCGTGAAGATGCATTTGTGAAAAATTCAAATGTGTGTTTTTGATAGCATAGAGAATTTCCAACCAGATTTAACATAACTTTCCGAAAACCTGACAAAAAACAGTAGAAACCGTATACTTCAATTAAAACATGAATATATTGAATATTTGACGATATATCGGAATGTATCTATCTATCTATCTCTCTCTCTCTCTCTATATATATATATATGGAATAACTTTTAACTGCGCATGACTGGAAGATTCCGAAATTTTTATTTCATAATTTAGTAGACAGATATTTTGGACAGCGACTATAAAAGCCCAGTCCAATATTGTGAAAACTCTGAAAGATACAGTGAGCTGATTGAAAAATTATAGGAAATCCTTACAATAAAGCTACTTTTAGAAAGCAACTCACTATATCGCCTCTATCTCTCTGTTTTTTGTAAAATAATGAAGTTATTTCCACAACATTGTACACAGACTTAAATTGTTTTGTGAGACATATGGTAATATTACGAAAGAGTCCGGAAGAACACGTAAAGTCGGAGAATGATGCCGTAGCTAATGAGAAGTATTTTCGGAAATTGGCCTTTCCAGTGCAGGTCTATTTGAATGCGGATGTTGGCCCCTTCTAAAGCTTCTTCTGATATTATTACATTTTATAAAAAAAAAACCGATAAGTCTGCTGCAAATTTTGTTAATATATTATCGTTTGCAAATTTCGTTCGTTAAAATTTATATATCTAATACCTCAAGCGTTTTCTTTCGACAGTTCGTGAGAAAAAACTACTTCATTAAATTATATTATTCTTAATTTAAATGAAAGGTATTTGATCCCAGGTTTGTTATTGTGGTATTCGTTTGTACAAAACTTTTATTAATTAGCAGAAAGTTTCAATTAAATTTTTAATTCTGAGCATGCGCAACATATATCTACAAGTCTGTGTCTTTCGGTCGATGCAATGAATATTCGCATTAGAGCTCGCTCGATTGCATCATCATAGGCGGAGAGATTTGTGTTTTAGTTACTATTTTCTTTATTTACTGAATATGATATGAAATGGTCCTCCGTGACCGACTGGTTAAGGCACTACGCCGCCAATCGCTTGAGAGCGTAGTAGGTCCGTTGGTTCGACCGCCGCTGGCTACGTTGCACACTCAGACTAATGTCAGACGACGTCTTTTTGCACGCTTTTTTACTTGCGTATTATCCCTACATAATACCGCTAGCATTGTGTAGGGATAATACGTAAGTAAAAAAGCGTACAAAAAGACGTCCGTCTGAGATTAGCCTTAGTGGAGCTTCGGTCTGTAATTCTCTGGTGTTGTAAATTTCATTGTTCTATCTCGTCCATGTATGTTGACGAAATTGTTATGTCTGGTTTGTGTAATTATCTCTTCATATAAAAATAAAGGTTCATTCGAGGTGACAACCATTGTACCTATAGGCCCCAAAGCAATCCCCACTTCGGTGGACTTCAAAAGTCAAAATGTCAAAATGATATGGACGTAAAAATGTACTTTCTATTTGTATAATATTTCATAGTCCATGAAGTTCTCACTCTTGCAGTGGTGAATGTCGAATTGACTTACATTACACAGTTATTTACTGATTGTTTGTTTGAAGTATAATTTAATAATAGTATTACTATATTTCACTGAGGAAAACTACTTTTAAAATAAAGTTTTTGAAACACTGTTTCAATCTCTTCCCTCTTAAACAATAAAGAAGCTTATTTTACTGATATTGTTATTGTAATTTTTTTTTTTTTGGTCAAGTGTTGGCTGGCTCCATCTAGTTATGAATAAAAAAGACACGTTCTACATATTTAACTGAATAAAGGGACAGTGATCGTAGCTTCCTGTACAAAAACTGTTTGTTGTAGCTCGCTCTACTTCCTATGTAATTTTTCACGTAGAGTTCCATGAAACTGTGTAAAAATCTTCTTCAAGAGGAGGAACTGGAATAGTTATATTGAACAAATATGAAATAAAATTTCATTTTTAAAACCTTAAAATAACTTTTGAAAATAGCATACTTTCAAGTTAAAATGATATTTTAAATGAAAGCACAGAATTCCAATAATTGTTTATTTTGTGTCTGATGGCAATAGTTTCGCTAATAAACATTTTATAATCAGAATAATAGGGGAGAGTAGCCATATTTGGACTGCCGCTTAAAATGGACCTTTGCCATTCTGCCGTTAATTACATAAAGAGACACGCCATCTACCACTGAAATCCTACTCACCAGAATTTATGATTAGAAGAAGCACTCATCTACCATGTTCTGTTTTCAGACAATTTTATAAAACCTAAAGTTAACTGTTTTGATCTAGTTCTTTCCTACTAAACGTAAGTGAATACTTCAAAACTAAGATAAGTTTTTATATTTTCATATACATATCAGACTTCATCTGTTTATTTTCATATATTTCATGCGGATTTGTTTGATTTCGTTTTTGTTCTTAGTCTTGAGAATATCTGTTTTAAAAAATGGCGCAGTTGCCTTAATTGGGCCAATTTAATTTGCTTAAATTGGACGAGATATACGATCATAAATTTGAAAAGAAAGTAACAAATTTAGAGGGTGGAACGCTTTGTACTTTTTTATTATTATTTGTTTAATATTTTATAATGCGTTACTATCTCCATGGATGTTTTTGAATATTTTATTTTTGTATATCTGGATCAATTTCTTTATACAATTAGGCTTTTATAAACATAAAAATATTTTTACATGTTTAAGCAATAAATTTTGTTTGATATTTCGTTTATCTTGTATGCATTTCTATTTATTTTCTTTTAATTCTTTATTCCTACGGCGTATTTGATTTACAGAGTTGAATTCAAGCATTTTCTTCCTGGAGGATATCTGCGATTCCGTGAGGGGGAGGTTCAGACTTTTTACAGGTCTGGAGGGTAGAATTACACTTTTTTGCCACTAAAACGCGTGTAAAACCTCAAACTTCGGGGGGGGGGGGTGAAGGAGTTATTTCAAGGCTCCTGGGCGGGGTACCCCTGTCGCAAAAGTTTAAGGAGCACGCTTTAATCACCTTTTCCTCCCCAAAGGTCAAGAGGGGTGGGGTGTGAAAGTTGAAGGGGCAGATATTGCGCATTCGCGTCTTGCTGTCTTTTTTCCTTTGGCGGTCAGCGAACGGGGCTTCGCCAAAGCACTGATCTTTCCAACAGGCCGTAAAGCAGAATTAGGACAATTTTTTAAACGAGCCAGGCCGACATAAAAATTTAAACGAAACCGATAAAATATGCAGGGCCCGACTAAGAGTATAGAAGACCCACCCCGTGGCAAGCATCATTCTTCTGGTGTTGTTGTTTGGGGGGGGGGGGGGGAGGCTTCTATCTAGCTATAGAATTTTCTTGTGAATAATGTGGAGGTGGCTAGTACTAAATTTCGTACATATATGTATGCATAAATTTTGTACCCGGTACTGCTCGCATCTACATACAGGGTATCACAAAAAGATGGTCACAACTTTAAGGCTGTTCTCAACTGCTCTGCTCAACAAGCGCAAAACGTTTTGACACATTTATAGATTCGTTTTTTAACGGAAAGATATAAAATTGGAAGACCTGACTATGGAAGCGATTTAGAATCGAACTGTGTTTTCGATTTCTTGATAAATAAATTACCTATTGAATTATAAGCGATTTTGATCACGTGACAATTTCATGAGTGATTATTCTTCTTTCGCGCGGAAATTCGGTTCAAAACGCTCTCTGGCCCACTTTGACACTACTTTCTGAAAGATCTATTGCGTTTGCAAAAAAACGGAAAAACAGCTTAATTACATAGTTTCTGAGCAACAACATCTGCTCGATTCATGCATTTGCGAACAAAAATAAGTTAAAACTTATGTCATAAAGTTGTCTTTTTGGATTTGAGAACAGTCTTAAAAAAAATACTAGTCAGACAATAGTAGAAAAAATGATAAATTGGTTGACACGAATATTTGTTTGCAAACTTTTACTTTGTATGTTATAAGATGTCTAAAAGAGAACACCACAAATTGGTCATCATTAATAATTTAACATGCCACATTACGAGGAAAACTTTAAGGATGTTCTCAAATCCGAAAGGGCAACTTTCTGAATTAAGTTTTAATTTATTTTTGTTCGAAAATGCATGAAGCTGGTGCTGTTGTTTAGAAACTATGTAATCGAGCTGTTTTTTTTTCTTTTTGGAAACGCAATACATTTTTCAGAAAATAGAGTCAAAGTGGCCGTTTTGAACCGAATTTCCGCGCGAAAGGAGAAAAAACACTAAAGAGTGGGCCAAAAACGTGTTTGTCACGTTATCAAAATAGCTTATAACTCAATAGGTAATTTATTGATTTAAAAAAAAAAAATGGAAAACACAGTTCAATTCCAAATCGCTTCCATGGTCAGGCTTTCCGATTTTATAGCTTTCCGTTAAAAAATGAATTTGTAAATGTGTTAAACGTTTTGCGCTTGTTGAGCAGAGCAGTTAAGAACAGCCTTAATGTAGAATTTCTTTTGAAAACAATGGCATACTAATAAATTTTAACCATTAGTTTCTAATGATGTAGTTTGTTTTTTGCATGGGTGTTCTGTGTGTGTGTGTGGGGGGGGGGGCGTGTACTGGAAGCAGAAGGGGGAGGAAGGGGGACCACACTCCCTTCCTAAATGTTTGAAATATATGAATTTTGGTCACTTTTGGCTAATTTATATCATTTCACACCTTTTAATGAAAATCCTGATTACTCTCATGGGCCCCGGGCGGCGGCCCCGCATGCCCCTGCATAAGTCGGAAAATATGAAACTGAACATATGAATATACTGACAATACTGAAAATATGAAACTTTTGTCATGGATATGACTTGGATATGATATGACTGATAGGACATGGATATGATATGATATGAAATGGATATGATTGTTCTCAAATCTAAAGGGACAAATTTATGACACAAGTTTTAATTCATTTTTGTTCAGAAAGGTGTGAAAATATGCATGTAGAATGTAATTAATATAACTTTTATTATAATATTTTTATTTCATTAAAACTTTACAAACAATAATTATTAAATACAATATGTAATTATTTGCCGCTGGATGTAATTGAAATTTTAAGTGAAAATTTCCTCTTAATTTTTACATAATATTTTATAAATATAGATTTATGTTTCTTTATTGTACAATATATATATATATATATATATATATATAATAAAATAAAGTTCTTTTTATGCAATATAATATATTCGTTTATCATACATTGTATATATAAGGTAAGTTAACTTTTATTATTTAAATGTTAATAATGCATCGTAATTTAAATAATGATATTTAAAGCAGTAGTCTATTACTTTATTTTATGTTACTAAATTATTATTCTCATTAAATTATTAATGTAAATTGCTTACATAACATAATATTTTGAAATTAAATTAATTTTTAATTATATAAAAGTTACTTGCGTATTCTGTGATGTTGGAACTTTTTATTGCCTCCATCCTCCCTTTTAGGTAGCTTTCATTACAAAAAGCTACCTATTGCAGCCGTTCGGAGGAAAGCGATTTCAAAAAATATTGGTATATTTTCATCGATCATGACCCCCAGACCCCGAAACCACCCTCCGTTCAAAAGTTGATATATATATATATATATGTATATATATATATATCCGTATATATATATATATATATCTGATCTTTGTCACACTGTAACTCTCGTATTTATGAACCGATTTGGATGAAACTCCGTGTGTACATAGTACATACCAATGTCTCGACCGAGTTCGTTGACCAGCTTCATTCGCCATCTTGTTTCAAAAGGGTTGTCATAAAAAAAAATTAATTTAAAATTTAAAATGAGGTATGAAAAAATTGGAAAATGAAAAAGATTTTTTTATGTGTTTGGCCTTGATACAAAGATTCCGGAGCAGATTTTGTTTCTGAAAATTTGTTCTTTTGTTTATATCTTAAAAAATGGTTGAATTATAGCACTTTGAATTTCTAGTATGGCTAACATTTTGAAACGATCTTGTATTTGTCACGCGATAACACGCGTATTCGCCTATTTCCATGTAAGAAAGCATGTGGATAGTATACATCAACATCTCAGCCAAATATAAGTTACTTTAAATAAAAGCAGCTTGGATAAAGCTGACTAATTTCACGAAATTCTCATTCATAATGATTTAGTATTGATAAAAATTAGTATTGAATCTCCTATATTCGGTTTCCACTAAATTGAGCTTCGTGTGTTTGAATAATATAAGTTGGCTTTTTTAAAATAAGGAATTTGAAAGCTACCTCTTCCTCCCGGCACTGGCCGGAAGGACTTTTGTTTGTTTGGTTCCTTAATTTCTTTATGTTTATTATTTCTGACTTACTAATCTGAAATTAATTCAAAGAGAATTTAAATGAAGGTGAATGTCTTATATGATGAAAAACAATTCAAAGCAATTTTATTAAAATAAGTATTAATTTAATTTCTGTATATTTTTTATGAACAAAAGTTTTCTTGATTCAGCCATGAATCATTTTTATCATTTCATTTAGGAAAAAGAAGTATTACATATACCTAGTGTAAGGCCCAGAACATAGAGTAAAGCTGCCTTTTCATGACAAACATATCTCAAAAATTAGTTTTAAACATCCATTTTCTTAGAATTTTTAAAGATTACTTGCAACCTCAATAAAATTATTTCCATAAATAGTTTACAAGTTTTTTTAAAACTGCAATATTTTATTTCAGTAATGGTTGTTACTTTTTATCTGATGAAAGAAATAAAATTATGCTCCGTTTGCATTTCAAAAATCTAACAAAAGGCCCTTATAAAAAATATCCCTGTATATCTAATAAAAAGAATAAATTTATATAAACTGAAATACTACAAAATCAATAACATGGCACAAACAGATATGATAGAGTAAATGTAAAATTTATTACCACCTTTTTCCAGTCCCCACCCACACACATATTTTTTAATTAATCAATATTTTTGTAATAGCATAAAACATGCCTGCAGGTTAAATAAAAAAGAAAAGTGCCCAGCTAAACTGATTGCATTGAGCTCACAGGCTATTCACACTAATTGTATATTATACTCTTATTTTAAAGAATAATGCCCCTCAAAAAAATAAGTGAAGGGGAATTAGCCCCCGTTTCCCCCTTTATACTTAACCAGGGAACCTCCAAATCTAATCAGGGAAGCTCCTTATCATAATAAACCGGTATACCAAATTTGGAGCAAATCGAATAATCCTGCAAAAAAACCATTTATCTAAATTAAGGGGGTGGACTAGCCCCCCTTTTATCCTTAACCAATGAATCCCCAAAACGAATCAGGGAAGCTCCTTAACATAATAAACCGGTATACCAAATTCGGAGCAAATCGAATGATTCTGCATGAAAAACCCATTTATCTGAATTAAGGGGGTGGACTAACCCCCTTTCCCCCCTTTATCCTTAACCAATGAACCCCCAAAACTAATCAGGGAAGTTCCTTAACATAATAAACCGGTATACCAAATTCGGAGCATATCGAATGATTCTGCAAGAAAAACCCATTTGCCTGAATTAAGGGGGTGGACTAACCCCCTTTTTCCCCCTTTATCCTTAACCAATGAACACCAAAAACTAATCAGGGAAGTTCCTTAACATAATAAACCGGTATACCAAATTCGGAGCAAATCGAATGATTCTGCATGAAAAACCCATTTATCTGAATTAAGGGTTTGGACTAACCCCGTTTTTCCCCCTTTATCCTTAACCAATGAACTCCCAAAACTAATCAGGGAAGCGCCTTATCACAATGAACCTAGAAAAAAATTTTGAAGCAAATCGGATGTTTCTATCAAGAGTTATCGCGTTACGTACATACACACATACATACATACGTACATACATACATACAGAACGGGCGGGCACATTAGCTCTCAGGCTTTGATAGCCTGTGAGCTAAAAAAGGGAGGCACTTGCTTTAAATTCTAATTTCTACTAAATAAACATCCCTAATGTTAAATACAAATTAAAAATATAAAAGTCCTCTTCTCAAGCCCTAACTTTTCAACGGTTGCCATAACTGTTTCATTGCAACGCATAAGATTTTATTTGCCTCTTTAATGTAAATCATATTTTTAAAATATTTCAAAACAAAGGTGCTCAATGATAAATTCAGGAGGTAGCCTTGGTTCGAGTGTGTGTGTATGTATGTATGTGTGTGTGTGTGTGGGGGGGGGTAACCTCACAGGAAGATTTTTAATTTAACGCTTATTAATATTGTTAAGTGCAAATACTTCCTGGAGCTTTAAAAATTCTTCCTCCAGAAAAATGCCTGATTTCAACATTGAAATAAATAAAAAAATTATTAAAATTTCAAAATTATTTATCATACTTACTTTTTACTTATTCTCGTATTTAATGTGGAAAAAATGAATCCATATAACATACTGTACGTATGTTTTATGGAATTAATTGAAATGAGTTAAAAATGGAATTTTCAAAAACAGAATTGCTAAAAAAATTACTAAAGCTTATAAATTATTTAACTCATTCAGTTAATACCCACCTCCCCATTAATCTCTTATTTTTCTTATCAATTATATATAAGACAGTTATATATGTTATAAAAATCAGACTGAAATTTTTTCTCAAAAACAAAAGTCATAAAAAATGATTTCGTATTTTAAACTACTTAAGTCTCTTTTTTACTCTCTTATCAATTGTATATATATGCAAGATATATGTATATATATATATATATATATATATATATATTATAAATTTGAGATGTATTAAATTTTGAAACAGAAAACTCTAGTAAGTACTCAGTTTTAATAACATGCTAATCAATAAGTACTTTACTTGTTTGCTTACAATTCTAAATCCAGAACTCCAAGTAAGAATACTACATCTAAACAATAACATTTTTTAACTGCAGATTATCTTAAATAAACCTTCTTTGGAACTTGTTCTTTCTCAGTTTATTTTTACGTTGTTAGAGATGAACTATTTATCAGGAAAGAGAAAGACAGCCAAACGAGCGATAAACTCATACGCTGTATCTTCTCACACAAATGTAACCCATCGGCGTTCCGAGTTGGAGAAAAATTAAGAATGGGGTCCTATTGTTAAAGATGACCCGTGCGGTGCGTACCTAAGCCACCCCTGTATTCAACATTGTTTGAATATTGTGTTTGATTAATCGAAGCGCATTTTTTTAAGAACATATTTTTTAAATACTTTTTAAATATAATGTTGAAAATGTTGAAAACGACACAGACAAACCATCTCGAAGGAAAACACCCGTGACAGCAAAAGCTGTTAAAGATATAGGAAACGAAAAGGAGAGGATAAGTTGTAAAGAAATTGACCCGCAAGAAAGCTGCAGCTACAAATCTCCCCCCTCCCTCCCCCCAAAAAAGCCAAGAAATCATTATAAATGTTATCTTCCTTGCTAGATTCTGTTAAATCAAAGTACAGATGGGGCGAAAAAAAACAGTTGAATTAACATCTTCGACATATAGAGTAAACCTTGAAATGAAAAAAAAAACGGCAAAAAGGAAGCTCTCGCAGCACAAAAGCAATTGGAACATCAAGTTTTAAAAAATAGGCGTAATGCAATTGGAAAAAAAAAGGATGGAAGGGAAAAACTACAAACATAATGTAAACTTCTCTTTTTAAAAAAAGTATAATAATTCAGAATCTAAAAATAAAAATCTAGACAGTGATAATTGGTTTTGACTAATTTGTAAGAAAAATAAAATAGCAGAAATGCTTCACTGTTCAGATTTCCAAATACGGTTCTATGTTGTGTGCGCTGGAACAAAAAATGAATAAACGAAATTCATGTGTAAACTTTGAATCACTCATTACATGATATTCAAGTAACTGGCAATTAGTTCCATAATTTCTATTCTTAGTTACTGATAACTTTGATTCATATTTGAATAAATTTTGATTTAAAACTATTATTCTTATTTTCAAATATTTGATTTCATTATATTTCATTGCTGTTATTTTGTTTGATTGTTTCATTAATCGCAAACTTTGCTTTTAATAAAATTAGCATTATTTCCTAGTCATTAAAACAACCTAATATTGTTTGGTCCAATTTAGGAGACTGTGGATCCAATATAGGCGTCCGATTGCTGAATTTGGACCACTTTTGACAAATTTTTCAAATTAAAATTAAACTTAGGATTTTGAAAAAGAAATTGATCTAATGATTTATTTAGTTAGTAGATGAATAGATTGAACCCATGTTGTGATGTTTTGCAGATATTCCAAAAATTAAGCAAGTTATCCCTGAAAAAAAGATGCAAATAATATTGAGAACTTCTTCTGCTATCATTATTAATAATTGTTAAGAGTATTTATTCTGTCACTTACAGAAACTCTTGAACAAATAAATTAATACTAAATTCTCTGCTTGAAGGAAACAACTACTTTTATTTTATTCTATTTTTTCATTAGAAGATATTCTAAGAAATCTGAACTCAGGAATTTTCTTTGCTAACGTTTATAATAATGGTTATTTTTAAGGAAAGACCTAAACAGGTTTTTAAGACCGAAACCGAATTTCTACAATTTTTCTATTTTCCGTCGAAAATGAAAATGAAAATGTCCAAAAAATATTTTAAAAGTAATTAATACATACATAAATTTACTAAATTATTAATTAATTAGTGTTATTACTAAATACTTATACGTTTGGCCGAAGTTGACTCTCTGACCAAAACTTTTAATTTTCATATAAAATAAAATGTAATTAATTCATTAACGACACAGAATGATTTTTTAATTATACGAATTTCATCTAATTATAATATATTTTAGGTATACATACCTTGATTTATATTTTATAATGATTTTTGTAAATGGTCACATGTTATACTAGAACTGTCTCAAAGAGTATTTGAAATACTTCGGCATTTTCAAACGAACAATTATCTATGTCAGTTACGTCTGCAGCGTTTAATGAGAACAAGAAAATCATCTTCAAAGTTTAGTCATATATGCATTGGTTCCTTTATGATTTGTACTCACGTCTTGAGTTAGTAATGACTGATAATTATAAATAGCAATAAATAAAGAGTGCCTCTTGGAGTCAATACAACTCAAATCAATGAATAATGTTGAAAATTTCCTAAGGAAGAAACGAGATTTTTGCGATACAGATAGTTTCGGTTGAGTTTCAGTCCGACCGAAATTTCTGCAAAAATCCGAAAAAGAATTTTCGGCGAAACTCAGATTTTGGTCCGAATTGAATTTTGGGCCGAAAATGAATTTTCGGTCCATGTCTTGTTATTTTAGAAATTGTACGTAACGATTTCTTGACCCACAAATACAGAAATTTTTACTTTCTTCTATCTTAAGATTCGTGAAAATTTTCGACTTTCGGTTTTCGATGGACTTACACGGTTTAGAGGGTCAGAGATTCCGAAAAAAATGATTTTACAAAATGTCTGTCTGTGAGTCTATGTGTCAGTCTGTCTGTCTGTCTGCATGTGACACAGATTTTTTTGGCTCTCTATCTCAAGAACTAGTGCATGGTATTTAATAAAAATTTATATTCTGTTAGTCCCTGATATAAATTGGTGCTGATTAATTTTTGGGGTAAATCGCTCAACAGGTGGCGCTGCTATGCAGCATTATTCACGATTTCCGCAATAGCTCAGTCTCCAGAACTAATGCACGGATTTTTATCATACTTCAGGCTCAGTTAGTCCTTGACATGAATTGAAGTTTTATACATTTTGGTGTAAATCGCTCAGCAGGTAGCGCTGCTATACAGCATTTTTTATGATTTCCGCAATAGCTCTATCTCAATAACTAATGCTTGGATTTTCAACAAATTTCAGATTCAGGTATACCTTCAGATGCATTAGTCCTGTTTACGTTTTGGTGTAAATAGTTCAATAGGTGGCGCTGCTGTTTTGAATTTTTCAAAATTTCCACTGTAGCTGTATCTCAATAACTAATGCTCGAATTTTCATCAAACTTTAGAATCAGTTAGTCCTTGATATGAATTGACATTTTATACATTTTGGTGTATATCGCTCAACAGGTGGCGCTGCGATGCTGTTTTTTTTCGAATTTCGCAATAGCTGTATCTCAATAACTAATGCACGAATTTTCATCAAACTTCAGATTGAGGTATACATTGATATCAATTAGTGCTGCTTATGTTTTGTTGTAAGACGCACAACAGTTGACGCTGCTATGCTTAATTTTTCAGAATTTCCGCTAGAGCTCTGTCTCAAGAACTAATGCATTTTTCATCAAACTTCAAATTCAGATATACTTTGATATGAAGTGGTGCTAAATTGATGTAATTTCTTGTACTATTTAAATGATTTAATTGACGTGATTTATGTAGAAGAAAGTTTTGTGATGGCTACAACACACTAGTTTATTATGTATTGGCTTCTCTTCTGATGAAAGGCAAATAATTTTCAGAAAGTACTTTAGAGTATGTTACTTCATGTATAACAATTTTTTTTTAATCATAAGAACTATACATTTAAGTATTGATTTTTTTTAGGCCTAAGGATTCAGCATGAGGGTACCAGGTTACAGAGCATGCTGCTCCAAATACAGATCATTTGTGTGAATAACTTTTAAATGTCAACTATAATAGATTTTTTACAATTAATTTACTTTTTAACTAGCCACAAAAATAATAATAATAATAATAATATATATATATATATATATATCACGTCATTAAGTATGAAACTTGTGACTACAAAATGGCCAGATTACCAATGGTACAAACTTCGACCAGTTAAAAAGTTTTGTGTTATTCATGATAGTGATTTTTCATGAATATGACGTTTATATAAGATAAAAATTTCTATTAAAATTTGCTAGTGGAAGATTGCCCCGTTGTTAATCTAAACCATTTATAATCGCAAGTTTCATATTTGATGGCCTAATATATGAAAAATATCGATTATGTACTTAAATAAAGTTTTCAACTTTATTAAAATCGATGCTTTCGTAGTAAACGCATGCCACAGGCAAGTAGACAAAGAACTCGCCAAGAATTTACTATTTATAGCTGACTTTTCGATTTGTTTTATTTCATTGTTTCAGTATATTTTTTGTACTGTCATATTGTTTTAAAGGAGTAAATTGCATTTAGTATTCCGTAATCTGTCTGCACACGAGAGAGAGAGATTTTTACAAAAATTCATGCCTGAAAATTATTTTAAAAACTATAAAAAAAGCAGTAAATTGAAATACAGTTTTTCAAACAAAATGCATTTGAAAAAAAAAAAATTATTCAACTGTATAAAAATTTTAATTATGCGATGTTTAGAAGATAAAATAAATTGCAGTAAAATACGAAACTTATTGGAGGCTGTAGTTAGATCATTACCGCCGTCGATATGATGTCAGCGTTACTCGCCTACATGTTTTTGCTTTATACTATATGTACAAAATTATTAAAACTGCATATATGTATTATTCAACCCCTGATAAGTGGGGTTAAGAGACATGTACCTTTAGATTAATTACTTGTTTATTAACGGTGGTAACCAGAACAGGAAACTAATAAAACTTAGGCATTCATCAAATAAAGCTTTTTGCTCATCACTTACGTTGACTACACCGATAGTTGAATTGTTAAGATTATTTTCTTGATCTATTCTCGTGTTCCCTGCTCAGAGTAAAAATGTGTTCAAATGATGATTTTCTTGGTTTTTTAGGCTAATTACAACTGTGCTTAGCATTGTACATTCGTCTACTCCGTATCTTTAATTCGAGATTCTGTTCTAATTGTAAAAAATAAAATTTTCCTAGAGGTTCATCACTATTATAGAGAATTAACAATATTACTTACATGCAGTATTAACGATATACCTAATACATGGTCATAGAAATGTATTATTAAACTGTCATTATCAGAAAATATACCAAATTTAAAGATTTATTGCAAGAGAACTTGAAATATTCACTTTACTATTCTTGTTCAGTTAGTAAATATATGGATAATACAGAAAATGTAGTTTGAATTATTGTATCCGACATATCATAAATATTTAAAGATTATTACTGTAGGTGGCAGCACTAACCGGTCTCATTCCCATCATTACGTGCGCTGTCATAGTTTCTGCGCGCAAATCTGCCTGAGAAGCTAATATGAAGACATTGTGAGAAGTACGCGTTTTTTCCCCCGAGTGAAACAATCTTTAAACAAGTAGGATTTCTTCTTAAATTATTCCAGTTGTACATATGTATATCGTGTACTTAGATATGTGCCATGTAGTCATATAATAAAGGTTTTCTAACTGAATCCCATAGTGGCTTTTTATGTTGAAGTAATGTGTCAATTTTGTGTCAAATTATGGAGCCTACTTTTTGAAAGTGGGCGCTAAAATATTAATATTAAAAAGCGAAAACATGTCCGTGAAATCATTGACGTCATGTCGGCTTCGGCGACTACATAATCAATCAATTTTGCTTTTATCGGAAATTTATTACCTTTTAAATACTACACAATTTAAAATTTTACACCAGTGAATAGAAAAACAATTTACTTTCAAATGCAATTCGTCTGAAAAATGTACCTTAATTCACTGATAATTTATGGTTCTTAAAGAGTGATTTTTTTTTATGCATATAGCTTTGAGCAGGATTGAGGAAGATGAACTGTTTTCATTTAAAGCAAAGTAGTTCAGCATCTGTTTCCGGCTTAAATAATATAAGGAATTTAAAATGTGTTCAAAATAGATAAAAAAAAAATAGAAAACCAATTTAACAGACATGATATTGAACTACGTATATTATCAATAAAATAACCCGAACAAAAAAGTGTGTTATAAATATCGATTTCTGTGGCTGTTAAGGTCTGACATGTGATTTATACGAAAGCATCACTTTTTGTAAATTAAAAAAATATTTGAATACATAATTGATGTTTTTCATATAAAAATTCTTTTCTGTGTTGTTTGTATCTAAAAAAATGTTAAACGTAAAAAATGTACTAGTGTTTTCAATTAAAAATGGATTCCCTCTATGTTCTGTACACTAGGAAGTGTGTACTGTACCTTGCGAAACCCGGATTTAATACTCTGGTTGTAATTAAAATGAAAAACTAATAGTTTCAAAAAAAAATTCTAGTTAAGACAAAGCCAAATAATGCAGTGTTAAGAGCAGTTAAAAAGGAAATATGTGAAAAAAAAAATCGTTTATTATTATTATTATTATTATTATTATTTTTAATTTTTTAAATACTTTTCTTCCTTTCGAATAATACATTACTTTAATTTCTACGAGAACGAGAAGTTAATTTTTTTCACAAAATTTAATTTGTTTACATTATATATAAAAATTACATACACAAACGTTAAACTCAATTTTCTCAAAATACTGTGCTTTGGACGTCCATTTATCTTTCTATATAAACTACTACATGTTATTGTCTGTAATATTGCTTGAATATTTTACAATTATCATTAACCAATCTGAAGTGGACTTTTGTTACTAACATATCTACAAAAGTTTTATTTAAAGTTTTCTGTGGAAAAATGCAAGTTTTTTGTTAGTTAACAGTGGTTTTTACTCCAGATTCACTAAAATAAATATATATATAAAGGATGAAAGTTTTATTATAAGGATGGATGAATGAATAGTTCATAAGTTCCTAAAATAATCAATACGTTATTCTCTATCGATCCCTAAGACTGCCGTGTTTATGAATTTCATTTGGTGTTATGGAATTTCTGCATCGTCAAACATGAAATTAGGCTTTGGAACAGCATTAAGACATTCATCAATCTTTAAGTCTCTCAGAAAATTAAATAGATAAAAGGTAACCAGTTCTTTTTCTACACAATTTGGCCTACCTAGCGTTGCATAAGCACGTGGTATTAATCATAGATATAATTAAAAACAGGATTGAATTCCGATATTTTTCAGTGGCGATGATTCAGTGTTGGATGCCCTACTGCCTTTGGCATCGTACGCATATGAGATTACGCAACGGGTACCTTCAGAAAGGCTATGGCAAATTCTCCAGTTCCAGATCGCTACGTGACAGTGAAAGTTCATTCTTTTCATTTGAAAGAACAGATAAAGAAAATCCATATATGCATATCGTACGTCAATGCTTCTATAAAATGTTAGTTAAATTGAGATTTTTTAATATAGTCAAAACAATACTTTAAAATATTGCGATTTAGAAGGAAGGATAATAAAACTGCATGCCATATATAGGGAATAATATAAAAAAAATTCATGTAAACTATCGTTTAAATATGTAATATATTATGTATAAGAGTCGGAGTCGTTTCAAATATATCTTGTGCTTAAAGGCAATTAATTCAAATTTTATCAAGGGAAAAGGATGAAAATGTTTTTCGTTTATATCAATTTATTCATCTTAAGCATTTGTCAATCGAGAAGAAACACATATTTAACTATAAAATGATTTCATATATATTTAAATATTAGATTTTAGAAATATTTTTAATATAAAAATATATGAGATGAATAAGAAAAATACAGATGGTATGTCGTAAAAATATGCAATTAATTAGGGCTGAGAATCTGAGTTCTTTTTAATATATTTTAATGCTGAAAAAGACAAATTTAAATGTAATAAAGTAAAATATATTATTAGTTTTCAGATTAAAATCTAAGTTATTCATCATAAGCATTTGTGGAGGATATATATAAAAGATAATTACACAAAAATGTAATATGTATGCATTAATTTTTTCAGTAATATTATATAAGAAATATCAATGTAAAATGTGTATAATGATATAGGTTGTACAATGAGTTTCATGAAGAAATTAATTATTTCTCAAACTAAACATTAAAATTACATAAATACGCTCTAATAATTACAGTATTTTCTTTTTCGAAACATATGAAATTGTTAGTGCTTATTTTGTCTTTCCCACCGTAAAGAAAAAAATTAAAACGATACATGAAAAATGATTTTCTTATGGACAATATTCATGTGACGCCTCAGTGGGAATTTGTTTATATATTTCAACACTTGATGCAGCAGAAAAATAGGTAAATGCATGCGTAAAATAATTTAGATTTATTTTGTACGAATTACTGTTCCGTAAATAATAGAACATTCTTATATACATATTAATCAAAATAAACAATTTACATTTAAAAACAACATGCAAATATGCACGATGGCGCATTAAAATAGAGAAAATAGTTCATGCATAAGGTATATCTAAGCTTTAAAATAGCTAAAGCTCGGTCTAAATATGGAAAATATGCGTATAGCACCTTACTTTCCATAAATACGCTCCACAATTTAAATAAGGGACGCATGACTTCAAGTAGATACACCACTCTGAGATGTAGTTAGAAAAGAACGTTTATTATATACTTTAACACTACACGCCTCATATCTATTTACGCGATGTACATATGTATATAATATGTATATAATATGTACATAATTTGTAATATAAGAAGAAATCCGCTCGCGGAAAACATAACAACCCGCAAAACTTTTCCTTACCATCTCCTTCCCGCGTCTTATGATTAATTTTAGCAAAATTATTAACCTTAATTTATCATTAAGGTTAGCTGGGTGAAAAGTTCCACCAGATTCGTTCGGGATAGCTCAGATGGTGGAGCACTGGCGGCTTCAGCCAGGAGATCCCTGGTTCGAATCCTGGTTCGGACATTTTTCATCGAGTTGGAAATTTACATCTAATATGATTTATTTACCAATTAGAATAATTGTGTTAAAATTAATCTAGTGTAATTACGTATCCAGATATTTCTGGAGTTCTATTACCTGAGATTTATTCTGTTGAGCTGAACCAGGTTTCAGACCAGATGCTATAATCATTAAGGTTAGTTGGGTGAAAAAGTTCCATCAGATTCGTCCGGGGTAGCTCAGATGGTAGAGCACTGGCGGCTTCTGCCAGGAAGATCCCTGGTTTGAATCCTGGTCCGGACATTTTTCACCCAGTTGGAAATTTACATGTAATATAAAGGTACAATGTCTCATATTCATTCAAAAAAAACTTTTAATTGTTAAAATGTCTATTACAAATTACTTACTGGTATATGTCTTTTTTTCCAAAATTGCCGTCATTGTACAAGCATTTGTTAAATCTAAGTACAAGCTTTTGTATCTCACAATCATACAAGTTTGCCGTCTGTTGTCGAAAACACATTCAACTGTTATTTTGATGTCATCATCGTCGTGAATATTTTCCCCTTCAAGATGCCTCTTCAGGTAAAGGAATACGTTTCAATCGCTGGTTGCAATATCCGAGGTTGCAAATGCTCTATCTGTTGTGCGTTTTTCATGAACATTGGTCTAACCTTCAGAGAAAGCAACACACCATTTCGTTATTTTTTGTCGATTCATGATGTTCCATAGATGGAAACATTTGCGAATATTCGCTGGATTCTGAATTTTGCTTGATAAAAACGTATAACGGAACATAGAGCGAAACCCTCAATAACAGACACTTTAAACTTTCTTTATTTTTCAGATAACTATTACAAAATTTTAAATCCATTTTATAAATAGTTTTCTTTTTGAAAAGATTGCACATTCTTAGAAATACTTTCTTCGATTCGTGGAAATATAGCGCGAGTACAAATGATAGACCCGATTTTAAAAAATCATATTTTCGAAACTAATGCACTGCACATATTATAATAAGTGAGACATGAATTTAAAGATAAATATACCAAGTTTTTTTTCAGTTATAAATTTTCGATGTGTGACCCTCTTGTTGCACGGCATACTGTAATCCAGTTCATTCCAAACACCAAACGCCCCATCCACTGGTGTGGAAACTCCTCGTTCAAGTAACTACTTACCTGGAAAGACCAATGAGATGGGGTTCCATCGTGCTGAAATACAAAATCAGCGCTGTCCTCAAGCGGGTGATGATGAATTAACCTTAATCACATGGCCTCCAAGATCCTAACACCTAATTTCATTTTGTGGGGTTGCGTCAAAGACATTTTTTATGTACCACCAATGCCGAAAACACGGCCAGAAAAAAGAACGCATTTGTGCAGCATTCAGAACCATTGTCAGAGTGATGCTACAAAATAGTTGAAACGAACTGGATTACAGATTGAACGTATGCCATATAACAAGATGGTCACACATCGAACAATTGTAACTGAAAAAACTTATAATATTATATCTTTAAATTCATGTATCACTTATTGTAATATGCGCAGTAGTTTCGAAAATATGACTTTTAAAAATCGGGTCCATCATTTGTACTCACCCTGTATTCCCGTCAGCACTGGCTTATATCCGAGAATTGAAGAAATTCCTGTTCTTTTTTTCCGTTATAGGACAGAAATTATCCGTAATCTGAAATAAAGGGTATTAAAAAAAAATAAAATAAGTCTCTCGTTCTTCCGTGGATCCACTTAGTTTCGAATCAATCATCTTAACCACTCGGCCAGCGAGCACTTGGCATATGGCGAATTTAAAGTGAAGATACGAAATTTTTGAAAATGGGGGATTGATAAGGCTTGTTAAATTTATTGTTCAAAAATCGCGGAAATTTAAACTTAATTGCAGGGACATTTCGTCGTTATGAAAAAATGGTTGGTATTTTAACACATATAGATTAATAGAGGATAAAAATTATTACATGTTAGACGTATTTTTACTAAGACATAATTTGATTGTTAGATTTAAAATATGAATATTGTATTTTGAATTAAATTCGAGAAGAAATGTTTGCTTTAAAAAAAAAATCGATTTTTTTTTTTTACTTGATTGAGCTACTATATATTTTTTAAATGGTTCGTTTAGAATATATTTTACATGCGAATATATTTTTTCATACTCTAAAAAATAAATTGCGAATAACTTTAAATAAATGAGAAAATTGCTACTTTATTAAATCTTAAAGCATTATTTTTGTTTGTTTTTAAATAAAATAGCAATTTTAATTTATTGAATTTTAGGTTGTTCATTTCAAAAATAAATTCGAACGTTGGTATTAATACAGCTAATGCGCATGCGCGCAAGGAATAAACGGAATTTTCCACTTTTTCCCGAAGAATTACGGGAAAAAGCATGTTTTCTGGGAATACGGAAATTATTTGTTTAAAAATGACAGAATATTTAGTGTATAAAGGCGGATTTTTGTTACAGTGTAGAGACACATTAAAAAATTATTATTGACAAATTCTCAAAAATTTTGCATTGAGTTATTGAAAATTAATTTTTCATAAATACGGTAAATAACTCCAGTAGCTGACACCAACCCTATTTTGAAAAACCAATAACTTGCGTGTGTCACTTTTCTTGCAAAGAATATTTTTTTAAGTTATTGTATATTTCAATGAATTTATGCTTTAATAAACGGTCAAGTTCGAGTATTACTCGCGCCCAGAGGCTTCCGCACATTAAATATATGAATTATTAACTGTATTATTAAAAAAAGGGTTGTTAAAAGAATAATAAGACTTTGTAAAAAACTATACAATGTAGTGTTGTTTATAGCTGAATATACTAGAAAACTTTGAATGGGTATAGCATAAAAGTTCAAAGAGATATGAAGCCTAAATAATATCAAATATTGCTATTATGTATAACACTTTTTTAAAATCTTATCCTAATCTGTTTAGGATGAACTTAATCCGGTACTGACAATAACAGTAGTATATAATTAAACTTCATTTGTCATTTCATAAAACTAAATTCAGCGTAGTAATAATCTTTCCTTTTAACAGTGCAGGTAAACCAAAATACTTGTACAAAGTTTAAACTTGGCATTGTGCTAAGTGCATTTCGAAAGGAGGTCGTAAAGTTGCAACGCCGCCTTGGTCCGTGCCGCGTTTTTCCAGATAGAGTTTTAATTAACTATAAAGACACGGGAGGCGTGTTGAGAGATCCACTCTATGCATACTAGTCGCGATACCTATAGTATTTATGCGATTAATTCTAATTGAATTAGTTTGTTTTTAAAAATTTAATGTTTATTGCTTTTATACTGCTACTGGGCATTGCATTACACAAATTTATCATTAAAAGTTGTTATCTAGGCTTTAAAGGGCGATGGTACATAGAGCACGCTGTCCCAGTTATTATGTGTGTCCAAACCGGTAGTGTTTTTAAGGGTTAATATCTCGACTAATTACAGACGCTTTTTTTTCGAAAATCATTATCAGCTATGCTTTTATATTTCTGCAAAGATAGGTACCTCCAGCGCTCCTCAACAATTTTGCTGAATGCCCGTAAATCGAAATTTGTGTGTAACAGAAAAATGTGCTTTTCTCAAAAACTACGTGGCCTAGGGTCATCGCTATAATTTTCTTGCAAGGTTTAGAGATACATCTACTACTTCTAATTTTTAAATAATTTTAGTTTCAGTAGATTCAGACATAGAGGGGTTACACTGCATTTTAAACGATACCTCTGTAAATATAATACGTAAAATTAAAAGAAATGTATTTTTAAATTCAGCGTTACGAATGCTTTCGTTTGATACCCCACAAGATATGCAAAGGAAAGATTTTTCTCAAGTAACTTAATTAGCTCCTCTACATTTTTCCTAAATATATTTGTGAATGTTTAATAATCTGTACATTTATGGGTTAATAGTCTTTACTACTTCCCCCAATTTGAACTTTCCACGTTCCATCGTTTACTAGTAAAATGGCTGTGACAGACGGACAGACAGACACAGGAGTGATCTTATAATGTTCCGTGTTTACTTTTTAAATACGGAACCCTAAAAAAATTTTAACTTCTATTATAAAAATAAGATACTTAAACCTTATGATATATGATATTCTAAAGATTCATGAACCTATTTGTTTCATGTTTTAAACTGTTAGGAATGCAGATATCCAATAACTGACATTTATGAACCAGTAACTGACAAATTGTATCAGTCGCTGATAGAAGAACTTAAATTTTAATGGTGTTGACTAGAATTTAAATTTAATTTATTATTACGTTTCTTAAACAGTTTAAATAGTAGGTTCAATATTTAATATTAACAATAATTAACACCTGTGGAAGACTGGTGAGATGAATTTATTAGAACCAATAACTGGCATCCTTAATAAAGCTAAATTAAATAACAAGAAACTATAAATCATGGTCCTAATGTATCATAAGCAACTTTTCAGTAATTTCTACAAGTATATTTTAAGAAATAAAACGTTTAGGATGGATGCATTAAAAATATGTTTAAAAAAGCACTTTCGTAATTTTAGAAATAAGATTGGATGCCTCAAAATGGTACTTTTTGTGTTCTCAAAAGTTTCTGCTTCATTGAATATGTTCTTGGAATACTATTGGTGAATAAATTGATTCCAAAGTAAAAATAAGTGCCTACGCTACAACCACAAAACAATACTTTACAGAATTTTACAAGACATGCTTATTTCAGATAGATTTTTCCTGAAGCGACCGTTATTGCTTGGGTGTCAATAACTAGGGGTTTCACCCTATTTTACACATGGCGAAATTCCGAATTGATGCAGCCATTATAGGTGCTACACGAAACAAACTCAGCGTACAAATAACGAATGACTGCAAGAGAAGGTTCAATAGCTTAAGGTTACAATATGTGTTGCCAACGCTCTCATTAAAATATTTTTCGTGCTGTCTGAGGCATAGAATTATACAAGAGCGAGAAGGAAGGCGAGCAACCGGATTAGCTCTGATGCGCGCAGGGACAGTCGGGATTTTACGCTGACGAACTGCTTGAAACTCCTCTAATGCTATTGCTTGCAACCCCCTTTAACGCTAAGCGATAACTTCACTTTACTATCCAATGGGCTTTGTTACTATCCGCCCTTTGCCGAAAGCGCTCATGGGTACTAAAATTAAATGAAAAAATTCGCTGGCAAACAGCGAGCAGGAAAGATCCAATGTAAACATACGCTTGTTTTCCTTTTGTCTTTGTTCTTACTTCCATGGTCTGAGATATATCTTTACTTTTTGAAATCCCCCCGTATAAGCATCACATGCATCGAACAGCTCATCGATTTGCGGCACCCCCCCCCTCCCCTCTCAAGGGATTTCCCTCCAAAAGTAATCAAAAATAGTTAACATGACGGTAGCGTTCATTTGAAATTTCATATTCTAAGCAGTAGTTCGTGATTTAGAACGACCACAAAATTTGGGTCAGATACATACTGGGCAGACAAATACACAGAACCACTTACAGACATTTTCAAAAAAGAGTCAAATCGTTTCCAGGACATTCTAAAACGTATCAATCCTTCGAAGACGAAATTTTTCAAATCAAAATCCAATACTTTCTTCTCGAAGAAAGTTAAAATGTTTTATCGAGAATGGCTGATAAATAATTGCAAAAAATTGAGAAGAGATCAATATCGATCCAATATCGGTTCAATATCGATCCGTAAAACGAAACGCATTACGAAAGTTTATTACGTATGATTAATTTCATTGCCTCGTAACACTATATTGCCTTTATAGAAATGTGAAAAATAATTGATAAATTCTAAATCTTGCTGAAAACGAAATAAATAAAACGACAAATTATTCATTTTCCATTATTTTCACATATTGATTCTGATCTGACAACTGTATGGTTAAATATGAAATTGGCTTTAGAAGAACATGACATCACTGACGAAACTTTTAAAATGAAATAAATGAAAGACAATAAGCTCCTAAATTTCAATTTTCTTCTCATATTGATTAAGTGAAACATGAAAATGAATCGAATATTTCTGTTTTTTTTTAAGTAAATCCTTAAATGTTAGTGATGTTTTTCAGATAATGACAATTGAATAATGTTGATGTAGTTCTATACTATCCCAGTGTAAAGAAGATACGTTTATCTAGAAAATGGGTGGCATTAAAGTGCAATAATTAGCTAACAGAATCTATTTTTCATCTATATCGATCTCTAAGATTAGCTTGTAATGATATTTCATCGGGTTTCATGGATTTTGAAAGGCGGTTAAACACAAATTTGTCCTTAGAGAAAAACAAAAAACCCATACAAAACGATAAATTTTTATAACTCCATGAAAGTAAAAAAATTAGACGAAAGTGCTCTCTATTCAATTCCTACTATTAGTTCACACTCTCCCTATATTTATTTATTTATTTATATATCTTGTTCAAATTTTCAATCGTTAATAAAATACTGATTATTCATCGTATCAAGTTGAAATAATTTTTTTTTAACTTGTACTGGATGACAATTGATGTTAATGCAGTTTTTTTCAAATATTAATTCATTAATTAAATTTTAATTAATTAATTTTAGTTTTACATGGGAGACAAAATGGCGGCCATTGGTTATTGAAGCATTTAATGCATCTTCATATCTATTAGGGGGGCTACCATAGGGGGGACCCTGTTCTGTCGCAAAATACCGCCAAGTTTTTCCCCAATTTGGCGACCAAAATGAGTCGCAAAAAGTGACGCCAACTTGGCGATATCTCTAATATTTCGCCAAATTCCCATAGACTTCCATTGTAAACCTACTTGCTTATAGAAAATCAACAAATTTCGATATTTTAATGCAAGAAAATATTATTAGCTTAATGGATTACATTAATTTTTTCTTTGATGATCCGAGTAGGAATTGACTTTAAAAACAAAATTTTTATATTACATGTTTTCTATATCAACTTCCCTTATTGATAAAAGGAACAATGACACTGTAACGTGTATTTGCGTTTTTTTTTTTTTTTTTTTTTTTTTTTTTTTTTTGAATAAATTACTTAATTTTTTTTCTAAAAATGCCTTTTTAATAATTATTATTTATGTATTTATAATTTTACTGTTTTTAATAAATTAATATTATTCTAAAAAAAACCTCTTGTATAATCTACAGTTGTGGAAAGTAAAAAGTAAACACCCCTACTGACTCTGGAACTAATTATAATAGAAGAAAGTTACTGATACCAATCGAGTGGAAATAAAGTATACTTTTAAATGATGTATGTAAAATTCTCTAAGGGGCCATCTACAAATAAAAACCAGACTAAACTTTTTTTTCAATCTGAACACCCAATTTTGACAATATATTTTAAACCTTCTTCTCAAACTATGTCTAGAAACGAAATTTCTAGTCATTTGATTGATAAGTTTTTGAATTATAAAATTCAGAGTCTCTAATGTTAAATTACATTTTCATATTTTTATCAATAGCTCCTGAAATTATTATCCTTGTGTGGTCATTTTGTGTGTGATTATAATACTAAAAACCCCAAACACAAATACATTGAAATTGTAATTTTAAAGTTTTTGTAATATGAATTATGAAATTAATATCGAAAAAATATGAATTGCAACATACTTTTTTTGATAGATTTATATTTATTATGTCCTGCTTTATGCGAATTCTCAATTTAAAATTTTTATTTCAAGTAGTTTACGAATTATCATTAAAAAACATCAAAATGATGGTTATCTGTCTATGATGTGCAGAAAAGCATAATTTGAAAAAAATGTGTTTTACTCATTTTATTGAAATATTTGGGCTGGCAACAGTCGAAACATATTCAGCTAGTAAAATGGTTATATTGGCAAGACATAATACATTAATAGAAGTGACATAGTCATTCTGTAGCATTTAAATAATCGAATACTTAACTTCCATTTGGATAAAGCCCCTAATATAGGCTCATTTTAAAATAATTAATTTCTTGGAAACTAACCGTACGAATTTCATGAAAATTTGGATTTAGGATAATTGAAGGGTGTAGAATTTATTTATGGTGTCAAACGTTGGTATTGCTATTGAAAAAAAAATATTGAGGTTTGTTTTCGCATGTAGATGTGCCTCTAAACAGATTTTATATACATCATTCAAAAATAGATTTTATTTCCTATCTTTTGGTACTTGTAACTTTCTTGTACGATAATTTGTTGTAGATTTAGCGTGAGGTGTTTACTTTTTCTCCAACGACTACCATTGATTTATTTTAATATTTTCAGTTTTGCTTCAAGTTCTTTTATCTTAAAAATGTTTAAAATTCATTTATTATTAAAATAAAAAAGGAATAGTAATGAAATTTACTTAAATGATTTTGGCACGCCGGTGTCATTAAACTTTTTTCGATTATTTCATTTATTCCCCAATTGTAATATTAAATTCATTTATTAAATATAATGTTATTCAATTTAGTACAAAGTATAAGCATGTTATAAAGAAAAGAAATTAATATATATATTTTTTCTATTTATATTAATTACATTATAGGGTGAATTATAATTAAAAACGCATTCATTTTGTATGAAAAATAGTTTTAATTAAGGAGATCTTCAATGCTATCTGTACCATTCAGACGAGTTTACACTCCTATTACACATTCTACAAAAAATAATACATATATTTATCTGAGAGATATAGATGTTTAATGAAAAGAAAAATAAGAAATTAAATAGAGACGACTATAGAGGATTAAAGGAAAACATTTTCAAACATCCCACAGGTATAACGATTAGGTACACAAATTTCTCAAAAAAATTACACATAATTACTAGCTCATATATTCTGGTACCAAAATGAAAATAAACATTCTACTTTGTTCGGAATAAAAATATCTGCATGACAATTTTTTACAAATGAAATTCTTTCGCAGAATGCAATTTTTTTAATTAAATATTTTTAAATGATTTTTATACTCCTGTCATGTAGAATTTATTCGAATATTTCCGTTATTACCTCATTGTAATATTAAATTCAGTTATTAAATGTTATGTAATTAAATTTTGTAAAGAAGTTTTCTAAAGAAAAAGAGAAGGAAGAAAAATTAAAAAAGTGTTTCTTTTCATATGAATAAGGTTAGTTACATTATATAGTTAATTATAATTGAAAACGCATTAAGTTTAATGTGAAAAAATAGTGTTTTTAATTATAGACGTCTTCACTCTATCTTTAAAAACCAAGACGCCTTCTACAAAAAAAAATACATATCTTTATCTGAGAGATATAGACCTATAATGCATGAGTTTAAACCCTATAATGCATGATTTTTTTTTTTTTGTTTTGTTCGGAAAACATTAAATTTGAGTCTATTTTTTGTTAATTATCCACTAGAAAAATAGTGAAAATCTTTTTTATTTATTTATACGGTTGGTCATAATGTCATATAGACACTCCTGAGTTACATAACAAAAATTACTCAAAAAAGGATAATTTTAAATTGTATACTTACTTTAAAGTTTTTACGCTGCACAATAACAACTATTCAAAGACATAATAATTTTTAAAATGCTTTTGATACTTTGCAGAATTAATAATGTCTACATTATAAAGCTAGAGAAAAAACGCCAGTCGAGCACATTGCAAGCAGTCTCAACAAAAGATGTTCTAACGTTCCCGTGATAACAAATCAAAACAAAAACAGACATCACGATCTTCAATGCATGTAAGTAAAACACAATAGTTTCCCAACAAACCAATAGAAATCGTCAAATAGCAAAAAAAGAAAAAAAAAAGATCGTGCAACTCCTGAGATACAATATGCATTTAAGGGTTAATGAAAAGAAAAAGAGGGAATTACATGGAGAAGACTATAGAGGGTTAAAGAAAAACATTTTAAATCATTCCACAGGAAACGATTAGGCAAAAAAAAAAAAAAAATCTCAAAAACTGTACGCATCATTATTAGCTCATATATTTTAGTACCAAAATGAAAAAAAAAAAAAAAAAAAAAAAAACATTCTACAAAGTTCCCAATAAAAATATCGGCATGATCATTTTTTACAAATGAAATTCTTTTGGACAATGATTTCCATAAACATGTTATTTGACTCGTACAATTAATTCCTAAATATTAAATATTTATATATAGGGTAGACCGGGGCTAGTTGGCCATAGGGGCATGCTGGCCCAGTCTCGATATTTTTCAACCTTTCTGTTAGATCACATTGTCAGTCCAGCCGAGTATGCGTTGCTTTGCTCTTCTCCTCTAACATCAGTGCCATTGAAGTCGAAGCGTCCATTAAAGAGCTAGCGCGAATTTTCAAAATTTTGCTAAGGTGAGTAAATTTCCTCTCGTATAAATATTTGTGCTTTATTTGTTTGTAGATTACATTTTAGATTTTGATATATTGTATTCAGAAAACTAATTGTTCGTAGTTATTGTAGGGCATGTTTGTTTATTGAAATGCTTTCAGAATAATTCCTTATAAAAATCGTGATATGGTGTTAGTTGGCCCATTTGGCACGGGGCAGGTTTGTCCGGCGGGCCAACATGCCCCGCAGAAATTTGCCTCTGGGGGATTGGAATTTTGATAGTTTTAATGAAGTATTTTAATAAACATTTATTATTATTTTAATTACTTTATAAATCAATTGATAGTAAGGAATTACTTTAATTATTAAGATGCTACATGGCGCATAATGATATACATTTTAAAAGCAACGTTAAAAACACAATATTTAGCAATACAGAAGTGGGTTTAGAGATGATTTTGGCTGCATTAAAATCAAAAGAGTGATTCATCTCCCAGCAATGTTTAGTAAAGTGGGTTTAGAGATGATTTTGGCTGAATTAAAATCAAAAGAGTGATTCATCACCCAGCAATGTTTAGCAATTACTAAACATTGCTCGGAGATGAATCACTCTTTTGATTTTAATTCAGCCAAAATCATCTCTAAACCCACTTCTGTACACGAACTTAACTTTCTTGAAGCATTTGATATCTGCAAAAATTATGACAATATTGTTAATAGTGAATTTGCTATTCCCCCTTTATCAGATTGCTAGAAATATTTCATAAAATCCTCTTTTGCTTAATCACTGCCATTTTTTTTACTCATTTCCGGTGGCATTTCCTACACTAGTCTCCCATTGACTGATACCCAGGTTTCCCTGTTTCCCCATTGGGTAATGAACTTCTCAGTTGAATCCGCTTCTCCTCTATATAAATGAGCATGTTTCCGTTATTTTTTGCACTGAGTATGGTACGCTAAACGCTACCGAAACTAGTCTGCGAAATTTTTGTTTATTATGGCGTTTTTAACGTTGCTTTTAAAATGTATAAGGAATTACTTTATTAATTGAATTCCTGGTTATTCTGGTCAATTTTTTTAAAAAGATGAAGTTATAATGTCGTTTACCTCCTCCCCACATTAAATCAGCTGCTCCGTTGTACAAAAACATTTATAACTTTCATAATTATAGAAAAATCTCTGTTGGCTTGGTGCGCAGGTAGATTTCGAAGTTAAGTACTAATTTCACCAACTATTTAAAGAATTAAGGGAAATGTGATTTTTTCTTGTACAACCCCCCGCCACACATACACACTTTTTTGCTTTTAATTTCTTTTTGCTGTAATAGTTGGACCTATCAAAAACATGTCAGTATAAAAGATGTAGATAATATTAACAAGATGTATAATACAAAAGATTTAGATAATATTAACAAGATGTATAATAAATTAAAACGGCTTTGATAGCTTGTGGATTAACGAAGTAATGAATTTCTTTATTCTTCAACACATCTTTTTTTTTTCTTTTTGCTGTAACAATTGGTCCTATCAAAAACTTGTCAGTATAAAATTTGCAGATAATATTAGGAGAATTTATAATACATTAATTCAATTTATATCTATAATTTGATTTTTTTAAACTTTAGTCCTTTTTTCTCAAATTAATAATTTTACATTTTTATAATTCCATAAGCTTCATTAAAGAACGTTATTTGGTGGATTTTTGTTAGGCTATAGTGTGGTTTCGTTCGCACGAAGTAAAGATTAGGATTTGGTAAAATTTTGAACATTTCTTAAACTTCAACACTATCAGAACATTAAAATTTGACGTGATCTAACATAATCCGCAATCGGAGCATGTTGGCCCAAGAGCTTTGGTGTCAATTTGAGCTTCTAAATTAATACTTATACTTAATATTTTCACGCTTTACTATAGTGACTTCTTCCTGAAAATACACTGATAGTGGTAACATAAAAATAAACTTAAAAAGTTGAATTGTAATTTTTAAAAATTCTTACAAGAAAAAGCGGGCCAACTAGCCCCGGTCTACCATACTAGGGGATCCAACACGAGCTTTCCACGGTTACAGAATATACTACTCAGTGTATAGAACATAGGTAAAAAACCTTTTACTTAAATTTACTCGAATTTTAATATTCTTTATAACCCTGTTACATATACCCAACTGAATACCATTACCCGAAAAGTTTAACTTATCTAAATATTGAAATATTTGATACAATTGAGGTACTGTATATGTACATATACAGGATTTTTAAAAATTATATGCCAGAAATGTAATGGCAGGTAGAAAGAACCTAAATAAGCAGATTTCGTACAGGAATGTAGGTGCGGAAATGCAGCGTAGAGGGAGTAGTGGGCATTGTTGAGTTCGGTAGATGAAAAACGCTTCACTGACTTGAATCGTCAATCCCTGCACGGATTTTGAGCAACATGCATCGTTACACCAATACGGAGCTTACCGACATGCATTTTACGTATGGGGCTGCGCAAGGAAATGACTCACAACCAACGTAAGTCCAATAGCTCTCTATCTTGTTGTAGGACTATCCTCTATTGCGCGTAATACCGCTTCTTCCGCTGTAGAAATTCAGCGATATCTTCCAGTACTCAAATCACGCCTCGAAGCATAAAACGATACACTCCCGCACAACTCCCGATAACGAAGCTTAAACGTTCGGCGATCCGGCAGATTCCTACCCGGGAATCGTTCCATGTACATTCTTTGAGCAGCCGTTCAATTTCCTTACAACCCCATATATGAAACGCGTGTTGGTAAGCTCCACATTGGTGTAACGACGCAAGTTTCTCAAAATAAGTGCGGATAATGACGATTCAAGCCAGCGAAATGCTTTGATCCGTCGAACTCATCACCCCCCCCCCCTCCGGACTACTTAAACGCTGCATTTCCGCATCTACATTCCTATACGAAATCTGCTTACTTAAGCCCCCTCTGTCTGCCCTTACATTTCTGACACATAACTTTGAAGCACACTCTATATTTGAAAGAAATAACGTATGTCATTTATAACAAATTTCAAATGTGTTAAATATGTAGAACAGAGATATTAATATTGTGATCGGATACATAATATTAACACAATATTAACGTGATACTTAATATCTTTCTAATATGATCCAAACTTTGCCAAAAGAAACTTTCTTTCCTGAGCATTTCATCAGAAATCGATAACGTTACATCCATTAGTGGTAGTATTTATGGGATACGAATTAATATTACTTAGAAAGAATACATTTGCGAGCTATTTGCGTTACTCAGTTCTCAAACTAAGGAACTTTTAATGTATTTGAAGAAAAAAATAAACAGGTTACTAAAAATATACTTTGTAACTACGTGAGACATAAATTTCCTCCCGACTCAATGATATTTTTTACTTTTTACTTTCGTTTTACATCTCTCATATGTCATGGAATTTATTATTACTGATAATTTATTATTTTTCTTTTCATTTTATTTTATTTTTAATATTAAGAATTTTATTGTAGATTGGTAATTTTTTTTTTTTTTTTATTATTATTATTTTGATTAAGACGCTGATATATAAAGGAATAAACATTTGTAATGTTTAAATATAATCTGGATTAATAATGAGTTTAAAAAAATAAGTAAAAAGCATTCTGTAAATTAATTAACAAAACATTTTAATATCTTATTTGTATGTTTTGCATAAAATATCTATCGATTTTTAAATCTTTTATTAACTAAAATTTTATTATTAGTATTATTGCAATATAAATCAAGGTTTAAATTTGTTTTACCCAAATAATTAAAGCTGTTTTTGAATGTGAAAGGAGGTAAATACATAAGCATTTTTCTCCGCCTAAAAATCATATAGATTAATATTTTCTCTGTTGAAAAGTGTTTATGAATTCATCTTGTATGTCCTGTATGCCAGCCTGTGCTTTAACTTTCGTAAATTTACTGGGATTGTCATGCTATTTTTATAGTTTATGGATGTTTACCATAGAATGTTCGGTATTAAAAATTAAGTGCGTAGTATTTTTTATTCGTTTGTAGAAATACACAAAAAATTCCGTTACATTACTGTTTTTGTGGAAAAAACCGTTTTCAATTCATTTTAATGATCATACAATACTTCAAACATAATGAAATTTGTATGTCTCCCTGAGTTAAAAAGTGCTTTTAAACCACTAGGCGGCTAAACGAAACCGCCACCTCATCGAGCTGATTTTGTAAGATTATTCAAAACTCCATTCGCATATTAAAATGCAGCTGATCTGACAAGTCATATCTTGGTGGAAATCGCCTGCAAACCCGATATTAGTGGTTGACCGATGGTAGGTTTAACATTGTGTTTTCTTGCTTCCAGTCATTCAAGTTTTCATACCTTTGGGTGCAAGAAAACACAATCAAAAACCTACCAATCAACCACGAAATTCGAGTCTGCAGGTGGTTTCCACTAAGATATGACTTGGCAGACCAGTTACATTTTAATATCGAATTCTGACTAATCCTGCAATTTCAGCCGTCAATTCGATGAGGTTGTGGTTTGCGCAGCCGCCTCACAGTGTTTTTTTTTCTTTTCTTTTTTTTTTTTTTTTTGTCAGGAGTATAGCAGGTTGTATATAGCTCGTTTACAGTACGCACAAAATAATTCTGTTACTTTTTGATTTATAGAGGGAAGTCATTTGCAATGCAATAATTGAATGAAAAAGAATCATTAAAGGGTACAACAACATGTTTTCTATAGATTATGAACTGCGTAAGCATTTATACTTCATTTACAGCAGTGGTTCTCAACGTGGGGCGTACGCCCCTCCGGGTGTGTGTGTGTGGGGGGGGGGGCAATTTGACTTTCTAGGGGGGAAATTCCAAATTTACTGCTCACTCATTCGCTATAAGTTTCTTTCTTTTTTAAAAGGTATTGTTATAGACTATAAAAAATGGTATACTAGCAAAATTTAAAAAATCAGTTTTTTATTCAATTTTAAAAATGAACCAAATAAAAAGTTTTAAATAATTTAACACCACAATAATTGTAATAATAACTGCTAAAAATACTTTGATTTCATTTAAAATTAAATCGTATTATATATTTTCTGAGACGGTATTTTACAATTTTTGTATAGATTTCGATTATTGAAAGAGCTTCTATTTGCTCTATGCCATACGTCACTCGAAGATTCTTTTATCCATGAAACTACTTAAAAGTATATATAAATTTGACTGTCTTGAACATATTTAACCTAAACAATGTATGAAATATCTGAACAAAGTACTACAGTACAAAGTCTAAAGTTCGGACACCCAAAGTTCGGAATTGTCCAAAGTTCCGACTTTCCAGTGACAGTAGTTATTCAAGAAAGGTGGGAAAAAACAAAATTGTGGAAAAGAACAAAGAAAAAAAAGATCAAGAGCAAAGAAGTTTTATTACTGTATCTTAACTCATGTCTATGTACAAAATAAAAGAAAAACCTCTTAATGATAAACCTAAGTTAATAAAGCAGCGCGCATTAACTGAAATGTTCAGTAGTTACGCAAGTTACAATTTGTTCTTAAATTGTATGTTCCGTCAAATAAATGTTTTGTTTTACTTTTTATTTTGTTATGACTTATTTAATGAAAACGATTGTTTAATTCAGCATTAATAGATGTTATAAACAATTTTTAATATACGAACGCCATATTTTGCTTTTTTAAGTAGTGAAATTTATTTTTCGTCTTATTGGAAAGGCAATATTTTTGATGGCCCAAAGTTCCGAAAAATCCGAAGTTCGGAATTGGTAAATTCCCGAGGATTCCGGACTTTAGACTTTGTACTGTACCAACATTATAAAACTTGTAAATCTTTAATATCACCAGGGAAGAAAGTCGGTAGATAGTAAATATCTATAGTTCTGTGCAGGCACCCTACACAGTACATTAACCTACATGATAACATATACATTTTACATTTTAAAATCAAACTAGTCGGATGTACCAATCCCAAAACTTTCTTCTATCTCATACATGTTAATACTTCAAAATCCGCTATCACACTGTCAAAATTAAATGGCAATCTATGCATCTCATGAGGATTCTAACGATATGAAATTCCGTGCGTTAGTTCTTGAGATATGACTATCGCTGAAATCGTCTAAATTCAGCAAAATGCTGCCTAGCAGCGCCACCTATTGGGTGATTTATACCAAATCCTAATCAGCAACAATTTATGTCAACCTCTGACTGAATCTGAAGTTTGGAGAAAATCCGTACATTAGTTTTTTAGATAGAGCAATAACGAAAATCGTGAAAATTCCTGCATAGCAGCGCCACCTATTGGGTGATTAACACCAAAACCTAATTAACAACAACTTGTGTCAACATACAACTAAATCTGAAGTTAGATGAAAACCCGTCCATTAGTTCTATTGATAGAGCTATTGAGGCAATCGTGAAAAAGGCAGCAGAGAAGCGCCAACTGTTGGGCGATTTACACCAACACATAATCAGTATCAAGTCACATCAAGGACTAACTGAATTTGAAGTTTGATGAAAATCCGTGCGTTAGTTCTTAAGATAGAGCTATTGGGGAAATCGTGTAAATCCTGCAAAATTCATCATAACAGCACCACCTGCTGGACGATTTACACCAAAACGTAATCATCATCAATTCATATCAAGGACTAACTAAATCTGAAGTTTGATCGAAATCCGTGCATTAGTTCTTGAGATAGAGCTATTGCAAAAATCGTGAAAAATGCAGCATAGCAGCGCCACCTGTTGAGCGATTTACCCCAAAAACTAATCAGCATCAATTTGTATTAGGGACTAACTGAATATCAATTTTTATTAAATTCCGTGCATTAGTTCTTGAGATAGAGCGCCCACAAAATTTGTGTCACATACACACAGACAGACAGACAGACTCACAGAGTCACAGACAGACATTTTGCAAAAACATGTTTTTTGGAATCTCTGACCCCTAAAACGTGTAAATCCGTCGAAAACCGGAATTCGAAAATTTTCATGAATCCAATACTTTCTTCTTGAAAAGCATAGAAGAAAGTAATAAAAAATGCAAGACAGTTACCGACATTGGAAAAGGGAAAACAGAAAAATGTTTTGTAATGGGGAATTATGGCTACTTAATTTTGATAAAGATGAGAATTTTGAAATGTTTCTTGTGTTTTGTGTTATCCATAAAAAGAAATTTTAGTGACCAAAGCTTTTCAACCAACTTATAATAAGTCACAAAAATGGATTTTAAAATATGTGAATGTTATCAGTTTTAACGTTAAATAAAGTCTCTCTTTCAAGATATTTTGCGAAGATAAAAATGCAGATCGTATAACACTTTTATTTTAACACTGAGGTAAGTTAGAAAAGTATTTAAAAAAAACTTTTTGAACAAAGGAGAAGATGTAAAACCTCATTGCATTTATAAAATATTAAAAGCACATTTGTCACAGAAGATTCAACTCTTTGATAAGTTATAAAATGTGAAATGAATAGTTATTGTTAAGGCTTTACTGTGCTTCACTTTTTGAATAAAGTTCACTTTTAGGTAGCTTTCATTACAAAAAGCTACCTATTGCAGCCGTTCGGAGGAAAGCGATTTCAAAAACTTTTGGTATATTTTCATCGATCATGACCCCCAGCCCCCGAAACCACCCTCCGTTCAAAATTGACATATATATATATATGTGTGTTGCATTCTAGCAACATTGGATTGGCTTTATCGTTGAAAATGCCGTACTGGCTGTCACTATAGTAGTTGTGGATCACATGCAGCGATAATGGCGTAAAAGAAATGGTCAGAACAGATAATTCGAATCTGTTATGTTAGTAGAACCAATTGCTGAAATGCAGTTGTCGAGTGAAAACAATGGAATGCATCGTTCCGCGAAGTTTCCCCAGAAGAAATTGAAACAACTCATAATACCAGCTAAGCACTTTATTAAAATATCTTGCAAAAAGTGCAGTTTCCACCAAGATAATTAACCATCTCTCCGTAGTAGTAATTAGGTTTAAACAAAGTTCCAGATAATCGAATAACAGGATGGTGACCAGGGGATGGATGAAAACTGGAAATACGACTCAAATCTGCTAAAATCTGCTGAAAAACAGCGAGTATCAACTTTTTGTTCCTCACGTGTAAGGATACAATTATGACTTAGGTCGCGCTCTCAACCAATGAATAATTAAGAATGTCACGTCATATAAAGAGGGCGAACAGAGCTAGCGGATGAATTTGAAGGAAAAAAAGGATAACATCAGAAATGCGCAGGAAAGTAAAAATGGAAGCTAAAAGAATAATCTCGAAAGAAAAAAGCGCGGAAATGGAACATTTAATTTAAGAATGCTAAAAGCGTAATATTTAAGCGATTAAGACAAGTGAGACATTAAATTAAAGGGGATTTAACCGAGTTAACGATAGAGATTATTTAAGGATAAGGATTTAGTGAATATGAAGTAGTAATTTAGAATAATATAAGGAAATCCCGGAATTAGATCTAATAATGTAACAAAATCCCTCCCCTCTAAAAAATGAATGAATTAGTAGGTCCCGATGACCTGCGAGTTCATTGAGAGAAAGCAGATACTCGTTTTACAATTGTTGTTTCTTTGTTTTACAGTCATCTTTAAAATGATACCATCACTTGGTCACCAAATCGCGTTGCTCAAAGCTTTATTTTCATTTTGAAAGGAAGAAAAAGAAAAATTATAATTAAAAATTTAAAAAAAAATTCGCGTCTTAGTGGAAACTGCTGTAATAAGTGCATATCCAATAATAAAAACAATTATAATAATATTTGGTTTAAATTCAAAATTAGCAACAGTTTTGCTTTCTGGTAATTAATACAGCAATATTAATATCAGTTCATTAGTTAGCAACAGGGACACAATTTTCAAAACCATACCACATTTATTCAGTATATTCACTAAATTATATGTCCTCTAGTGAGTTTTAGTCCGTACTGAAATATGGATTTGTAGAGTTCATAAGAGTTTTTGGTCGCTTAAATTTTATATCACAGACTTTGTTGCACTAATAATATTAAATACTAATAACAATAAATAATAAATTATAACAATTATAAATAAATAAATAATCTTAGAATAACCTTGTATAATATTATTATATCAAAACAATTAATAAACAATAGTAAATAAAATTTTTGTTAACTATAATGTAATTTACAACTGTACAATCTTTGATAGTTTTTGCCATGGTCTTTTCATTATTACAGATCTGTATTCTCTCAGTATAATAACAGCATCAATCACAACTGCTGTTAAATCTTACGTAATTTTATTCCTCATATTATTTTTATTCTTAGATAAGTTTTCGAAAAAAGTAATGATTTGTGACCAGAAATGGAGAATTATGAGGTGCATTGCCTCATAGGTCCTTCCAATGGTTAAACCATCATCACTGTTTTCAGTAACTTATATATTTTGTTTTAGTATAGTCATCATCAAAAATTATTTAAATCTCTATATAAATAATTCAATAACATTCTTAATTCTAGTATTTTCTTCTTTTTATAAATAATAATAATATAATATTAATCCTATATCACATAATAAATTCATGTCTATAAATATCTCGTATCATTGATTCGTATGTGAGTCGTAAAATTTAATTCCCTTTTACTTGTTACAGATAAAAGTTACAGACATGTTAGACAGATAAAAAAGGAATTACATGTACAGTCCTCAAATAATAAAATAAAAAAAAAATTGGGAAAGGAAAGTTATAATATGTCGAAGGCAAAAAAAGAATCCTAAATATTTTCTCAATTCCCATCTGCAATTACATTTACCTTAAATTAAAAAAATAGAAATAAATCAAATCGTTAACAACAACAACAAAAAAATAAATAATGACTTTTGACTTTCGTGGTAAGTAAAGAAAGAAAAAAATATCGCAGACGAAAATTATCATTAAGTCTTGCAACTCGAATAAGCTAGCGGTTTCGCAATAACCTTGTCGGGAATGAAAATCAAATCTTGAAAATCTTTCTCTCTCTCTCTCTCTTTTTTTTTTTTTTTTTTTTTTTTTGTAAAAACTGATAAAATACAATCGTTAGAGTAATATTTAAATCATTTGAAAGAATATCAATTAGGTTTTTATTAAATTTTTATAGCAAGTAAGATTAATTTTTTAATTACTAGTAATAAATTAAGTAAAGTTAAGTTTTTTGGTTTAAGTTTATAATCCAACATTAATTAGAACTCTAGATAAATCAAACAATTTATGCCCGCATAACTCAGTTAATTTAAATAAATTCCCAAATAGATAAACTCTTGGGACGTCTCCCAAAACTCATCCGTAATGTTGAAATAATAAATTTACTTAAGCTTTAATTTTAATATTAATTTACAAACTCATCATTGTTAGAAAATTAAGTTTAACTCATCATTGTTAGAAAATTAAGTTTAAGTTAGTGATTTAACCTGCGTCTGACGCTGTTGTTGTGGTAATTGCTCATGAGACAATTTTAAGTTATTAGGATGATAGTACAAACGCAATTTTGAAACATGAATGATTTCGGTTTCTTTAAATGGGGTTTTTCTATCGATCTCAAAATTTACATCGGATACTTTTCGAAGAATTTGGTTTGGTCCAGTAAATACCTGAGAAAGCTTTCTAGTATTTGGGTAATGAAATTCTTCATATATAACGAGATCGCCTACTTCAAAATTTGGCTCAACATAATTTTAGTTTCCTACCAATCTCTACTTTTTTATGGAAGTAATCTTCCAAACCTTTTAGATCGTTTAATTTAAGTGAAGAAAAATAAGAAAATCTAGGTACTTCAATTTTGATAAATTTTTCTACTAAAATCTCTGAAATTTGAGCATAACTATCACAATTTTGGCAATCATTGATATAAATTTTCAAGGCCTCTCCCTTTAAATATTTTGAAATATTTTCAAATTTCCAAGTATCATTTTGTTTAATGCAAGAATTATCAAAGTATGTTAACCATTGTTGAATGTTCATTCCCAAATCGGGATCAAAAGATACAATACTAGTTTCAGTCATTTTTCTTTTTTGTTTCCACGTAATAAAACTACAGTATCTAACTTTACTTCCAGATCGTAAAAGCATTACAAATATACCTCAAAATCTCTATCATATTGCTTAACAGAAATAAAAATAATAATAAAAACCTCATAATAAATAATAAATTAACACAACATTAATAAATCTCAAAATATTAAAATATTCTATCTTTTAAATACTCGTAATTTTTGAAAATATGTATGAATAAACATAATTGATTCCGATTACGTAACTTAAATAAAACACCTGTCACTTTAATGTTCATATACTTTGTCAGAAAAAATAAACTCAACTTATTTCGAATAAATAATAAAATAAAATAAAATAACATAAGTTATGCAATAACTAAAAATAAACATAAAAATTTTTCATCACAAAACAGAAATCATTTTTTTAAATGACTTACGTAATGCTGAATGCTGTCTTTATTGGGGCTGGAAACACTTTTTGCTGTTCTTTTTTATTTTAATGATGTTAAAAGGTATCTGAACTTTGTTTCTTCCTGGAGACCGTCGAGTGAAGTAAGGCTTTTTTGGACTTTTTAGTTGACATTCGATGATTCGAATTTGCGCTGCCTAGATGTTTAATATGGCGTTCATGCTGCATAAATTCTGGAGTGGCGTTGAAGTCTCAAATCATTGCCGGCTAAATGTTGCATTCTAGCAACACTGGATTGGCTTTATCGTGGAAAATGCCGTACTGGCTGTCACTATAGATCCACAACAAAGTAGTTGTGGATCACATGCAGCGATAATGGCGTAAAAGAAGTGGTCAGAACAGATAATTCGAATATGTTATGTTAGTAGAACCAATTGCTGAAATGCAGTTGTCGAGTGAAAACAATGGAATGCATCGTTCTGTGAAGTTTCCCTAGAAGAAATTGAAACTACTCATAATATCAGCTAAGCACTTTATTAGAATATCTTGCAAAAAGTGCAGTTTCCACCAAGATAAATAGCCATCGCTCCGTAGTAGTAATTAGGTTTAAACAAAGATCCGGATAATCGAATAACAGGATGGTGACCAGGGGATGGATGAAAACTAGAAATACGACTCAAATCTGCTAAAATCTGCTGAAAAAAAGCGAGTATCAACATTTTGTTCCTCACGTGTAAGGATACAATTATGACGTAGGTCGCGCTCTCAACCAATGAATAATTAAGAATGTCACGTCATATAAAGAGTGCGAAGAGAGCTAGTGGATGAATTTGAAGGAAAAAATGATAACATCAGAAATGCGCGGGAAAGTAAAAATGGAAGCTAAAAGAATAATCTCGAAAGCGCGGGAATGGAACATTTAATTTAAGAATACTAAAAGCGTAATATTTAAGCGATTAAGACAAGTGAGACATTAAATTAAAGGGAATTTAACAGAGTTAACGATATAGATTATTTAAGGATAAGGATTTAGTGAATATAAAGTAGTAATTTAGAATAAGATAAGGAAATCGCGGAATTAGATCTAATAATGTAACATATATATACATATTATATTGTCGCGTAGGTGTTGACTGACAACGAGTGAATACAAGAAGCATGAACCAACTCAAAGCTTTATTCCCCCAACTCAAGGCTACACCAGATTAAATACTCTCGAGGGTTGCTTTCTCGAATGGAACATTCCAAGCTTGGAAAGTTCTAGAAATCAAATAACGATCAACATAATAATTAACATAATCACAATTAGCATATTTTCGAAGTAACTAGAAATAAACACAAAGCAATCTTTAAACCAAAACGAATTTTAGGACACTTGCCTCAACGGAGATCGACCTCACTACCGGCTGATCTGTAGTCCAGCGCCTTACCTTGGAGCCATAGTTTCACACAACAGATAATTCCAGTATCACTATATTTAGTGAGGTGGGCCTTGATCAACCAGAAGGCTCTCCCGAGCACAGGATGCTAGTTTCGTTACAATATATATATATATCTGACCTTTGTCACACTGCAACTCTCGAATTTAAGAACCGATTTGGATGTAATACAGTGTGTACATAGTACATACCAATGTCTGGACCGAGTTCGTTGGCCAGCTTCATCCGCCATTTCGTTTCAAAATGGCGGCCATTTAAAAATTTTTTAAACATGTAAAATTTGAAATGTGGTACCAAAAATTTGAAAATGGAAAAATATTTTTTTCTTATGTATTTGACCTTTATACAAAGATTTCGGAGCAGTTTTTGTTTCGTCTATATCTTAAAAAATGGCTGAGTTACAGCATTTTAAATTTCTAGCGTGGCTGATATTTTGAAACGTCCTGAATTTTGTCATGCGATAAAAGGCGTATTTATGAACCGATTTGGATGTAACTTCGTTTATACATAGTACATACGAATGTCTTGACCGAGTTCGTTAGCCAGCTTCATCCGCCATCTTGTTTAAAAATGGCGGCCATTTAAAGTTTTAAGAAAAATTTAAATTTGAAATGTAGTACCAAAAAATTGAAAATTGAAAAAATATTTTTTTTCTTATGCGTTTGACATTGATAAAAAGATTCGGGAGCAGTTTTTGTTTCGTCTATATCTTAAAAAATGGCAGAGTTATAGCATTTTGAATTTCTAGCGTGGCTGACATTTTGAAACGTCCTGATTTTTGTAACGTGATAACGGACGTATTTATGAACCGATTTGGATGTACCTTGGTGTGTACATAGCACACACAAATATCTCGACCGAGTTCGTTGTCGAGCTTCATCCGCAATCTTGTTCCAAAATGGAGGCCATTTAAAAATTTTAAATTTAAAATGAGATACCAAAACTTGGAAAATGTAAAAGATTTTTTTCGTATGTGTTTGACCTTAATACAAAGATTCCGGAACAGTTTTTGTTCCGTCTATATCTAAAAAAAATGGATGAGTTATAGCATTTTGAATTTCTATTGTGGCTGACATTTTAAAACGACCTGATTTTTGTCACGCAATATCAGGCGTATTTATGAACCGATTTGGATGTAACTTCGTCTGTAAATAGTACATACCAATGTCTCGACCGAGTTCGTTGGCCAGCTTCATTCGCCATCTTGTTTCAAAAGGGTTGCCATTTAAAACAAAATTAATTTAAATTTAAAATGAGGTATTAAAAAATTGGAAAATGAAAAGGATTTTTTTATGTGTTTGGCCTTGACACAAAGATTCCGGAGAAGTTTTATTTTCTGAAAATTTGTTCTTTCGTTAATATCTTAAAAAATGGTTGAATTATAGCACTTTGAATTTCTAGCATGGCTAACATTTTGAAACGATCTTGTATTTGTCACGCGATAACACACGTATTCGCCTATTTTGATGTAAGAAGGCATATGGATAGTATACATCAATATCTCGACCAAGTTCGCTGGCCAGCTTCATCAGTCATCTTGTTTCAAAATGGAGGCCATTAAATAAAAAAAAAATTATGTTTAAAGTGAGGTGCAAAAAAAATTAAAAATTGAAAAAGGTTTCTTTCTTACTATTTGACCTTGATATAAGGATTCAGGAGCATTATTTTTTTTTGTCTTTATCTTAAAAAATGGCTCAGATATAATAATTTCAATATCTAATGTGGGTGACATTTTGAAAAATCTGAATTTTTGCCTGCGATAGCACTCGTATATATCAATCGATTCTGATGTGAGTGAGCATAATCACAGCAATTACTAAGGTCTCAACCCAGTTCACTGCTTAGCCTCATCCACCATATTGTTTTAAAATGGCAGACACTTTAAGAAATCGCCGAATTTGGCAGCCAAATATAAGTTACTTTAAACAAAAGCCGCCTGGATAAAGCTGACTAATTTCGCGAAATTCTCATTCATAATGATTTAGTATTGATAAAAATTAGTATTGAATCTCCTATATTCGGTTTCAACTAAATTGATCTTCGTGTGTTACAATAATATAAGTTGGGTTTTTTAAAATAAGGAATATGAAAGCTACCTCTTCCTCCCGGCACTGGCCGGAAGGACTTTTTAAATAATAAGAGGCATAATTTATAGATTAAGGGGGGGGGGAGGGCATAGTGACTTTATTTATGCTTTGGTGGGGCCTGGCCGATAAAAGGTTGAGGACCACTGATTTACAGGGTACAAAAGAATTCGGTTGCAGAACGGGCTATGATTGATTTCATTTATGAAAATTCTTAATAATATACTGTTGGTGTTGGAATGGGATCCATAATCTATGCCTGATGCATAATTTTCATTCCTGTTATAAGATGTTTTGAGTGTTTAAATCTAATTTATGATCTATATTTACTCACTTTTTGATTAATTTTAGTTTGAATTATTTTTTAAATCGGTTAAAAAGAAGGTGAAACAAGACGATCCAGTGTATGTGATACTTCACAAAAAGTGAAACTGCTCCACTCAAGAAAAAAACTAACGAAGTTCTCACTAATACATTTAGGCGATTTACGGAGTAATTTGTTCATCAGATTACTTCATGAATGGCGTACGTATAATGTGTTATAGTAATGTAAATATAATAAGAAGATTAAGACAACAAATAGATCCTAAAAACTTTAGATTCTAAATCCAATATTCGCCTTTACAGGAAAAATGCCTTTCTTCACACAATAGATGTGTCAATGCAAATATTTTACTGTAAATCACTCAATCGCATTACTTACAGTCGGAACTTTTCATCTTTTGGTTAATGTTTATTTAGGCTCCGTTAACCCCGAAATCGCCAGTTAATGTATCGAGGGCTACGGGGTTAAAGAAGGTTTAGGAGGCGCAAGATGTGCATAAAATAAGGAAATCAAGTTTTTTCGCAGTAACGTCCTTATTCTTCTTAAAATACAAGAATTAGAAAAAAACAATATGTTGTAGATAGTGCTTAGATCTTAATAAAAGCTATCTATAAACTTAATAATCGTACAACATTGGTAATTAATATATCAAAAGTAACCCATAACAAGTCTCCTTGATATTTTATCTACCTTCGTATAAATTGTTAAATTAATGTACACGGCTGTAGAAATATTATTACTTCAAATAGTTAATATATTTATTTTATGCTTATCACTTCGTAAAAGAAAGAACATCGGTGTATTAAAATATGTACATAAAAATATATGCAGATATATGAAGGAAAATATGCATAGAAATTTCTAAAAGTATATAATATTCACAAGCTTAACTTGGTTGAATAAAAATTTATTCAAATCAAGTAAGATGCAACTAATAATTGCCATCCTTTATTTAACGTCAGGCGCCCAGCATAACAAACGATATTTAAAAAAAAATTAAAACGAAATCAACAATTTAAATTTTGAAATACAGTGTAGCGATTGTAAAACATTAAAATATATTTACAAATAATTTAGTTTAAATTTTTACAGAGAAAGCGCAAAACCTGTGTAATATGAATAAAAATTTCTTTAGAAATGTACGGTACTCTACTTTTATTTTATTGAAAAAAAATCTATAAATACTTATCACAAAATGTCTTATAATCAAATATCCTATAATTGATTATTGATTTTGAATGGACGTTAAATATTTCACACTGATAACACCAGTCTGAATGTTTAAACTTTTCGTCAGATGATTTATTAAGATCAAGTTTTCCTCAATCAATTTTTGATGCGGATTCCGGAAATGGCTTACATTTATGTCTATCACGTCAGAATTTTACAAAAAATAACAATTTGTGTTTTCAATATTTATTTAATGCAATCAAAAATTTATCACTTTGTCATACAAAGTATTTCCTTAAACACGTTAAAAATACTGTAAAAAATTGTCTTTAGAAGTTAATTTCTTTAATAAAACTAAAAGCAAAAAGTGTTTAATTAAAGATAATTTCTTCTTTTTGCCTTTCTTGTAGATCCTTCTTCATCATTTGTCCCTCTTCAACATCCGACAGTTGTCTGCTCTCATATTTACATTCCATCTTCCGCGGTACCTATTTTCCATCTCTTTGATATCCTGATGAAAGTGCACAACGTGTGCTCTTCTATGAAATGCCCCAGATTTTCTGGAAAGTAGTCGATATGGAATGCAGAAAGTGCATTTTTACACACATATTAGAGCACAACTTCTTGAAATTTTCCAGCATTGTTTTAACAATATTCCTGTAATTTGGAACTTTCTTATTCCCTAAAAAGTTTTCTGTAACACACTTGAAGATGGTTCATGCGTCTTTTTCTATCTCACTCATAATTTCTTGAAAATCATTGTCCTTCATCAGTTTTTTGATTTGAGGACCAACGAAAATTCCAGCTTTTAATTTTTCGTGTTTTATGAAGGGGAATTTCATAGTAAGGTACTTGAAGCAATAACCATCTTGTGGTAGAGACTTTACAAATTGCTTCATTAATCCTAATTTTATGTATAATGGTGGAAGCAAAATTTCTTGTGGGTTTACGAGCGGTACATGTCAATCAGACTGTATTCTGAAATTCGTTAGATAAGCTGGCAAGTATCCAGAAGTACATTTGCTTTATGTGTGAGTACCACATAATGCTTGTTCTCAGCGACGAATCTTCGAAATCAACTCCGGTCGATAGGAAACAAATTATACGTGATAGAAGAAAACTAAGAACAGTTCTGCAATCTGCATGAAAAAATGCATTAATGGCAGTCATTGGTTTTTAATCATCTGATATCATGCAGACTAGTGTAATTTATATTATTCAATAACTATGAATTTATTCCAATACTAGCCGGCCTTGGCGAACAGTTTGGTCTCCCTTAAAATTTATGTTTGGGAAAGCATGCTGAGCTAGATTAACCGCTCAATGAGGACTGTAACCAACTACACCATTGTTAAATTTGCTGTGGCAGATTTCTAGGTGATATTATTTTGCTTCCCAGCATCAGTATTATGGGATGTTACAGAAACGTGGTTTTTTGGAAGTCTTTTGTGCAAGCTAGTGCTATATCTACAGGTAAGATATTATTTTAGAACTAATTAAAGCTAATATTTAAGTACGGCAATATTAGAAAATTTTTAAACAACTGGCCGCCTTGGCGACCATTTTGGTCCATTAAAATTTCCATTTGACCATTAAAATTTATGTTTGGGAAACATGCCAAGCATTGTATCATGTTACTTTTATTCATAATTTAATTTACTTGGACTCCCTTAAATATAATTAATATTATCCCTTAAGCTAATACTAGTTTTTGTTGCACTAAAATATCTCAATTTGTTGATTTTCTGTAAGCATGTAAACCCTATTTGCTTACAATGGAAGTCTATGTGAATTTGGCTAAATATTACCGATATCGCTAAGTTGGCGACAAACTTGGCGGCATTTAGAAACAGAACAGGGTCCCCCCTATGGTAAACCCCCCTTATAGGTATTGGGATGCATTAAATGCTGTTCAATAACCAATGAGATGCGTTTCATTCGAGTGTTGCCATTGAACAATTCACAAATAATCGCGAAGTCTGTGCCACACATGATAGCGTAATATTGATAGTTAGATTGATAGATAGATTCTTTTTTAAATGTAATGTCTACCTATAAAAAAATACATTTATCTAACCATAATAATAATAATGATAAGGTCTTGCACAACACTTGAAATGAAAGTAATTAATATTCATAATATTCGCATCTGATGTATTTTTGCATACATAAAAATAAATACCCTAAAATTGTTTTTCGCCTTTGATAACTGAAAAAAGGGAAATTAAATAATATTATTTTGATTTATTTTAAAAGCTCCAGTATGATAAAAGAAATTATTTTTTTTAGCTTTTAATTTAAAGATTTTACAAATTCTAGCACAAAACTACGACTTTCCAGAGTCATTCAAAATATCGAAAAATTGAAGAGTGAAGAGCACTCTTAGTGAACAATATTAGTCAAGAACAGCGTAATGCGATATATCCGAGCAAGCTTGCCTGAAATTTTTATTTGACTAAATTCCCTAGAGAACGTATTGGAAAAACATTACAAAGACTTGGGTACTAAAAGAATTTTTCATTGTAATAAAATATGTTTTTGAAATACTAATGCGAAAGATACCTATTTTCTCCAGCCAGAAAACTTTTCTAAATAATTTAAAGAAATTGTATATTGGAAATCTAATGGAATTTATTTGCATTATTTTGATGTGCAAAATGGGCAGAAAATACGTATAAACGTGAAAAAAAATAAAGAAAAGAACGAACAAAATTATATGCAAGGGCGATTTGCAATAATAGCATTAAAAACGTTACCAATAGTGGACGTTAATGTCCTGCATCTTCTAGAAATATGAAAATGAAGAATTTTAAATGAACTGACTGTACGTCGGTCTCTTTATTGCACTGAATAATAAATTTCAGGTGTAAAACAAGTTAATGTGTATCGGAGATAACTGCTTGTTTAGTGGTTTAGGCGTTGGTTATTAGTCAAGATGTATAGTGTTCGAATCCCAATAAGGAATAAATGTGTGAAGTGTGTCGTATTCCGCTTTAAACGGAGGTCCTTGTCTGTTTAGAAATCGAGTTCAAAAAATTACCGTACCACTCCCAACCAACCAACTGGAGATCATTTTCTTCTTTAGATGTTTTCATGCTCGCTTTTCGACAACGATCAGGTCCGTCTCTCCGCTTATAAAATCGATAGCCAACATTAGCTCAGTATTTTTTTCCTGCCTATACAAATTGATAATAAAATCGAATAAGGAAGCCACGGTGTAGTCAGTGCTTTAATAATCATCCTCATTTGCATTCTTTCCGGAGATGCATTCTCGATAGCAGTCTCTAGCGCCACTTTTCAACAATAAAATCTTTTCTGCTGTTAAAATATTATGTATAAAAATTCTTTAATCTGACAATTCTTTTAGTCTCCCCTCAATTCCGTATCCTTATTGCTTTATTTTTTACAATTTTTAAAAATGTATACCTTTTTTTTCGTTTACAATAATGATGTCGAATTTTTATAAATGTGGATGATATTTAAAAATAATTTGTTAATATCCTAATGTTTTTAAAGTGGATTAGACAGACTAAGATCATAAAACTTAATTCGCAAATGATTCTTAGAATTAGCTCTACATTCGATACATTTTTACTCATGAAAAAAATAATCGTTGGAAAGTTAATTTAGCTTTACACACCAAAACAAAAATAATCAGAAATAATATACTGTGAACTCATTTTTAGAACTATAGTCTGATACATGAGCACTTTATTCAGCTTTGTATTTACGAGATATTCAAATCGTACAATATAGATACTTTTTTTTACTGATATCAAAATATCAGAAAAGTTTTATCAGAAGAATACATTGAAATATAATACACTAGCTGACTCACCCGGCGTTGCCCTGGGAAATGATAATAACCTTAAATATACCTACAATCAGTGTTGAATAATTTTTTACTTTTAAACGAAAATCCTTCCAAATGAACCTAATGTTTGCCGCCTAATGCCTTCGGCAGCGTAAACCTCAAATTTGTATGATTTTATATTTTTAAGTGAAATCTATCCACACGAACCTATAGTTGGTTGTCCCGTTGCCTTCGGTAAGTAGTATATCGGGCGTGCTAATCACACCCCGGGCGATTTATTATTTTTAAACGCAAATGTTTCGAAAATAATCTGATGATTGGGTCTCAATGCCTTTGGCAGCATACACCCTCGATTTTGTGTTATTTTAAAATTTTAAATGAAAATCTATTCAAACGAATCTAGCAAATAGCGAAACGAACCTGCGGGTCATACTTCCTTCGGTACCGTATGCCGGGCGTACGTGATGCTGCGCGTGTTCCGGTCTGTGTTGATTTTATGTTGTTAAACGAAAATCTTACCAAACTGAAATAATGTTGGGGACCCACTGCATCTGGCATTGTGTGTCTTGAATTTGTATGATTTTATTATTATTATTATTTTTAAACTAAAATATATTCAAGCGAACTAAAGGGGCCCCGTTATATTGATTGAGATTTAATTTCTGACATTTAGATATATTAATTTTTTTGTTCTGACCGAAAGTTATTCAGAAAATTCAAATAATATTAAAGTCCACTCCCTCAGATACGTCTTTTAAAAATTTGCAATATGCTTTTTCGACACAACTCAATTTATTTTTAAAAAATTATTACTAATATTTTTTTCTAAACTACAGACTTTGTTGGAACAGGCAAACTATCAAGATGAAATGTTTTTGTAAGAGGATGTGAATGTATAAAAATTGCTGAAAAAAAAAGAAAATCGCGAAACCGGCACTCAGAATTTTTTCCTTTAAAAAGAATTAATATTTATATTGTTTTTAAAAGAAATATCACTAGCAGAACCTGAATGAGTGTAAAATAATTGGTATTTTCGTTTTTTTTTTTTTTTTTTTGTATTTAGAACAACAGAACTGATGCGGAAGGATGAATAACACTACATAAAAAGTGGGAAAGGATTGTACTTTGTGCTTTTTAAGCACTTATGATGAAACCTTAGAGGTTTCGAAACAGCTGTATGCTTTTTAAACATATTTTTATTTGTGTCTTTATACATTGTTTCTCTTTCTTAATAGAATAACCCTAATTCGAAGTTGGGAATACATTTTTATGTAAATATTATTATATTTTTAAGCGAATGACACAGTAAGAACATATAAAAAAAGATAATTTAGATGATTTTTTTTTTCATTTTGTAAAAGAAAGCAAATGCGGTAAATTGAAAATGAAGAAAAAAGGATCTTTTCCCGTCTCAAAGTGTTAAAAAAAAAAAAAAAAAAAAAAAAAAAAAAAAAAATCCGACGATCTTTTGCAACACACTATTTTGCAATGTTCATTATTGTTTTATTTAATATTTTGGTTAATTATCAAAAAACAAAAAAAAAACAAATCTGAGCTCAAGTGCACTCTGACCTGATTTGGACTATGTTCATCCAAATTTTCATATCTCTACGGGCAGTGCATTAAACCAGCTATCGTGGGCACGCACGATGCAAGCGCGCACACACACAGGCATATAAACAAACATCTTCCTTTTATTAATACGAGTTGCAACCCGTCGAAATTCGACGAACTAAAATGTTAGAAAGGAACTTCAGATCTAATTTATAATAACCCTACAAAAATAATTACAATTAAAAATTCATCTAACATTGGTTGTCTCACTCTTTCTTAAAACAAATAATATTTTTTACCTAAAATTGCCAAAATATTATTTCCACAAACTTCAACTGCTTAAATTATTGAAAAATTAAACTATATTATAATACGTAATCAAAATGAGTAATTATGATGAATTTATCGATTGAGGCTCTTATGTTTGTTTTTACGGGATAAAAAATCAGTAAAAAGTATTTCGCTTTGTCACATCATAAAAATTTCTCCCATATAATCTAAACTGTACGTTATTTTCACATTCTCATAATTTACATACGCACCACTCAAATTCACAATTTGAAAGTATTTTAACGCGCAATAGATTATTAATGAATGTATTTCCAAAGTTAAAGTCACGTTTGTCCGATGCAACTTTTCATGTGAACTTTAAGTTCTAGTCTCAATACACGCGAAAAAAAAAAGAAATCAGAAATTTGCCTTTAATTGTCATATTGACCATTTAGTATCGGTCAAATATTTAGTTTTATCAAAATAAATGATCGTATTGTTTTAAATATGACATAATTTTTACTCTCGGAATCATTTTGCCTAGCGTCTCAAACTCAGTATCAGCGTAATGTAAAAATATTGAAATGTAACTGATTTATGAACAAAAATGCGTGTTCTTTTTTAATGTCTGACATCATTTTCTGTTCAAAAATTATAAAAAAGTTACTTTTATTTGTAATGTGAAAATGGCATCAATAAGGATATAATCAATAAAAATAATAAACCATGACTATTTTCCATTTACTTTCAATATAAATGGAGTACTTCAGTTGCCACAATTACAAAATTTGTATTAAAAACTACAAAAAAATTAATATCTCAAAAACAAATTGAGATACAGCTTTCAAGTAAATTGCATTTAAAATAGCATTTTTTTCCTTATACGACGGTGTTAAAATTTAAAATATGCGATGTTTAGAAGTTTAATATATAATTGAAAAGCCTAAATTTTATTTCAAATTTCAAATTGTTGCCATTCGCAAAATGACGTATGCGTTACGCACAGATATGTTTGTCCTTTATAATATAGATAGATTACAGAAATTTCAAATCCAAGCCTTATTGTGATGGAATTGTTTTTACTCTTCTACTTTATTTACAAAACTCGTGAAAAACAAAAGAAAAAGGTTCAGAGATTAACGTATAATATAAATTTAATAAGAAAAAAAAACGTGCATTATTCAGATTTTTATCACATAACACGGACATTTTGCATGTGTTTATAAAACATTAATTTATGTTTTTTTTTTTTTTTTTTTTTTTTTTTTTTTTTTCAATTGAATATGTAATTTTAATGAAAAAGCGTATTTCATGCTTGGGATTGACTGTTGTTCCTTAAATATTTTCATACATGAAAAAATAAAACTGATTTTTTTTTCACTTCTTAAGCGCGATTTTTTTTAATGCATATTTTTAAAATACGCTTCGATCTGAAAGGTAAAAGATCTTATTCACCTTTCATTTTATGTATTTTTCAAATTAACAAAGGCTCCGTACGTTCTTTACTGAATCATTCAAAATAACGCAAAACTCATAACATAGGAAAGCGTTTTCATGTGATATATTACAGCAAGCTTGTTGAATTATTTCCTTTTAATAAATTCCCCAGAGAGATTATTGGGAAAATGCCATGGGAAACCAACAGAACTACTAAAAGAAATTCTCATTCATATAAAATATTCGAAATGAAATTAGAATAAATTACGACTACGGTGCCTGTTTACCCTCAAACTGATAAACTCTCTTTTAAATATCTAGATGTATTTATTAGCATTGTTCCGTTATACTTATTGCGGATTTTTATGGATGGAAAATGGTTTTTTAAACAGATTTTTGAACTTATTTGTTTTTGGGGATTATTGTACAGGATATTCCTAAACTGTTTTTAAAAAACTCTTTGGATGTGCCAATACCGATTTTTTTTTGTCTCACAGATATCTTAATATTTCAAAAAGTAGTTACGGTACTTCTTAGTTATCCCGTCGACCAATTTCACCAAATTATATAAATCGCCAAATTTACACATTGGTAAATTTTTTATTTTAAATAACGAAAGAACAAATAAATTAGTAAAACATTAATAAAAATACAAATAAAACGTCGAATTAATGGTATTATTGGTAATTATTGACATTTAATCTTACAATTAATTAATTAATGGCAACCATTATTGGCATTTAATCTTACAATTCGGCGACAGTAATTTGGTCGACGGGATAACTAAGAAGTACCGTAGTTACATATGTCAATACTGCGATATTATTAGTTCAATACAACATCAACTTTGATTTTTATCTTAAATTTCTGCTTCAGTCAAGTAATTGGAGTAAAAACGACTAAATCTAGATCATGATACTCAACAAAATCAATAGATTTTCGTTATTCCGTTGTACATCAGCTGTTTGCGAATAGCCGGCTTAGCAGGACGCGAGTTCCTGTCACTGCACGAGCGGCAGATGGACAACAGAACTACGAAAAATAGATAAAAGTATACAAAAATCGCTATCACAGCGCCTGTTTCGGGCAGAGTATTTCCAAATATGTGGAGAACCTGCTGGCGATAGCCAAAAACATACACAAAAATTTGGTTCAGTTCTGGCTAGTTCCATAGGTGTTTGTAGTGTAAGTCACATGGCTGATAACTGCCATGCTTATTCGTTACCATTATTTTCGAAATGTTAGCTTGGTCTTATTCAATTATTGAGATATCTCCGATACAATAAGCCAATTTTTTCCATTTTAAAATATTGATAGCCAAAAACTTGTAGCCTGTGACTTACACTACAAGTACTCATGGAACCAGCCTTCTATGCATAACTTCATACACTTATTGATAGTCTAATAATGAAAATGGCACAGATATCGCTATTACAGCACCCCTTTCCTGCGGAATATTTCCAAATCGAAGGAAGACCTGATGGTCATAGTCAAAAACATACACAAAAGTGTGGTTAAATTCTATGCATAACTTGTTACACTTCTCCATGGTACAATAATGAAAATGGCACAAAAATCGCTATTACATTGTTCCCTTCCGGCAGATTTTTTTTCAAATTCGTGGAGGACCTGCTAGCCATAGTCAAAAACATACACAAAAATTTGGTTCAGCTCTATGCATAACTTCATACACTTATTGGCAATCTAATAATGAAAATGACACAGATATCGCTATTATAGCAGCCTCTTCTTGCAGAAAATTTCGAAATCGAAGAGAACCTGCTGGCCATAGCCAAAAATGTACATAAAAAATTGGTTCAATTCTGTGCATAACATCATACACTTTTTGATGGTAAAATAATGAAAAAGGCACAATAATTGCTATTGCAGTTCCCCCTTCCTGCAGAATTTTTTCAAATTCATGGAAGAAAACCATGGACAAAAACTTACACAAAAAATTTGGCTCAATTTTATACATAACTTTATATACTTTTTGGTGGTACAATAATGATAATTAACACAAAAATGGCTATTGCAGCGCCTCCTTCCGGCAGAATATTTCTAAATTGAAGGAGGACCTGCTTGCCAAGCCAAATACATACACAAAAAGTTTGGTTCCATTCTATCCGTAACTTCCGGCACTTTAAGATAGTAAAATGGCGACACAACGACAGGCAGATATTTTGTGTAAACATTTTTTTGGGGATCTCTGACCCCTAAAACGTGTAAATCCGTCGAAAACCGGAAGTCGAAAAAAATTTCGATTACAATACTTTCTTCTATTAAAGATAGAATAAAGTAATAAGATGAGTGATATTATTTATAACTATGAATATAATTTGCGTGCACTGATAAAGAAGAACAGATATTTATTAATCTAGAAAGACAGTTTACGAAAATATACAGAGTGTCTATAAAATAACGTCCCGGTTTCAATGGCATATTATAGCAGTTTAATTTAAACTATTTACAAAAAATCATACATCAAACTGAAGCTAAACTAACGTAGTTTTCTTTACAAATGCTCAGTATCTCCACCTTTAGTTATACGGCACACATCCATTCTAAAGTCAAATTCTTACCACAATTCGGTTAACAAGTTCAGAGTAATGGTAGTAATAGTCCATTCAATTCTGTGTCTCAACTCCGGCAAATATTATGTAGCGGAGAAACGTAGACAAGATCCATTATAAAGCCCCAAAGAAAAAATCTCATGGCGTTAACCGCTTTTAAATCTCCAACAATAATGCTTTACGCCCAGGAGTCGCCGTTTTGCGTATATGGCACTGCAAGCGGGTAAATATCAATGCATTACTCGCGCATGCGCTTATCTAAAACTGCTTGAGTTACTCTCTATTTGTGACCTTGAACCTAGACTCTATAACGCTTACAGTTGATACTATTAAAATATATAATTGGGACATTCTTTTATGGACAACCTGTATTATAATTTTTTTCTGAGTTACCCACCATTCCAAAAAGAAATTCCTCATCATTAAAAAAAACCATAAGCCTATAGATTTTTGATATTTAAAGAAGTATTTATGGAATGTTCTTTCGCTGCCCGTAATTTTCGAAAATTTTTCGAATAGTTTTCAATTTGTGTATTCAGTCTGTATTCAGTGTGTATTCAGTTTTCTAAGCCAAAAATATCAGTTTTTCGAATGCTATCCGTTCTCAAGCAAACAATTTCAGCTGCGTAACAGAATGTGCACATGCACGAGTAACAAAATAATATTAATATTCATGTTGATATTAATACTGTTTGTGCTCTATAGCTATAGTATAAATACACTCGTATTGCTATATAATTGATGCATGTTATTGAGCTGTACAATGTTATGTTTGGTATTGAAAATGAAGTGTATAGCGTTAATAGTTCGTTTACAGCGCCCTGAAAAGAATTCCGTTACATTACTCTCTATAGTGAAAAAACATTTGTATTGTATTTTATTAATGTTAGTGTATTTCAACTATATTGAAAATGATATATCACTCAGGTGCACTACAAGATGCTTACCATAGAATATAGTGTACATAACATTGATCCTTCATTTACAGGGACACACAAAATAATTTGGTTGCAGTACTGTCTAAGAACAATAACTGCTGGGAGTACGTTTTAAGTTGTGGTACGCGTTTTTAAATTAAATACGCTTTTTGAACATTACTTTGTGTATATAAATTCTACTGATGATATGCGGGGCATCTCAAATGATCCCGGGTACATTTCTGTCTATTGACGGAAAGTGTTGAAGGAGAATTTACATCTGTGCTATATCCGTTTCCTAACTGAACTAAATTTTAGCGCACTATATAATATATATACAAATTTATATATCCTACACAGGGGTGCACAAAAATATTCGGATATTTTTTCGTCTATTGATGGTAATTACTGGCATTGGGTTTTGAAATATGTTAAAGATTTTCCAAATTGTTAATTTAGACATTAACTTTCATCTTATTAAACGGCTGATATTCTGGAGGTGCTGAAAAATGTTTCATAATCTATTTTTGACGCATAACCTTTCCTCGTTGTTTCATAATATGAAGGATAATAGGGTCTATACCCACTTATTCACTCAAAAACACAGGGTGTTAAAAAGTAAAGAAATTAAAATTTATAACTGACAAATAATAAGTTTCGATTTTAGCACATTGAAACACATATAATTTTTGTGCCAATGATCCGTTGATTTAAGGTTCAAAATGTTTCAACTGCGGGCCAATGTAACTATTTTTTAATGAGATGTGTGGAACTAGGAAAGATATAACGCAAAAACTATTTGCAAATTGTTTAATAGGTGATCATATCGCTCATCCGCAAGAAAATTGACACATGTCGCAAAAATTCATTTTGCGTTTTATCCCACTAATAGGTCTGTCATTGGCATGTCTTGCTATACAGAAAGTTTCATAAGTGTAGTTATACGGAAAGTCACTTTATTATGCTATATGTCCATTTGTGACCACAGAAGAGGGGTGGATTGTGTGGGGAGGTAAAATTACCCAAGCTTACAAACCTCACCCTACGTCTTCATTCTTCGCTTTTATGCACATTTTTACTCCTGCTTGGAGAGCTAACGGCTATATTTTCATGATACAGTAAAATCGTGCAAATTTTCTATGCAAAATTCTCTTGTGAAATTTACTTTTGTCGAGATGCGTCACTTTTCTTGCTGGTGAGCGATATTTCGTTTTACGTATTTAACTTTATTTCGCCCGTTAACCATTTGTGAGATGGGACATAATTTTAAATATCTGTTTGACGCTAAATAAAATGATGACTTGAAAATAATGTGTTTATAAGATGTTGTTTGAATACCTTGCATAATTATCGTATTTCATTGAAATAAATATTCAACAAAATTCATAATTTTTTGCTGCATTAAGACATGATGGACACTTGACGGAAAGAGATCGGTGGAAATTTTATGACTTCATTCAACTCTACTTAAACAAGAACGAAAAATCATGCATCAAGCATAGATCATGAAACACTTTCCAACACATTCATAATATTGTCACAAAATTTCCCCATTTGGTAAGATGAATGATGATGTCCAAGTAAACAAGTTACAACTAGGTGAGGAGGCCTACCCAAGGGCAGAAGCTCTAATAGCCCCACCCATGTCCAAGTAAACAAACGCATAACACTTTTGAAAACCCAATATAAGCAATTAATATCTATAGTCGAAAAAACATCCGAATTCTTTTGTGCAGCCTAAAATTCTAAAATTTAGTTCAGTTAGAAAACGCATACACGCTACAGGTCGCGAGTTTTGCTCCCGGCCGGACAAGGTTCACTCAACCTTTCATCCCTTCGGGGTCGATAAAATGAGTACCAAGCTTGCTTGGGAACTAAACACCGAGGGTCTCGCGTTCGGTTGACCAGATGGACGGGGCATATGCTGCCTAGACCAGAATCAAGTAAAGAGAGTTGGTCACTGTAGGCCCTGATCCTTCATGGATCGTACAGGCACAGGTTTAGTTTTTTTAGAAAACGCTTAGCACAGTAGAAAATTCACCTTCAGCATATTCCGTCAATAAACGGAAATGTACTCGCGATCTTCTGTACAGCCCTGTATATAACCTAAATTTTTTATACACACCTAGTAATATGCAAAAAAATAGTTAAATTTTAAAATGTTTATCACAGCTGAAAACGCACATTCAGCAATTTATGCTTTATAGACAGTACTGTAACATAATTCTTTTGTGTGTCACTGTAAATGAATGATTAACGCTATGCACACCCTATTCCACAGTAAGTAAGTTGTAGTGTGCCTCATTGATATATGTCAATTGAAATATGCTTGAAATAGTTAAACGTCATTAAAATTCACAACAGACGAGTTTTTTCCATATATAGTAATTTAACGGGATTCTTTTCAATGTTCCTGTAAACGAACTATAAATGCTATAAACTTAATTTTCAATACCGAATATGCTACAGTACATGCTACAGTAAACATCGATTATGCATATAAATTTCATGGCAATCCGAGTGTAATTACGTGAGTTAGAGGAAGGAAAAACAGACAGACAAATCGAATTCATGAAAACTTTTCAGCTATGTTGGAAAGTGATAAAAAACTTTGTTTTCTTCCAGTTTGGGAAAATATTTTATTACATCAAAATTTCCAATTTCCCTAATTAAACATTTAAATACTGACAGCATATTGCCGTTATATGATTAAGTCGTTCATAAGTCATGTGCCTAAAATGCACTTTAAAGATGTTTTTGTTGTTAGATAACAATATGATTCAAAAACACAATGGGTATTTTCTTTTTTTTGTAAACATATGAAACCTTGTTTAACAATCAGTTTAGGTAACTGCTCAGAAGGAGTTGGGGGACATCGCGGTATCACTGGAAGACGTCCTCCAGAAATCTCAGATTAGAGAAAATAATAATAAAAAAATATTTGGTTTCGTTGACGCGGTATGTTTTTTTCTTTTGCTTTTTTCTCTAAACTACTTTTTTTTTAATCTGGTGTACAAGATATATCAATATTTACTTAAGCGATTTTTGATAAAATTAAACCGATAAAAAATCGCATTTTTTTCAGACAGCAGTCATTTCTAAAAAATAATTTAAATTGTTTTTTCTATGATACACTTTAGTTATTACCTTACTAAATTAAAAAATATATTATTTTTATTTTTTAGATGATACCTCACAGAGAAAAATATTTCAAAAGGATTTTCAAAAGAGAGCCGTGCTTGACAGTTCATACCTCCGATATTTAACAAAAATTATTATTTTCTTTTAAATTGTTCATTAAACTTCTATGTATATGTGTAGAATAAAAATTATTAAATATATGTTATAGCTACGTAAAGAAAAAATGGTTATTTGTATACCCATATTTTCGAGCGCCAAGGTGGTGTAACCACTTAATTAACGAAATAAAAGGATCCTGTTTAATGGTCTGTACGTCCTAGATGATGGTTTGGGTGGTATGGAGTGGGGTAATATGTTAGACGAAAAAATTGTACTTGTTTTGGGGGAATATGATATAAAATTCAATCAAACATATTATAAAGAACATATCCTTGTACACACTGTAATGCCATGAACCTAAATTTACTTAAACAACAATGATAAATTGTGCTTCAAGCATTGATTATGAAACATTTTCAGAAAACACTAAAATTCCCCGTTAAATAAGATAAAAGAAAACATGTAAATAAACATATAATACATTTGAAAACCGGGTTTTAGCAATTACCTTCCATAGTCAAAAAGTAGTTGAATTATTTTGTACAGCCATACACATGATTTATAGATTGGCATATATATTACGTATAATGCCAAAATGTATGATAAAATTCAATTTTAGTAATTTTCGCCAACGGATGGAAATACATTGAATTGTTTTTGTGCAGCCATGTATATTATTTGAAGACTGTTATACGCACTAGATGGTAAAATATAATTCGGGTAAAAAACGCATTATGCAACTTAAAATGCACTTCCGAAAGTTACAAACAGTAAAAGGCAATCATCTAGTTCTTCGCGTACCCTTTTATGTAAATTTATTTATATAGTTCAGCAGGAAAATACACAACACAATAAAAAGCACCCTTAAGCAATTCACTCACATAGTTAGTTTTTCTTATGAATTCCTTTGCGCAGCCCTGTATGTGATCAACAGAATTTATACACACAACGTACTATGCAAGAATTTAGTTAAACTTAACAACGCAAACGAAAGTTATTTACGCGTTTCCAGTAATTGTCGCTCATAGACTTTACCATAACTGAATATTTTGTGTGTTCCTGTAAATGAAAGATAAATCGAATTTCAGGAACGTATTTTAATTACATTATCCTTTAAATAGTGTAATATCATTGACAAACACAGCAAACTATTTTCTTTAGTAGCAGATATTTCTTTTTATACATCAAGTGTTACACGTATTGCAAATTAAATTGTATTCATTTTTTAAAATAAACTTCTTTTATAAATATTTATTAAATGTAAAATAATAGGCTTGTATTTCAGATAAGAAAATATGAAATATTGTGACAAATCAAACAATGATAATAAATGATTTGTTATTAAACGAAATCGCATTCTATACTTCAAATAATAATATTATTCTGTAAATATTTTAATAATAAAGTATCGCAATATATGGATAATGAATAGAGAGTTTTAATTTTTTATTTATTAATTTATTTTTGTGTATTTAATTTAGAAAAATATAAAAATATTATAATTAAAAATCGGGATATCTGAAATTATTTCCTTTATGCAAGTTATTGCGTATTTAGTCAATCAAATAATAATTTAAAACTGTCAATAATTACTGCGTTCAAGACCATTTAACCCATTTTAGGCCAATATTAGGCCATTTTAGGCCATTTAGGCCCATTTTAGGCAAGCATAGAAATTTTATAAAACGTGGTATTTTTTTTCATTGAAATATGCTTAAACTACATTCATTACAACAACAACAACAAAAAAAAAAAATAAGGTTTCGTGCATGAAAAGTAATATTTTATTTGAGAAATAAACTGCATTCGGCATTTTCATGCATTCGCTAATATGCATTCATGGGTGCGCTAACGCACCATTAAATTTAAAATTAATATATATTTTTATTTTTTTATGAAATGTGTTTTATTATTATTTTATTTACAGAACTTGCAACTTTAGTCCATTGTAAAAACATGATTAATCTCAAGTGGAATAATTATACATTTTTAGAAAGTCGAATTTGTCAATAACCGTTTCAATTTTAAAAGACTAGCGTATTTTGAAACTTCCTCAACAGAAAGTGTTTACTCCAATTGAATTGCTGATATTTTATAGATGTCTCCAGAACCCTTAAAAATAACAGAAAAGTAAAATTATTGAAAAATATTCGTCACAGTATTAATGAAAAAATATTTATTGAAATGATTCGTTTAGGCACCTTTGGACGAAAATGAGTAAAGACACTGAAATAATACTAATTTTATAAGTGAATAATATATTTTTTTCGTATTTTTAATTCAATTCATGTTATTCGTGCTTTTACATTATATGTATTCTAATGGCGTTGCAAACATTTCTTTCTTTACGACAAAGTAAGATTCCTATGAATACAGGTTGTCCATAAAAGGTATCCATACCAGGTATAAATTTTAATAGTATCAACCGTAAGCGTTGTAGAATGTTGGTTCAAGGTCAAAAATTAAAAGTAACTCAAACGGTTTTAGATGTGCGCATGCCTGAGTACTATTTTGTTATGTTCTTGCTTGCAGTACGACATATGCAAAATGGCGACTCCTGAGCTTAAAGCGTTATTGCTGGGCTGAAGATTTAAAACCCGTTAGAGCCACACATTTTTTTTTTTTTTTTTGGGGGGGGGGGGCATTATAAAATGTCGCTTCTACGTTCCGCGGTTACCTATTGCTTTTTCAGGGTTGAGACACAGAATGGAAGAGGTAATTGCTTCCATTACTCCGGGCTTGTTGACCGAAGTGTGGTAAGAATTGGACTTTAGGTTGGATTTATGTCGTATAACGAAATATGCACATATTGAACATTTGTAAGAATTACTAGTGATTATTTTCAATTTGATGCATTATTCGTTCCAATTAGTTGAAATATACGAGGGCAAATCAAAAAATAAGTTATATTTCCAAGTTATGGCTATTTATTTAACCACATATACATAGGCAACACGGCTATGACAACATACAATAGAACTTAACTTTTCCACATAGTGCCCAAGAGACTGTAAACTTTTCTCGGAACGGTCAACCAACTTTTCGATTCTTGATGCGTTGAAATCTCCTCCAGCGTTATGTAACCACACAAAGATAGGGAAATCCAAGGTGCTCGTGAATAATGAAGAACACACTGCCGTACGAAATGTTCAGCATGCGGATATCACGGACGAATATAGCGAAGGCACATCCGCAACGCCCAGTACCGTTGCAAATGTTGATTGTATGGATGCGATCATTAGATGGAATCGGCGCATAACATTCCAGGAAATTGCTAGCATGCTGAACATGTTGTCACAGCCGTGTTGCCTATGTATATGTGGTTTAATAAATGGCCATAACTTAGAAGTGTAACTTATTTTTTGATTTGCTCGTACCATTGAAACTGGGGCAGTTTTTATGGACACCCTTTTTTTATTTAATTGGGACATTTTTTATTTAATATGGGCAATCTTTATTTAATGTCCATGCATTAAATAAAGATGAACCGATATTTACAAGATTACTATTCACAGAAATAATGTATGAACAATACGCTTTTTACCGCAATAACACATCATACATACAATAAGATCCATAATATAATGTATCATACACTGTAAATTAAAATGTCTGAAAATCAAACACTTAAGTGTCTGAAACGGAGTGTTCAATTTTCAGACATTTTAAAATGTCTGAATTTTTTCAGACACTTTTTGCGTCTGAATTTCAGACACTTCAAGCGTCTTAATAGCATCCATTTTTTTGTAAGCATCATACGTAGCCATGTTTGACCACGTTGAACCCTGGAAAAATATTTGGCTGGGGTCTTGCCCCCTCCACACGCCTTCCCCCCTCCCCCCCCCCCGCAGCCTGATTTTTTTGGTGCTCCTAATTTTGGTATGCAATTTTCGTTAAGCTGTTTATTTAAATCTTTTACGACAGTTTACTGATTATAATCAATATTTTGAACTTCAGGAATAGAACAAGATTAAAGCAAAAAATATTTATCTAAATATTTGTTTTGATGATAAATATGATTTTGAATATGATTTTTTTTAAATCTTATTTTACTTTAAAAGTTCAAAACATCGATTATATTCAGTACAATTTCGAAACGGATTTAAAATATAAGCTTTACAAATATTGCACATTAAATTTAGTGGCACTTAAATCGTAGGGGGCCGGGACACTGCTTTAATACCCATGCTTTAATCAAGAAGTTCTTTTGCAAAAAATGCAACCCTACACTATGGTTATCTAAATAGAGTACCGGTATTCTCTAAATAGAGAATGTCCGGTACTCGGGAGTATCCATTGTCGAGGTTAATGGACATTCACGAATAGCGGACACCTCTATTTAGCGAATACTTTTTAATCCGCAAAGCACACGCATACATATTTGTATATTTTTACCTCACAAAAGCAGACATCTCCGATCATCAGACAAATTCCGCGATCCCGAAGTTTCCGCTATTAAAGGCTTTTAAGATACATGGATAAATATATATTTTTTTATAATCTTGTCCTATTCTAAAAGTTTAAAATATTTATTATACTCGGTTGAATGTCGAAAGAGATTTAAAATGTCAGATGTACGAAAATTGCAAATAAAATCCCCCCCCATCTCCCCAAAAAAGGAAAATTCATATAATTTAAAAATTAGATTTAAAAAAAAAATATATTGACACATAGGCAATTTTACATATCTATCAGATGATAATCACAACAGCTATTTAATTATGAGTAAAAAAATTAAAAAATAAATATTCCACTTTAATAACATTAAGAAAAAAATTACTTCGGTATTTTGTTAAATATATTTTGTGTTTTTAATCTTGCCCTACTCTAAAAGTTCAAAACTTTCATTATAATCAGTGCAATATCGAAAAGGATTTATGATATCAGCTTTACGAAAATTGAATACAAAATCCCCCTCCCCCCACCTCCCTTCCCGAAAAATTTTTTTAATTCTTATCATTTAAAAATTAAATTAAAAAAAATTATATTGCCACATGCCACTTCAGCAAGTTTTTATGTAGATCACAGGGTAATCACAAAGGCTATTCAACTATCAATAAAAATAAATAAATAAATATCCTACATTACTAGCAAGAAGAAAAAATAACTTATTATTTCTAAGCTTCATTTGTCTTAAATATATATCTTAACATCTAATTGTCATTCTTGTAATTTTCGTATAAGTGTATATAAATACAGTTACAAAAATCACAATATTAAGTACAAAATCTAGTTATAGCTTTTTACTTTTTCCTATTATAAATTTCAAATTACTTTTCTACTAAAAATAATCAAACAATCAATATTATACTTGATTTCAAATCAAATACATATGTGTATTTTTACTGGCAGTTTTAAAATTAAGGAGCACATAATAGATGAATCATGACAACGTCATACGTTTCCAGGCACTTTATTTATCTTATTTTTTAATCTGCGGTTTTACGTTAGGAAAAAAGATCTTTCCAAAGCTTTTTTTTCTTTCATTGTGGTCGTTACGTGAGATAAGAATTAACCATTGAAACGAAACTGCGATTGAAAGCAACAGAATGAATATTCAACTTAAAATGTCTCTCTTTTAGTAATATTATTACTTTAAATTTGCGAAAAAAAGATGAAAATTCAGAATATAAAATTTGTAATAAAAGAAAACGTCATAAGTTTAAAAATATATACTTCTAGAATTAATGGGTTTTTTCGCAAACAGATTCAAAACTAATTGAATTTCATGCAAGATTTTGTTTATACTATAAATAAAATCATAAAAGACACTAATTTCAGTACTATAAAGAAATTATGACACTTACTTCAATCGATGTTGCAAGAGGTCAGAAAAATTCCTCGATTTGAAATTTCAAAAACTACCCCAGTGAAGGAGAAGGGCTTGCATCATTTTAGTACGAAATTCCATAATATATCCGACTAGCCATATTTAAAGAATGAAATGTTTCATCCTCAAAATAAGACCCGCCAGACAAAAGTTTCTTTTTTTTTTGCTAGCTTCGACAGGACGAAGATGAATAACACAATATTATTGATATAAATTAATACGAATTAACACTAAGTCCATTGTACACGCTTTGTAGAATTTCCGGGTGTAATCTTCAAGCGTCGTCTACTTCTGTTCTGTGTCTATCCCGCCCTTATATGGACGACAGCTTCTAAGAGACATTTGATGTCAAGCACACACGTCAGATGCATGTATTCAATAAATAAATAATCCAAATGAATACGAATTTAAATCACAGAACTTCACATTCCGCGAAAAACGAATTAAAATACACGCGTACATAAAAACAAACTTCGTTTGAATTACAACGTATACCAACTTTGAACGAAGACATCTAAAACGCATGCGCGACTGGCAGTGCTCCAGTGCCCCCTGGTGGTTATTGCGTCGGAAGAATCAAAACGTCTTAAATTAAGAGACGTTTGAAGCAACGAAGTGTCTTAAAATAAGACGTTTGCGGATATTTTAGACACTATTCTCAGTTCATTTACACCATGATCATACTAAGACACTTATGTATCTTAAATTAAGACATCTATAATATCTTAATTTTCAGATTAAGACACTTAAGTGTCTAAAATTCTTTTTCAGTCACATATGTGTCTAAATTTAAGACGCCTCTATTTGCAGTGTATGAGATAAAATAATAGATTATAAATGTATGAAATGATATATTACATAAAATAAATAACGTGAACATTAAAAAAGTCCACAATCTTACTTAAAAGGCGAATAATGTAATGAAACAGATGTTACAAGTTAAAAATATACATTTTATTTAAAATTTCAAACTTATTAACTTTATTAAGCAACTTTATTAGCCTCCGGTACGGTATGCTATTTCTTTCTCCCAGCTCATTTTGTGTCCAAAAAATAACGTTACCTTACAGAAGCTGGCCGTAAAACAAAGCATTACGATTAAATACTCTTTAGCAATTTTTTTTAACTTCTAAGCATCGCGCATTTAAAATTTTTATACCGTCGTATTGGAGAAAAAAAGTTCTTTTACATTCATTTTGTTTGAAAACTGTATCTCCATTTATTTTTGAAATATTAATTTTTTTGCAGTTTTTGGAGCCATTTTCTTAATATTGGCAACGGAAGTACCCCATTTCTGTAGAAAGTAAAGGAAAAATAGTTTAAAAATAGTAATTATACATTTTTGTTGCCATTTTCTCGTAACAACCGAAAGAAAATGTCATTAAAATACGTGCTATTTTGAAAAAAAAATATATAAACGAATGATTTCTGTTAAAACAATGGAGCTATTATATAATATATTTAATAGTAAGTATCTATGAATCATTAGATACCCGTTTTTTTTTTTTTTTTCGATTTTCTTGAATGACGGAATCTTTTTGCTGCATTTGTGCACTATTTCGCGATAGTGATGTGCTATGCATGCTTTACTGTAGATGTTTAAGAGTAGATCGTAAATGTGGAATTCTTAAGCGAATGCGAATGACGTCTTTTTACATAAAACAAAACATGTGCTTTAAGTCTTAAAATTGAAATATGTTTTGTACTGCAGTAGAGTCCCGCTTAACCGAGTGATTTTCTTCTGATGAACTGGTGGCTTGTATTATTGTGAAACAGCCATTATAAATGGAGTGTTAGGTAAAGATGAAAGTGCAGTCGAAAAAAAAATATGGCCAATTTTTTTCCCTCCATTCTGACCAGAAAATCAGAGTTCTAACTTTTTACGGCTGCTCTTTCATCTTCACCCAAAACTTCATTTATTATGGCTGTTTCATAATAATAGAAGCCATCAGTCCATAAGCAGAAAATGAAGCAATGGAAATGCCGGGGCGACACTAAATTCTGAAAAAGCAGAATTCCTGTTTTCTAGTTTAAATTGCGTTTCGTCTTATGATATTATTTGACATATTACATTTCGACAGTAATTCTGAATTGCAACAAAACGTTTTTCAAGTGTTTAGTATATAAGTTTATTTAAATATATATATGTAGATAAATGTATCCGTGTATTTATGCACAGATAAAAATATATTTAAACCAAATATTTCTACCATTTACAGAAAATCGAATAATTCACGACACCAGATTGATTACCATATCAAAACGCAAATATAAGGTGCCATAAATCCTTTTATAGTAGTATAGTTCTGAATATTTTATGTAAAGTCTGAAATAACATATGCGTCTACAGATATTTTATTAGATGTGATTTGTGTTATTTATATATGTTTAAAAAACGAAACCTTTTATTTATTTATGTTTTAACTGTACACTAATTATAAATAGATTTGAGAAATTTTTAAATGAATACTTTCGTAAATAAAATCATAAAGTGAAATGCAATATTCCACTTTGGTCCAGTCGCAAACTACATAATGTGAACTTTAAAAAGTTCATTGTTTACTTAAAAGATGACAAATGATGTTATAAGTTTTGAAATATACATTTTACTTAAATTTCCGAGTACTTTTTTATGCAATCCCGCAGATATCGTCAGGAAATATTTTCATTAATTGCCGTTCCATTCATTCAAATACGTCACTTCGTTTGAAATGGGAGAGTCTATAATTCTTATGATAACTGGAAGTAGAAGTAGTTGTGCTTCGGTTTAAAATAAAAAATAATAATACAGTTGTTACAAGTATAAAAATATACATTTCATTTAAATTTCAGAGTCTATGAATCTTAGGGTAGCTGGAAATAGAAGTAGCAGTGCTTCGAGTTAAACTTAAATGGAGACAACAGCAGTTAATTATTTTCCTCTACAAAACTTTAATGCGAAGCACTACTACTTCTACTTCCCGCTACCCTAAGAATAATAGATTCTCCAATTTCTAATGAAGTGACGTATTTGAATGAATGAACGGTAATCAAAGAAAATATTCCTTGACGATAGATCTGGAATTCCAGACCAAAAGTACCCGAAAATTTAAATTAAATGCATATTTTTACTTTATTCTATCTTTACAAGAAGAAAGTATTTAATTCGTGAAAAATTTCGCCTTCCGATTTTTGATGGATTTATATGTTTTAGAAGGTCTTGATAACGATTTCATGGTTTGTAGAAAATGTCTTTTCTGTGTGTGTGTCTATCTGTCATTCTGTGAATCTGTCTGTGAGTCTGTTTGTCCCACTGTGAGTCTGTATGTAAATCACAAAAATTGTGTGGGCGCTCTATCTCAAGAACTAATACACGGACCTTTACAAAACTCTAGATTAAGTTAGACCTTCATATAAACTGGTGCTTATTAGTTTTTGGTGTTTATCGCCCAACAAGTGGCGCTGCTATGCTGCATTTCTTCCGGTTCCAGAAATAGCTCGATATCAAGAACTAATGCACCAGTTTTCATCAAACTTCGGATTCAGTTAGTCCTTGATATGAATTGATGCTGATTATGTTATTGTGTAAATCGCCCAAAAGGCAGGTGGCGCTGCTACGCTGCATTTTTCAGGATTTCTACAATAAATCTATCTCAAAAACTAATGCACGAATTTTCATTAAACTTCAGATTCAGGTATACATTGATAAATATTAGGGGTGATTATGTTTTTATGTAAATCACCCAACAGCTGGTGCTGCTATGTGTATTTTGCACGATTTTCGCAACAGCTGTATCTCAAGAACTAGTGCACAGATTTTCATCAAACTTCAGATTCAATTATACGTTTTCATAAGTTATTGATGATTAGGTTTTGGTGTAAATTACCCAACAAGTGCCATTGCAAGACTGTATTTTGCCTGTTTTACAAGATTTTATCGATAGTCATATCTCAAGAACTAATGCACAGAATTTTATATATTTTGCATTCTCATGATGGGCATAGATTGTCATATAATTTTATAACGATGTCATAGAATTTTGAAGTAATGTCACGTATGAGATAGAAGAAAATTTTGGGATTGGCACATCCGACTAGTTAAACTTGTAATATCTACATTATTGTTATTTTTCATCTTTTAATTAAAAAATGAACTTTTTAGATTTCATATTTGGTTTGTGAATACTTTTTGTTAAATAGTGAGCATGCTTATATTAATTTTTACAAGTATGCGCTTGTCGTCTTTTATACGCGATTACAGATACTTCATAACGGTATTGAGTGAGAAGTTACAAGAGTAACTATATGTATTAATAGTAAAAATAAATTTTAATTTCGGCGCCATTTTTTTTATTTCAAAGTGTAAGAAAATTTCTTTTCTCGTGACATTTACCACATCGCCCTCGCTAAATTTAAAATTTTTCTTTTAAAAGCGAATTAATAGTCCCAAACATGCGAGTATATGCACCCATATACTTAGGGTACTTTCTCATTGAATAAATGAATGCATATACGGAAAATTTCAAACAATAATAAAGTTTTTTTTCCTTGAACCATCATCTGAACACAAAACAGCAGTTTTGACTATAAATTTGTGCAAAGGTCATTTCGTTTTTGTTGTTGTTGTTGTTGTCGCTAAAAAAATAGACATATGTGATCAGTATATAGACATAATAAAGTATTCCAAAAATAATAAATTGAAAATTTATTGCAATTTCATTTTTTTTCCCAAATCGTCATTGAAGCCGGAAATAACTCTCGCGAATCTAAACTTGTATAATTGCTCCACATTATTTTCCTTCCTAAATAATGCTCTTACTAACACAATAACCTATAATTTATGCACGTATTTCAGATTCAGTTGATTTTTTTTTTCTTTCAGAGAAATAAAAACTTGTGAAGCAGCAAAACGTGAAAGGTATTTCCTAATGCAAGCTATAAGTAAAACCTTTGTTAAAAATAATTTAAAAATTTAGTAGAAGTTATATTTCTTTATTTTGTTCCAGCATTGAATACAGAATTTTTTTTATTAAAATTAATTAAATAGTATATTTTCAAATTCAAAATTATGAATGAAGTGATCAGTTTCGTTTTCTATAACAAGATTTGTTGAGGTAAAAGATAATTTGTATAATATTATGAATTTACAACAAAGTAATCGAAATTTGATTTGTTAAAAATGAAAATTTCGCATCAAAAATTGCCTAATGTGTTTCTTAATTTTTTACATGGTATATATATATATATATATTAATTAGTATGATATGTTAATATAGGAATAGACATTTATTCGCGTCATATAATTTTACGGTTTAAGAGAACATTTTAAACTTTTTTTCAGCATTTATAGAGAGTGTTTTGGTTTAAAATGGAAAAAAATGCCAGTGAATTTTAAATTTCTGGAAATGATGTGTTTCCAGAAACATATTTTGAAAAATTTCATTCATACATCACAAAAAGAAATTTCGGAAAATCGTTTAGAATTAACAGTTCACTAAAACTACACATTGTAAAGAAAACTACACATTGTAAATGTTTCTTAATCTACGAAAATATTATAGAACGGAAATATACGAAGTATATACGAAAATATACAATGTAAGAAATATAGTTTAACTATAATTTCTGGAACGTCATTTTCAACTTGACTTTATATAAAATATTTAAAATTCAAACTTGGGATTTTTTATACTAAAAACAGTTCTAATAAACAAATGAAAAAGGTTTCATTAAACATAAACATGTTGGAAATTGCTCGTCAAACGTGGCAAATGACGTGCGTTCGTAATATAACTAGTTTTAAAATTGTTTTTTGCACCCCATATTGTACTGAATGTATATATTTTTTTTGCACTTCATAAATGCATAGTCTGTAACATCATTAAAATGCACTTGCAATAATTCTTTTCCTATTCCCCGTAATGTAGCGGAACATTTTTGACTGTCCCTGTAAGTAACTATAGATCCAATTTTCATACAATTTGAAATGGCTCGACAAAATTTTGCAACAATTATATATTTAAAATTTCAGACCATTCGAAAGGCTTTAACATCATTAAAATTCACATGCAATAATTTTTTTTTTCCCATTGGTCGTAATGTAACGGAAAACTTTTGACTGTCCCTGTAATTAAAATATACATCCGATTTTCATAAAATTTGAAACGGCTCGACAAAATATTGCAACAATTATGTATTTAAAATTTCAGACCATTAGGAAGGCTGCAACATCATTAAAATGCATTTGCATTAATTTTTCCCATTGGCCGTAATGTAAAGAAAGACTTTTGACTGTCCCTGTAATTAAACTATACATCCGATTTTCATAAAATTTGAAATGGCTCGACAAAATTTTGCAACAATCATATATTTAAAATCTCAGACCATTCGGTTGGGTAGTTTTTGCTCTGTTATATGCGGACAGACAGACAGACGGACTGAACGACGACTATAGATGCTACGTATTTATATAATTAAGAACGCACCTAAAAACATTAAAAAAAATCCGTCAGAGATGTGAAAACTCGATACCCAAGAGCTTTCAACTGTTTCAAACAGTCATCATCAGGGGAACCTCAGAAATTTTCTCTGATGATGACTGCTTGAAACAGTTGAAAGTACTTGGGTGTCGAGTTTTTACATCATCGACGATTTGTTTAATGTTTTAGAAATACCTTTTTCGTGTGTTTTTAGCTACTTATTAGTAAAATAAATCAAAAATTTTGATTTTAAATATTCTATAAAATATACAATAACCTCTTCCGAGATACCCATAACTCAGAAAAGTTCCCTTCATCTTTAGAAACTCCAGAAACTAATATTTTCTATATTTAAAAAAGGATTTATAAAAACAAAATTTCTTTTCCGCCACAAATTTTCAAAAACATTTTGGAGTAGATTCTACACTGTTTAAATCATTATTCGGAAATCGGAATATTGGTTTTTAGGATACTAAGAATTCTCAAGTGAACATTTTCCGCTGCGTAACTGAATTTATACATTTAAGAATAACAAAATAATATAAATTTTAATATTTATGTAAATAGTGTTAATTGGCAATGTTTGTCTGTAAAACGTGTTTGGTAATCATGAAAATGTTTACTTCAGAATGAATAGGATCGAAAAAAACCTACACTCATGTTCAAAGTTAAGAGAATTTCAGATTTGATTGATTATCTCCAGAACTACTGGACAGATTACAATGAAATTAGGTATGGATAGGTTGATATAATGCAACAAACATTCAACAGTTATAATGCGCACGAATGATCGTGCTTAAGAATTTCCAGTGTCGGAAGGTATGAAACAGAACTTACAATATTCAACCAAAAAGTAAGTTAATAGAGGGTATGGTCCCCTCTTACAATTATACAGCTCTCACAACGTAAACTCATACTGGAAATCAGGAAGTTTATGGGTCCCTGCGGCAGTTACTCTTCCAGCAACGTTCTTTTCAGGGACCGGTTGGTACTGGAAGGTGAAAAGCGGCTTTCAGTTTTCCCCCTAGAACGTCCCAGACGTTCTCCATATGGTTTAGGCATGGCGATCTGGCTGGCCAATCCATCAAGCGAATACTCTTACGTTCCAGAAATTCGTCGACCTGATGAGCTCTATCTGGGTGCGCGTTGCAGTTCATTAAAATAACATCAGGGCCAACTGCATTTCAGAAAATGCGAACATATGGTACCAATATATCATCCCTACACGTCAGACTAGTGATGGAGCATTTCCCAAACACAGGGTTGGGGTGTGTGCCTATCCAACATGATTCCTGGGCAGACCATCAAACTTCTGCTGCCATAGTGGTCATTTCCTCGGAAGTTGTAAGGCAGGTAGCGGATCCCTGGTTTTCTTCAGGCGCAAGTACGTTGAGAATTTATATTTAGGCTGAATAGAGACTCATCAGTGAGTAGAATGGTCTCCTATTGAGCCCTGACCCAAAGTCGATGATCACTATGCTGAACGGATTCTCCTGTGTGCAAAAGTGCGCGGGAAGAAAGAAGCAGGTAATTGTAAACTGCCCTCTGTCATGTAGCCTTCTGCAAACAGTAACACTATAACCCTTTAAGACCGGGAGATTTTTTGGTAGAAATTTAAAGTTTGGGTGGTTTCCCCTTACCGATAGGGCCGTATTTGATAGAAAAAAATATTTAAAAATATACCCCATGTCAGGTTATGCCAAGGGAGGACACACACAATTGTGTGGGTTCGGGCTTGCAGCCGTTTTTGGGCGGTATCTACACAATTGTGTAGTTTGGAATTACGCGTGCAAATATCTAAAAATAAAAGTTTAAGAAAAAAAAGTTGTTGTTTATTGAGATAAATTTCATCAGCCACAATGAAAATGTTTGAAACAATTTTTGTTTTTGGACAGACAACTACAATTTCATTTTCTGAGATGTGCTTAATGCTCGCACAACTTCTTAATAGCCGTTGACAGATGGTATGCCCTTCACTCCGTTTGGATTGTGCCTGATCCTTCAAATGTCTTTTTTTAGTTTTTCCAGCAGCGGTATTTTGTTGAAATACCGATCGAAGTACATAAAACTAGGTCTGAACCAGAGTAAGGACTACAGCAGGTCCTAAGCCCAGATCCTTGCGGACTAGGTCTGTACATTCCCACTGGTAAACTACAAAATTTAAAACTATCCCAGGTGATACTGTTACAACAGAGTGTGGTTTGTTTTTTATATACTGCTTTCCTGAAGCACGTCCTAAAAAAAAAGAATCGTCTGCTCATGTATGGAAATTTTTCCCTGATCTCCTGGCAAATTCAAGCAGACACTGCGGAATCTGTCGAGCATTTGCTGAACTTTCCATAATTTATTATTTATTCCTTATGGCTTACTTGCTGTGTCGACAAAATGGAATGAATTTATCAAACTTAAAAATCTATCTCGTGATATGCATATAACTCATATAAAACTTATAAATCATACATGACATCTATAACTCAGAGCAGAAACATATCGTTCGTTACAGGTGCATATTATATATCTAATACTATCAATTTTAGATAGAAATCATGAATATTTTAAATAGAAATCATGAATAGTACAAACCTATTTAAAATTAATCCGGTTTAAAAATGTAATTAATAAAAAATAAATTGCTAAAAACATAAGTTTTAAAAAAATCACTTAAAGATAAAAATTTTATATATTAGGCATTGTACCCATTTTGGAAACGGTAAAACCCGGACCCGCACAATTGTGTGCGTCATTTGTTTTTCAACATTTGTAAAGCCTAATTAAATTTATCAAAGACAATACAAATCAATTAAAATCATGAATAAAGTATATGAAAAGAAAAATTAAATCCAACCAAGCATTAAAAATCATATTTAAAAGAAATCACGACAGTACATACTTTTTGTCTATTGCTGTCAGATGATATAGTCTTTTCAGTCAAAGCAGAAACTATAACCCTGTTTTTTTAGTTGGTGCCCCCTAGTTGTTTCTTATCAAAACATCTGAAGCCAATTAACTCATATAAATGTGCAGATTTGATTTTAAATCTCACAAAAACAGGAAATAGTCATTCTCTTTTACTTTAGTATAACCCCCACAATTGTGTGGGTCAGGGCTTAAAGGATTAAACTCGACTGACTAACAGTCACGATATATCTGAGAAGCTGTTGCACTCTTGCTACCTCTCACTGTAAAGGACAAATAACGTCTTTCATTGGACGTCTTCGCTGTTGGACGACGTTGCCTAGGCATTATCTATGGATCCAGTGTCCTTAAACTTTTTTCATAATTTGGACGGGACGCTGGGCAAAGTCTCTAGGAATCTGCACTTGAGACTGCCCTGTTTCCAGTCTTCCCGTGATTTGCCGCCTCATTCCATCATCTAAACGTTGGTGGTTACTCATTTTTACTGTTTTCTTTTGAATTTCATCAAATGTTGCAAAAGTGACTAAGATATTCAGTGAGGTGTGCTTCGAACCAAACGTGAAAATAGACACACTCGATTATAAAGACTTTTCTTCTACTCACTCCGTCCATACACAAGTGTACGCTATATATTAGACACTTAAGAGTTGCATCTTTCTTTCGAAGCATTAGTTTTACCTTTCGTTCAGAACTTTTCTTGAAATTCGACAAAATATGCAAATTCTTTTAATTTCATGATTGTATATTCCATGTTAAAAAAAATTATTAATGGGCTCTGAAAACTACTTGGAAACTTTTTCGTATACCGGTGAGAGCAAAAGTGGTTTGCTTTTATAAATGCTTCTTTAACCCTTCGAAAGGCGCAGAGTGCCTGACCGACGCTGAAAGTTGTTGTTGCTCAACTCTACCCCGCAAAAGGTCACATAATTGTGTCTTTCCTAGTACCTTTCTTTCTCTGTTCTTGCTCTTCGAAATTCTTCTCGTAAATTTTGGTCATCTGTAGTGATGATTTCTTCTTTCAGGCCTATTGCGCCCGAACTTGTCCGATTTTCGACTGTTCGTATATCGTTTTATTTTCATCACAATTGTTCATATTGCTATTTCCTAATTAAAAATTACGAGGATAGTGGATATTTTGCGTAAATATATAGGTTTGTTTAGCGTGGAGTTCCAAACATACTGCTCCCAAACTTATACTCACGTTCTAGTTTTCATTTTCCTTTCAGATTTGCGGCTAAAAAAAGTTCGTAAAAACCTACGAGTTGTCAAACCAGAATCACTGAGAAGTGATGTGGTGACGAGAAAGACATATCCAATATTTGGATATAGCGCAACATCACTGCTAAAAATTGGTTTATTGCTTTTGAACTCATCGATGACTCTACAGTCCGTCGCGTTATGTTCGTAATTTAAGTGTTCATTTGATTTTTTGTCACAGAAACACAAGGCAATGGAGTGACATGCCTTAAATTTCAGTATATTTTGTTTTACTCTTTTTGAGATTAATAAATGAGTTTTTCTGAATCAGATTTCGAATATTCTCTATTTGCACTTCCTAATGAAGGCCATTAATTAATTTAAACGAGTTATGATTGTGATAATTATGTGCTAATGAGGATTTTAAAACATGTGCGCTACGTCTAATGCGCCTGACGGAGGGTTGAATCTCGAAAATGTACTATTTTCCGTGATTTCTAAAGATAAAGAATACTTTCCGGAATCTTTAATACCTTCGAAGAGTTTATTGTATATTTTCATTCGTGGTTATATTGCATTTTTCTAGATTAAGAAACATTTGTCTTTTTTTATTTCAGTATAGATGCAATTATACGTATCCATATATGAAGAAAAATGTATTACATTGGAAATGTATTGTAATACATTTATTAATTTCCTTCAAAGGTAGTCACAGCAGAAAATATTTGTTGCATCTTCATAGATCTACAGTTAATATGGCTTTAAAAGTAACTCTTGCGATATATATCCATAAATCAAGATAAAAAGTAATACATTGAAAATGTATTGCAATATAGTTATTATTTTCCTTAAATCGTCGTAAGAGCAGAAAATATTTTTAGGAACTTCATAGAGCTACACTCAACAAGGCTTTATAAGTAACTCTTGCGAGATATATCCATAAATCAAAAAGAAAAAGTAATTTATTGAAATTGTATTGTAATATAGTTATTATTTTCCTAGAGCAGAAAATATTTTTTGCAACTTCATAGAGTTACAGTTAAGAAGAATTTATAAGTAACTCTTGCGAGATATCTCCATACATCAAGAAGAAAAAGTTACACATTGAAAATGTATTGTAATGTAGTTATTACTTTCCTTAAATCATCGTCAGAGCAGAAAATATTTTTGAAACTTTATGGACCTACATTCGATGAGGCTTAAAAAATAACTCTTGCGTGTAGATCCATAAATCAAGAAAAAATTTATAGATTGAAAATGTATTGCAATATAGTTAGTAACAGTTGAAACATTCTTGAAAATTTATATCGTCTAACACTTACAGTTTAAATAATTTAGCTTAATTAGAAATAAAAATATTTATTCTTATTATTTAATATAGTTTATTTATTGGTATTACCAAAATATAAATTTATATAAATAAAAGTTATATAATACAGATTAAAAGTAATAATAATTTACAGAACTTAATTTATCTTGTAAAAGAAAAAAAGCTTTATTTTAAGAATGAGCGAATTGAGATTCTAATTTTAATTGAATTTTTATAAATACCATTTTTCTTTTTAAAAAAAATCTCTTATTCAGTATAAAAAAGTTTTTGGAAATCTCTTTTGATTTTCATCTGTAGCATTTAATTACAGCTAAGAACCTAAATTAGGAAAAATAAAAGCTATGTGTTAATTTTTTTCATTATTTTATTTTATATAAATTCCTGAAGCTTTGATTATGGCTGCGATTTTCTTTCAGTCGAAATTGTTTCACAAAACTAGCCAATGCTCTATATAATATTGTTCATTTAAACATTATATTTATCAGATAAATGATTATTTTCGCCAACTCTTTTTGGTGCAATTTTGCCATGACAACACATTTGGCATGAACATTCTCTCGGAAAATATTTTATGTTATTTTTGGTGTTATCGTAGTGCAATGTTTCTTGCGTTGATTTGTCCGTATAATCTTCCTTTTGTGTCTTTTTTCTTGAAATATTTTTCTTAACATAATTTCAAATAAATAAAATGAGTACCGGTTTGCTTTCTTTTGTGAATTATGTATAATATCAAGCGATAATAATATACTCGATTAAATTGAAAGTAATTTTTTAATAGAAAGTGCATCAAGATTATTTTTAAATATATCAAAACTAAGATTCAAAGCATACATTTTAACGTACATGGACACTGTAAAAAGAAATCTGTAATTCTACAGATGTAAAGTTACAGAAATTTGTATGCATACTAAAATGTTATCGGTACATTGAACAAAAAAAGATGTAAATCTACAAAACTGGTTTTTGTAAAGCTACAGAAATCTGTAGCTTTACAAAAGAATTTACTAAAATTACAATAATCTTACAAAATTTTATCTTTAACCCGGGTTGCAGTTATATAAAAAGCTCTAGGCATCCCAGTTTCCTAAAAAATTCTTCTTAACTTCACAGACTTTTTGATTTACGGTGCAAAAGTGTATTTGTTACATGAATTTTTGTTGTTGCCGTTACATAAAAAGTTCTAGTAATTCCGTTTTCCTAGAAAAATGTTAGCAACGTTACAGATTTTTTTTTTTTTACAGTGTAGACGGCGAAGTGAATGCACCAATCAATTAAAAAACAGTTGTGAATTCAAAAGTAATTACGTCATTAAACTCTGCGTTCATTTACTTTCTTCCAAAACATCTTTTAATGTTCACCCGATGTTCAAAGTTAAAATTCGAAATTTTTTTCTCTCACTTTCATTATTTTTATTCGTAAGTCGGTACTGATAAACGAAATACGCAGCTCGTATAGCTATATAATTTATTCTATTTTATTTCCTAATTAAATTATTTATTTATAAATGAGATTGTCTGCTACGTTAAAAATATTACTGATACATTATATGATATTCTTCTTTAAAATCAAACGTTGATATTTAGTCTTTAAAAAGCATTGGTGAATTGAATACGCCACCCGTGTCTTTATGTTATTACAAACCGTACATGTTATATTAATTCTGATTAAATTAGTTTTTTTTATTTTATATTTATTACCTTTATGCTAATATTGGACATCGCATTAACCCTTTATGTCCCAAATTATGAATTCATGGAAATTTCATCTTCAAAATTATTTTTCGGGAATTTTTGAAACAACATTAGAAGATTTACACGTTCATTTAATAAATTTTAGAAGGTTTGTGTCGAATAAAATTAATTAATTAACTTTGTATTTATAGGGATTTTGTGCAATATTTATAACTTTACCCAAATCTTTTATTTAAAATGTTTTGTTTTAGTATTTTACACAATTAGAAAATGTGGAAATATAGTGGAAACTTACTATATTTTGAGCGCTACAATTCTGCCGTTAATTACAGAAAGAGACGTCATCTACCGCTGAAATCCTACTCATCAGAATAACTTCATATATTATTAGATGAAACACCGGTCTTCCAAACAATTTAAAAGAAACTAAAATTAGCTATTTTGATTTAATTTTTTATTTCTAAATGTAAGAGAATACTTTAAATCTTAGGTAAGTTGTTATGTTGTCATATACATATCTAATTTCATGTGCTTGTTGCGCATAACTTTCACGCGGATTTGTTTGATTTCGTTTTAAGGTAGATTTCGTATGAAATACTACCTATATGTCCCCTATGTTTGAATTTCTGCAAATGTTTTGCAGATCTTCATCGATCATGACACATAGAACCCGAAACCACCCTCAGTAAAAAACTTTATCGATCTATCTATCTATCTCCGTAAATTCTGCACGAATCTCTTCCAAACTGATACATAAAATCCAGGGGTAGAAAATCTCGGTCAAGTTCTTCAACGGAAAAAAACGGACCAAGGCGGTGGAAATAGGGTGGGGTTTTGTGAAAACAGAAAAAAACCCATAACTTCTTAATTTTTATACATATCAAATCAGTTTAAAGTTATTATTACTTCTAGGAAAAGGAACAACAATTTATGTATCACAGATTTTTGATAAAATTAAAAATGGTCTTAAGGGGTGCAAAAATAGGGTTTTTGGGAAGAAAAAATTTCATAGCTTTGTCAATTCTAAAGATACGAAATTCACTTAAACTTATAAATCTCCTTAATAATATCTACAACTTTTATATTGACAAGTTTTTAATAGGACCAACTTTTACTTGAAAAAAAAAAAAATAAAAACGAAAAAAATAGGGGAGGGGGGTAAAAAAATCATATCTTCGTCAAATCACAAGATATTCAATTCGCTTAAATTTATTATACATTTTATTAATATTATTTACAGCTTTCATATTGACAAGTTTTTGATAGGATCAACTCTTGCAGTAAAAAAAAGATGAACAAAATAGGGGTTGATGAAAAAATTATCGTATTAAGGGTATATTCAAATCAAAACGGCTTATTTTCTGACCCATTTTTAAATTCATTTTCGCTCTTAAACGCATTCATTTGGTAGGTTCTGTTATTCAGAAACTATATAATGTTCTGTATTAGTCGATTTTTTGATTAAGACAAAATATATTTCAAAAAATATTTTCAAAGTAGGCATTTTGAACCAAATTTTCCGAAGTGATATTGCTGGAAACAGAAAAAAAAAAAAAAAAAAAAAAAAAAAAAAATGGTCGTATTAAGAAAATAATTGCCAATCAAGTTCTAATTAATTGTACGAAAAATAAAAACACAAGTCGCTTATAAACCTCTTCTAAGAAGTCACGTCAGCAAGTTTCATGATTTTACTTTTAAAAATGAGTGTGAAAATGTGTCAGAAAATTTCGAGTCGTTGAGCGGGGGAAAATATTTTTTTTATTCCGACTTTATATGATTCTGATAAAACGAGCTCTTACAGAAAAATGAGATTAAAAATTCGTCAAAAGTGGTCAGATAAAATTGTTAAACTGGGTTTATCTCTAATCTAGATTTAGTTTTTGTTGGTGAAATTAGTACTTAACTTCTAAATGTACCACCGCCTGTAGGCCGAACCGGAAGGACTTTTTGTTCTTAGTCTTGAGATTATCTGTTTTAAAAAATAGCGCATTTGCCTTAATTGGACCAATCTGAGTTGCTTATGTTAGACCAAATATAAGATCATAAATTTGAAAAGTAAGTAAGGAATTTCGTGTGCTATACGCCTTAGACACTATATTTATTTTTTAATATTTAATAATGGATTCCTATCCCCATGCAGGTTTTTGTATATTTTATTTTTTTTCTTTCTGTATATCTGGATCAATTTCTTCATACAGTTTAGGCTTATATAAACATTAAGAAAACCTTTTACATAATTATGCAATAAATTTCCTTTGAAATTTCTTTTATTTTGTATTTATTTTCTTTGAATTGTTTATTCCTATGGAGTTTTTCTTTTACAGTGTTGAATTCAGACAGTTTCCTTCGAGAGGATATTTCCAGAGATATTTGAGATTTACTCGCAAAAAGGCTGCAGCTACAAAAGCCCCGAAAAGCCAAAGAATCATTAGAAATGTTATCTTACTTGCCAAATTCAGTAATGTCAATGTACAGAGGGAGCCAAAAATATCTGTGTTAACATCTGCGCCATATAAAGTAAACCTTGTAAAAAAAAAAAAAAAAAAAGAAAGAAAGAAAGCTCCCAAAGCGCAAAAGTAATTTAAATATCAAGTCTTAAAAAACGGGCGTAATTTGATTGGAAATAAAATGATGGAAGGGAAGAAATACAGACATGAGGGAAAGAAAACTTCTGTTGTGAATAAAAGTCTAATTATTCAGAATTCAAAAAAGAAAAGTCAACACAGTGATGATTGATTTTGCATAATTTGTAAGAAAAATAAAATAGTATAAAATGATTCAGTATTTAGATTGCCAAATATGGTTCCGTTTTGTGTGCGCTGGAATAAAAAAAAAATGAACAAAATAAATTAATTTTCAAGCCTTGCATCAATTCTTACATGATATTCAAATAACTATCAATTAGTTCCATAATTTCTATTCTTATTTACTTAAAACTTGAACTTATATCTTTAATACATCCTGATTTAAAACAATTACTCTCATTTTAAGACATTTGATTTCATTATATTCCATTGCTGTTGTTTTGTTTGATTGTTTCATTAATCTCAAACTTTTCTTTTAATAAAAATAGTTATATTATCTACTCATTAAAACAGCCTAATATTGTTTGGTCCAATTTAGGAGACTGGGAATCCATGGGGAACAGTGCTTTTACACTCCCCCACTTATCTCGGGGCAAACGGTGAAGTGGTTAAGTTAAAATGAAACGTGAGATTTCCAAAAAAAAAATGTCCTAAAGATTTATTTAGTTTGTAGATGAATAGACTGACCACGTGTAGAAATATTTTGTCGATATTCCAAAAATGAGATGAGTTACACTTGAAAATATGTGAAGTGGTCCAAATTCGGCTACTCTCCCCTAATGATTTTACAATAGAAATACAGAAATAATACCCAACTGAAATTTTTGACCTATAATCTTTCAACGTCAAGAAAGCTACGAACGAAAAAGAAATCATCATTTTAAAAATATTTTTGTTTTGTTCAACCAATAATACTTTTGGAATAAGATAATCTAAAGTATTTGAAACTCATTCTAAACTGTATTACTACTAATCAATGTATTAAATGAATTTTATAACAGGTTATTTTATTGATATTTTAAAGTACCGTCGGAGCATAAAGAGTTAAACAATGATACCATTAAAAGTTGCTATTTAGGCCTTAAAATGCAATAGCTGTGCTTTTATTTTACTGTACACCGACTGGGTATTTAAATGTTAAAAAACAAGCAAACTTACAGATCTTACAAATATATCAAATGTAGGCGTCAGCTATGAAGTTATTTTAAAAGAGGAATTTTTTATCTTTGAGGTTAAATTTCTCCGTTAATTGGATTTGTACATTTTTACAACTATTACTTAAAATATCACATGGCATGTCTTTTAAGTTTTACCAAGATTGTTTTTCAGCGTTGATTTATTGCCGACATGAAATATTAAAATGGTCATATGTGTGTGTAAGGATTTTACGTCCAGGTTTTGCGTTTATTACATATAACAAAAAAGGAAAATCATGCTTCAAGCATAGATAATGAAACACTCTTCAACACTATCGAAATACTTTTACAAAACTTCAGCGTTTAACAAGTGAAATTTGGAAATCGCACAACAACTTTGAAAACACAATTTCAGGAATTACCATGAATAGTCGAAAAAGTATCCGAATTCTCTTAGAAGCACTGTATATGATCTATAGATTTGCACGTAAACTACATAATATTCTAAAATGTAGTTCAGTTAGCAAACTTGTAACACAGTTGTAAATTTATTTTCCCCAATTTCCGCCAATAAACGGAAATGTACTCGAGAACTTTTGTGCTGCACTGCATATTGTAGTATTTATTCACATCACGCAATCATAAAAAAATAGTTAAATTTAAAAATGCGTTCCAGAACTTAAAATACAATTAGCAATTATTATCATTAGCAATAATCTTAATTTTTTTTTTGTGAGATCCTGTAAATGAACGATGGTCACAATGCTATGATCACCATATGCTTTAGTAAACCTCTTCTAGTGCACTTACGTGATATATATTAATTTCATCATGTTTGAAATAGTTAACATCATTAAAAAACTCTAAAAGGGATTTTTCCCATAGAACATAATACGATAGAATTCTTTTGTGTATCCCTGTACATTAACTATACGTACTACACACTTCATTTCCAATACAGAAGAGGCTTCAGTAAATCTCATTAACACATACCAACATATACATTTACAGCATAGTTGCAAAGAGTTTATGAATTCGGTTTGTCTGTCCGTGCTCTAATTTGCGTAAATATAGTCTGATTGCCGTGAAGTTGTTATAAGTTATTGGAGTTTACTATGGCATGTTTAGTATTAAAAATAAAGTGTGTAGCATTTACATTCATTTACAGGGACATTCAAGAGTATTCCGTTACATTACGGCCAATGGGAAAAAAATTCGTTTGCATTGTATTTTAATGATATTACACTATTTTAAGCATGTTAAAATTTATATATATATATATCACTTATATATATTTATTTATATAAGTGATATATATATATATAAATTTTATATAATTATATATAAAAGGGCTACACAAGTGATCTAGAGCACAATTCGGTTTATTGATAAAAATTGCTCAATGAGAATTTTCCACTGTGATTATTCATGTAATTGAACTAACTTTCAGCAAACTATGTAGAATGCATACAAATTTATAGATTCTATACAGGGTTGCACAAAAAAACTAGGGTAATTTTCCAATTTGCTGGTAATTGCAGAAGGGTTTTCAAATGCGTTTTGCATTTTATAAATTATGTATTTATACATATTTTGCCTTAATATACTCTACAGTTTTATTACAGTATTCTGAATATGTTGCAAAGTGTTACATAATCTATACTGGACACATGAGTTTTTCGTTCTTTGTATATTTTGTGAAGACCATAATTTTGATAACATAACTCAAAGACTATATTAAACCAGTATATGATTTTTTTTCACTGCCTGACTTTTACAACGTGATATTTCCTGATACTATTCTATCAAATTTCGGCATACTTATATGCGTAATATAAAAATATTTTAAAATACAAATGTTATCTTCATTCGCTCGGTTGGGAATAAATTGATAAAATGTTATAAATTATTTTAAAAAATGTGTAAAATAGTCATGTTAAGCCGACAAAAACGTTGTGTCTATTAATGAGCATAAGCCTAAATAATAGATAACATTAAATAAATAAACAAATTAATCTATACTCATCTATACTACTATTATAAAGAGGAAAAAATTGTTTATTTGTCGAAGATAAGCTCTGGAACTACCGAACCGATTCCAAAAGTAATGGTATCAAAATGATGGTGTTAGTCCAACTTAGAACATAGGCTATATCTTATGTCGGTGCCACTACCCCAAAGGGGGGTGTAGGAGCAAAAAACGTTCTAAAAATGCGATTTTAGCGTTACTGAAGGGCCTAGAAATATGAAATTTTGAATATTAGTTACTTATAAGATATAAATGATGTCTAAGAACAGTTCTTAAATAATTCGAAATTTAAAAGGGGTGAAAATGCACAAAAAGCGTTCTAAAAAACGTTCTAAATGTTAGTTTCTACACAATCTCAGGAAATACCAAACCGATTTAAACAATATTGATGTCAAAATGATGGTGACAACGCTTGTTCCAACATAGGCTATGTTTTATGTCGGTGCCACTACACGAAAGGGGGTGCTGGAGCAAAAAACGTTCTAAAAATGCGATTTTTGCGTTACCGAAGGTCCTAGAAATATGAAATTTGAAATATTAGCTACTTATTAGATATAAAGGATTTCTAAGAACAGCTCTTAAACAATTCGAAATTTAAAAGGGGTGAAAATGCGCGAAAATCGTTCTAAAAAATGTTCAAATGGTGGTTTCTACACAATCTCAGGAAATACCAAACCGATCTAAAAAATAATGGCGTCAAAATGATGGTGACAAACCTTGCTCCAACATAGGCGATTTTTTATGTCGGTGCCACTACCCCAAAGGGGATGCAGGAGAAAAACGTTAGAATGGTGAACCTAGAATCGTGAAATTAAAAGGGGGTCAAAATGCGCAAAAAGCGTTGTAAAAAACTTTCTAAATTGCGATTTCTATGCAATCTCAGGAAGTACTGAACCGATTTCAAATATAATGGTGTAAATATGATGGTGACAGATCTTGCTCCAAGATAGGCTATATTTTATATATGTTTCTACTACCCTTTGAGGAGATGCAGGAGCAAAATGAGCGAAAAGCGTTCTAAAAACGTTCTAAATGCCGATTTATCGGCAATATCTCAGGAAGAATGAATCTTATTTCAAACGTAATGGTAGGAAATTGATGCTGACAGCCTTTGCTCTAGCATAGACGCTATTATATGTCGGTATCACTATCACCAAAACGTTGCAGGAGCAAAAAAGCGTTCTAAATTTCGATTTTTGTGATCGATAGGGGCTAGCAACTTAAAATTAGGCAAGGTACATATTTAATAGATATAAATGATCTTTAAGAACAGTTTCGAAAAAATTAGAAATTTAAAAAGGGGTGAAAATGCGCGAAAAGCGTCCTAAAAACGTTCTAAATTGCGATTTCTACTCAATCTAAGGAAATACCAAAGCTATTTCAAAAGTAATGGTTGTAAATAAATGGTGACAGTCCCTGCTGTAACATAGGTTATATTTTATGTTGCTGTCACTACCATCTGAGGGTTGCAAAAGCAAAACATGTTCTAATTTGCGTTTTTTGCAAAACTGAGGGGTGTAACACTTTGAAGTATGGCATGGTATTTACTTACAAGATGCAACTGCTTTCTAAGAACAGTCGAAAGAAAATTCCAAATTTAAAAAAATTAAGTGAGTGAAAAGCGTTATAAATTACAATTTTTAAGCAAACTTAAAAAATACCAAACCAATTAAAAAAATAAGGATGACAAATTTTGGTGATAGAACCTGCTCAAACATAAGCTATATTTTATGTCTGTTCCACTACCACCAGATGGTTGCAGGAGCTAAACTTTCTAAATTGCGATTTCTGTGATACTGAAAGGGCTAGAAACTTTAAATATGCCATGATAGTTACTTATAAAATATAAATGCCCTCGAAGGAACGTCGAAAATAAAGGGGTGAATTAAAAAGGGGTGAAGCGAAGGGGAGGTGTAAAAAGCATTCTAAAAAAGTTCTAAATTACGATTCTATGCAATTTCAGGGAATATAAACCGATTATAAAAGTAATAGTTGCGAATCAATGGTAACAGTCTCTGATCCTACACAGGCTATATTTTATGGCGGTGATTCTACCACCTGGGGTTTACAGGAACAACACACGTTCTAATAAAGGGCTTTAAAAGCTTTTTAAATTACGTTTCTGAGGAATATTAGTAAATAACAAACCTATTTCAAAATTAATGTTGCCAAATTAATTGTGACAGTTCCTGTTTCAACATAGCCCTTTATGTTGAGAGAGGTGGTAGGACTTAAAATTTGACATGATGGTTAATTTTAAGATGTAAGAAGATGGTTTCTAAAAAATTCAAAACTTCAAATGAATACTGAAATGAGCGTATTAATTGAGCATAAAAGTTTCAAAATATCTTCTGAATTATCATTTATTTAGTTTTATTTCATTTTATTAATTTAAGTCTCATTTCTGCCTAATGCAGTGTAATAATGATGTTTAATCAAACAGTGTTTTAAATAGTAATTTTTGAATTATTCCTAAAAGTAATAAGTACCTTTTAATAAAAAAAAACCCTTTTAATAAAATAAAATATTACCTTTTAATAAAATAAAAATTTAGTTAGTACGTTTTAATAAAAATTGGACATATAAATATCACTTTGGCACATTTCAAATATTACGCGAGCAATGCCGCGGGGTTTGCTAGTCATCATATTATAAAGAGGAAGAAATTGTTTATTTGTAGTAGGTAAGCTCAGGAACTACCGAACCGATTCCAAAAGTAATGGTATCAAAATGATGGTGTTCGCCCAACTTAGAACATAGGCTATATCTTTTGTCGGTGCCCCTACCCCAAAGGGGGTGCAGGAGCAAAAAACGTTCCAAAAATGCGATTTTTGCGTTACTGAAGGGCCTAGAAATATGAAATTTGGAATATTAGTTACTTACAAGATATAAATGATGTCTATGAACAGTTCTTAAACAATTCGAAATTTAAAAAGGGTGAGACTGCACAAAAAGTGTTCTAAAAAACGTTCTAAATGGTAGTTTCTACATAATCTCAGGAAATACCGAACCGATTCCAAAAGTAATGGTGTCAAAATGATGGTGTTAGTCCAACTTAGAACATAGGTTATATTTTATGTCGGTGCCACTACCCCAAAGGGGGTGCAACAGCAAAAAACGTTCTAAAAATGCGATTTTTGCGTTACTGAAGGGCCTAGAAATATGAAATTTGGAATATTAGTTACTTACAAGATATAAACGATGTCTAAGAAGAGTTCTTAAACAATTCGAAATTTAAAAGGGGTGAAAATGCACAAAAAGCGTTCTAAAAACGTTCTAAATGGTAGTTTCTACATAATCTCAAAAAATACCAAACCGATTTAAAAAATATTGGTGTCAAAATGATAGTGACAACGTTTGCTCCAAGATAGGCTATGTTTTATGTCGGTGCCACTACCCCAAAGGGGGTGTAGGAGCAAAAAACGTTCTAAAAATGCGATTTATGTGTTACTGAAGAGCCTAGAAATATGAAATTTGGATTAGTTACTTATAAGATATAAATAATGTCTAAGAACAGTTCTTAAACAATTCGAAATTTAAAAGGGGTGAAAATGCACAAAAACAAAAAGCGTTCTAAAAAACGTTCTAAATGGTAGTTTCTACATTATCTCAGGAAATACCAAACCGATTTAAAAAATATTGGTGTCAAAATGATAGTGACAACGTTTGCTCCAAGATAGGCTATGTTTTATGTCGGTGCCACTACCCCAAAGGGGGTGTAGGAGCAAAAAACGTTCTAAAAATGCGATTTATGTGTTACTGAAGGGCCTAGAAATATGAAATTTGAAGTATTAGCTAATTATTAGATATAAAGGATTTCTAAGAACAGTTCTTAAACAATTCGAAATTTAAAAGGGGTGAAAATGCGCAAAAGGCTTTGTAAAAAACGTTCTAAATTGCAATTTCTATGCAATCTCAGGAAATACTGAACCGATTTCAAATATAATGGTGTTAAAATGATGGTGACAGATCTTGCTCTAAGATAGGCTATACTTTATATCTGTTTCCACTACTCCAGAGGAGATGCAGGAGCAAAATTTGCGAAAAGCGTTCTAAAAACGTTCTAAATGCCGATTTGTCACCAATATCTCAAGAAAAATCAAACTGATTTCAAAAGTAATGGTAAGAAATTGATGCTGACAGCCTCTGCGCTAACATAGATGCTATTTCAAGTCGGTATCACTATCACCTAGACATTGCAGGAGCAAAAAAGCATTCTAAATTTCGATTTTTGTGATCGGTAGGGGCTAGCAACTTAAAATTAGGCAAGGTACATATTTATTACATATAAATGATCTTGAAGAACAGTTTCGAAAAAATTGAAAATTTAAAAAGGGGTGAAAATGCGCGAAAAGCTTTCTAAAAACTTTCTAAATTGCGATTTCTACTCAATCTCAAGAAATTCCAAAGCTATTTCAAAAGTAATGGTTGCAAATCAATGGTGACAGTCCCTATAACATAGGTTATATTTTATGTTGCTGTCACTACCATCTGAGGGTTGCAAAAGCAAAACATGTTCTAATTTGTGTTTTTTGCATAACTGAAGGGTCTAACACTTTGAAGTATGGCATGTTATTTACTTACAAGATGCAACTGCTTTCTATGTACTATCGAAAGAAAACTTCAAATTTAAAAAGATGAAGTGAGCGAATAGCGTTATAAATTACAATTTTTATGTAATCTCATCAAATACCAAACCGATTAAAAAAATAATGATAACAAATTGTTGGTGATAGAACCTGCTCAAACATAAGCTATATTTTATGTCTGTGCAACTACCACCAGAGGGTTGCAGTAGCTAAAAGCTTTCTAAATTGCGATTTCTGTGATACTGAAAAGGCTAGAAATTTTAAATATGGAATGATAGTTACTTATAAAATATAAATGCCCTCGAAGGACTGTCGAAAATAAATTCGAATTAAAAAGGGGTGAAGTGAAGGGGAGGTGCGAAAAGCATTCTAAAAAAGTCCTAAATTACGATTTCTATGCTATTTCAGGAAATATAAACCAAATATAAAAGTAATAGTTGCGAATCAATGGTAACAGTCTCTGATCCTACACAGGCTACATTTTATGCCGATGATTCTACCATCTGGGATTCACAGGAACAGCAAACGCTCTAAAAAATGCCTTTAAACGCTTTCTAAATTACGTTTCTGTGGAATATTAGGAAATAACAAACCAATTTCAAAATTAATGTTGGCAAATTAATGGTGACAGTTCCTATTTCAACATAGCCCTTTATGTTGAGAGAGGTGGTAGGACTTGGAATTTGACATCATGGTTAAATTTAAGATGTAAGAAGATGGTTTCTAAAAAATTCAAAACTTCAAATGAATACTGAAATGAGCGTATTAATTGAGCATAAAAGTTTCAAAATATTTTCTAAATTATTACTTATTTAGTTTTGTTTCGTTTTATTAATTTAAGTCTCATTTCTGCCTTATGCAGTGTAACAATGATGTTCAATCAAACTGTGTTTTAAATAGTAATTTTTTTAATTATTCCTAAAAGTAATAAGTACCTTTTAATAAAATAAAATATTACCTTTTAATAAAATAAAAATTTAGTTAGTACCTTTTAATAAAAATTAGACATATAAATAACACTTGCCATATTTCAAATATTACGCGAGCAAAGCCGCGGGGTTTGCTAGTTAATATAATAAAAAAGTAAATGAAAAATTTGTGTTCCTCATTCAAAAGGGTCAATATGAATCTACTTTGTAAAAAGGAGAAATTGTATCTACCAAGAAAGTTTATGAAAATATGATGTATAACGTCATTCTAGTTACCAATTATCCCGAAAAGTGTTGTTTTATCTTAAGAAATCACAGAAAAAAGAAAATATCCGAAACACGAATTTCTTTTCTTACCCGTAATTTTCGAAAACGTTTCTGAGTATTTTTTCAGCCTATTAACCAATTGTCTAAACCCAGAATATCGTTTTTCTGGATGCCATCAATTATCAATGAAACGATTTCTACAAACACGTTTAACAGACAAACATGCTAAGTTAACAGCATTAACATTAACATTACATTAATAGAAAAATTAACATTATTTTGTTAATCTTTCATTAATAAATTCTGTTACGCAGCTGAAATAGGTTGTAGGACATTGCATGTTAAAAATACCCCATTAATACGCTATAAAAATTACTCGGTAATGTTGCCGTAAATTAAAGACAATCAAAGAAACTTTTGTTTCAGAAATCCTTCATTAAATCTCGGAAGTCTATTGTTTTCAGTGATGATTTAAAGTATATATTTTCACAATTCTTAAAAAAAAACGTTTTCTCTATAGTGTAAGTTTTTGCATAAGTATTTTTTTTTAATAAAATAAAATTAATAACAAAATTACTAGTCATTTACTAAGCATCTTTTATCTTTAGGAAAATTTGTTTTAGTAAAAAAAAATTGTAAAGAAGAAATCCAATTAATCTCATAATTCTGAAAGAGAAGTACTTTTTATAATACAGGATGTCGAAAAAAACCTCGTACTACGATTTTTATGTGTTAGGCACAGTCGATTTTATTAAAAAAATCAGTTTAATTTGCGTTATAGGAATTTTAGTAACACCAGATGATCCAACCAACGCTCCCTAACTATTTGAGAAAGCATCGGCACGCAGCACGAAAAACGTCACCCAACGCAGGCAAAGTAAAGAAAAAATATCATTCATTGGCTCGTGGATATCCATTAGCCAACGAATGATTTTTTTGTTTGTTTGTTTTGCCTGCTTTGTGTGATGTTTTCGTGGCGCGTGTCAAGGCTTTCACAAACATCTAGGGGTACGTTGATGCAACCTGAGGATATATAACAAACATACTGCCCTGTGCAGTACACAGAACGTGGATAACAACTATAAATAATTTAACTTTTAGATAAAAACTTCTTTTTTAAATTTAAAACTCCATTAGATTGTTTGCATTTCATTTATTTTTTTTTAGTTTACCCGCTGACAACACCAAAGAGATTTATAAAAAAATATTAGTTTTGTATTCAAATAAACTTTTAAAAATAACTAAATAAATTCTTCAATAGGACGTCATATTAGCTGTATGGTGGATATTAATACTATACACAAAGAAAACTCCAAAAATTTCGCGAATTACAATAAATCTTTGAATTTGAATTACTTCAATGTTTAAGCATATAGTTCAACAACAAATCAATTAAATTCGTGTTTTACTTATATTATTTTATTTATTTTTAAAGTTTTTTTTTATTTAAGTGTTAATTTTATTATAGAGTAACAGCCAGAAACAAATGCTGAAGTTTTCAGATTGTTTTAAGTTCTAATGGATTAATTTTCCGCAATCGAGCTACGCATGACAGTGATATACAGGGGAGACATAACAAAACTTCCCCATACATGTAAGCCTAGCGACATAACCGCTCAACCAATCGAAAGGAAATTTCAGATTTAGTTATTTGAAGGTATGCGCTCGAATCATGATGATTAAAAACAATAACTCTCTCATTTCTACGGTTACAGTGACAATATTTCGTAATTTTTGAGTGGCAACACACTTGTTTTTCCTGCGCAAATTCATCACCACATTAAAAAACTATAAATGATGTTGGAACGATACACGTATGACTAAAATGTCAGCGTAATATCGTGGCAATCAGTCCTAATCAGTTCCTATGTAACGTAATATTCAGCACTCTAAAACAAACGATTACATTTTTATTTTCACTATGTGTACACAAACACGACTCAAAAACACATTTTAAAACAAATCTTGCAATTTTACTCAGTCTCCAGTGAAAAAATAATCGGCTACTGAGAAACACGTCTTGTAGCTCCCCTCCTTCGTTCCTCGCATATCGAAAACGTGTTCCTTCGGTACGATAGTGGAGACAGCTAGACTCAAGTTAAAAGGATTCCAATAGAGGAGCAAGTCCTGTTTTCGTATCTCATGGTGTATCGAGAGTTTATTTGGGGTTTCGCATCATACGAAAAATCATGCATTCCAAGTGGTATTTAGGGTCGTTACATCGGCATAAAGCATTTTCAAAAAAGAGCATTGTAAAGGACCAATCACAATTCAAAGACGAAGTGAACTGACACACTTCGCATAATTGGTAGAAATAGATTGTAGAAGCACCAATCACAGAACACCATATGGAAATCATTGTGTGTAGAACATTTTTAGTAAACAGTTTTGAAAGATTGTTTCTTCAGTCAATTATTCGTACGTTCCAACAAGAAGACACAATAAAACAACGAGATGTATCGATAAAGCTGTTTTTTCTGAACGGGATAAATACAGCTAAAGCAGTGTGAATTTATCGCCGAAATCATAAGTTACGACGAGGTCCATGTTCCGAAAAAACTGTATGTGATTTGCTAAAAAGATTGGAGAAATTGGATGCATATGTGATTGATCACGATCCGGACGACCATCTGTTCCTGTTGAAGTTGTTGCGGCAGTGCATAACGGAATTACTGCAGGTCCATTGCATACTGCAAGAAGCGCAGTTTGGATGTACCGAAAACAATAGCCCTCAAGATTCACTGAACTGTTCTGCGGATGTTTCCCTATCGATTCCAGGACGTCCAGATGTTGCAACCTGGAGACGACCAACAGCGTTTGGACTTTTCAAATTATTTTCTCATCCGATATGAAGAAGGTAACAGATGACCATTGCGAATATTGTGGACGGATGAGGCACATGCCTTTACACGAAGGTAAAGTGACTGTGTGGTGCGGCAACGCAAACACATTCGTTGTCTGTCCGTACTTTTTCGAGGAGGTCAGTTCTACAGGTATGAAAACGTGCCCAATCGCAGTTGCTCAGTATGCAACAATGTTGCAGAATTACGTAATTCCAGAAATTTCAGCAGTAAAACGTCATTAATTGTATTATATGGATGCAAGATGACACTCATCCACATGTCGCCACATCTGTTCGACAAGTGCTGCAACAGCACTTTGATGATAGAATCATCTCTCGTAACTTTGCAGTATCGTGGCCACCACGATCCCTTGGCCTCACTTAAATGGATTTCGGGTTCTGGTGTTATCCAAAATCAAAGGTGTACACTAGGTGGGCCGAAATTTTTGTTTTTTGTTTTTTGATTTTCTATACCGCGAAAAACTTGGCTCTAGGCTAGCGTAGTAAAATGCAAAAACAAATTAAATAAATTTTTACGTTTGGCAGTAACCAATCGTAACCGCCGCGGCGAGCGGCCCATCTTCGTCCGCAGCCCTTTCTTCTTCTACTCTAGTCCGTCTCTTTTGCGGAAGCAAGTTTCATAGGTCCCCAGCCACGTCCCGAATGAAAGACTCTCTAGCAAAAGCCAGATTGAAAAAAAAAATTGAAAATTGAAACCGGACAAATTTAAAAGAGAAATTACACAAATTAAAGACACCGAAAAGCGGGAAGGGTTGGGCTCGGGGCGATGAAGCTACCCGACGACCCCTTGCTTCTTCTAGCTTATTATTATTTGCACGTGAATATTTGAAATTTATTGAAAAAGCAGTAGTTATTTTCGATTTTTTAAAGCTATAAATGAAAAAGATAAAAAACTGCTATGATGAAAAAGCTTTAAAAGAAAGATCGAAAAACACATTATAATAAAAAAAGAAACCAAATTACTTCATTTAGGGTAGCGCAAAATAATTAAAAAAATCGTTAAATTGACGCATTTATGTTGTATTCTGAGTCCACCTATTCTGGCAGCAGTCCACCGCAACGAACCCTGCTGCGAATTGGAGCGTGTCAGTAATACTTGTACTGACGTTTCACAATGCACTGTGCGATACGCCTGCGTGTGCTTTATGACACAACGGTTTCTGTGAATTGTTCACTAGAATTCTGCCGGCAAATATTAGCAGAGTGTTCTTCTTGTGCGTTTCAATCGCGTTTCTTAAAGCATGATTTAACTAGTGACCGCTTAATAAGTGGTTCGATTTATTGATTGTATTAACTACTATGTTATGGCTGTTTCCAAGGAAATTACTCGCAGTGAATTTAACTGCCCATTATTTGGCCACCCAAAAGAGTTAGTTACCTGTGAATAAACTTCTAACTTATGAAGACGTTCTCAAGTGTTGTTTCCATGAAAATTACAACTTAGCCTTGAAATCAAACAACAGGTCAGTTAATTTTCTCACTTGTCGATTATTGTGACACCACAAGTTAAATCTGTGTTCGATAAAGCTTCAATACTGACAGTAACGCTTTACAGAATTGTTCAGTTAATAAATGCATATCAAGACAATTATCGTAATCTTATGGACTCCTTTAAGCGTGATAAGGGAAATTAAAAGTTCAAAAAGAGAGTTGAAGATTAAAAAGAAAAAATCTTTGTTCTGTTTGATGCCTCTGCGTGTAAGAGCAAAATAACATTAGACTGCAATTGTAAAATGGTCCCTGAGGTTTCTGAGTATCCTGCCTCTATTACTTGTAACTGTGGAAAAAGCAAAAAATATACTCATCACTGAACTAAAATTCTTGTACTTCCAAAGAATGCATATTATTGGTAAAATTGGAAGTGTGGACGTAAAGGAAACAAAAACATGTGATTGGATGTGATGGCACCGTTACTAATACGGTGTGAAAACCGGTATTACTCACACAAATGAAGAAGTTAAAAGACCACTACAGTGGGAGGAGGGGGGGGCGGGGGGTATGCCTCTTACATTTCAATGAATTGTCATTCCGGCATTTGTTTCAAACTTTAGATGGTGAAACGACTGGGCCAAAATCATTAGTCTGATTGGCACGCAGCTCAGGAAATGTGAAAAACTTCCAGTGATAAATTTTGACAGTGTTGAGTGTGAATTTCCAGAACTGACCGGCAAATTTTAAGCAAAGATCAGCAATACCTACTGGACATTAGTTGTGCTATAAAAACAGGCAGCTGTCCTGAAGATTTATTTCTTCTGAGCCTGGCACAGTTCCCACTCAAGGTGGTTAACGACGGCGAACATAATTTTCCAGTTGTATTTAAGTATTGAAAATCCAACAGACGAACACAAAATTATAGTTTCTTTTCTCCTAAAGTCATATGTACCTGTATGGTCAAGTATAAAAAAGTAAATACTTCACAAATGGCCCGGAACATGCATTGGACGTTATAAAATCGTCAAAATTACTCTCTGAAAATTTACTGAAGGTCATTGACCCGGTGATTGAGAGAAACGCATTTTTTGCCAATCTAGAAAACTTGCTTTTGAGTATGATAGTAGATAAAAGCGATCATATACGAGAGTTATGTTTCAGAAGAATTATAAAAGCTAGAAACTTAGTTTCTAAAAGAAAGTTAATCAGGTGTTTTCAAACATCCGATATCAATTTTCTAGCTACAGACTACATCAAAATGATTCACTGAAACTCTACTACCCTTTCACCACCACCTTTTCTGAGAAGAGTCACCAAAGATGAGATTTGGTCTAAGGTGGAATCAGGTGAAAAAGCGGACCAGTGGAACTTTGAACAATTCCCATGTCATATCCAAACAGTACAACGGTGCGTAGAGCTCGTAACCGAGACGTCACAAAAAGTCTTCGGGTCCAAAAACAGAGATGGTTTTATAAGAACGACACTTTTTTCGAGCTCTTCAATGCCTAGTTTTTCAAGCAAATCTTATTTCAAACTGCTAAAAGGCATTAAAGACAAGTAAAGGAGTATATTTTATTACAAAGTTAAATTACACTCTGGTACAATCAGATAAAGGTAATCAGATCAGGTAATAGTACAATCAGAAAAGTAGTTCTTACTTCAATAAAAATTTGCCATTTAAAGAAAATGCTGCTTTTTTAAAAACATAATACGCTGCCAATGTATTGCGAAATGTATTTATTTTTTCATTTATTTATCATTCCTATACTCTTTTCTACTAAAATATGTATATAGCTACCTGTTGTAGAAGTTATTTGATTTATTTCCATTTATTAGAAAAATGATCAAAATCGTGTTTTTTTCTCAAATTTTAGGCCCGATGCGCTTCCGCCAAACGTAAAAATTTATTTATTTTGTTACTGCATTTTACTAAGCTACCCTAGACACAAGTTTTCAGCGGTATAGCGAATCCAAAAGAAAAAAAAAATTCGGCCCACCCTAGTGTACACGTCAAATCCAATAAATTTGTCAGAACTGAACGATGTCATAAAACATGAAGTTGTACACGTTCCTTCTGCGATGTTATGTTCGGCATTGTTGTCAACAGTCTCATGCATGCAATATGTTATTTTCTGCGAAGGTGGACATGTTGAAAACTCCTAATCCAAATAAATGTTTTTTTTTCTTCTCTCTTGTGTTGTCATTGGTCCTTTACAATGGTCTTTTTTCCAAGTGTTTTACGCCCGCAATTTGCATCGTACGTGCATCCTTCTAACACCATTTACGGTTTTTCTGTGAGCTGATGAATTTACGCATAAAAAAATGTGTGAGGACATAAAAAAATTTCGGAAGTTTTTTACTGTAACCGCAACCTAGATAGCTCTATTATTTTAAATCATCACAATCTCAAGCGCATACCTTCAAATAAGTATATTTATAATTTCTTTTCAATTGGTTGAGCAGTTAAGCCGCTAGGGGTTCACATATCGAGGAAGTTTTTTTATGACTACCCTGTATATATATATTTAATCATGTTTGAAAATAATTTTTAAAAACGTAAATCATCATTAAACTGAGATACAATTTTCAAAGAAATTTCATTCGATTGTACACCTTTTTTTTTCTATTATATTTTTGAAATTGTGCAATGTTTAGACGTTATAAAAATGCACTAAAAGTGAACTTATTCTTGTTCGTTACCACAGTCAATATGTAGTTAACGTTCTGCATATCTTTTTGCTTTCTGGTATATATTAAACATTTGCATAATGAAGGTAGCTGTTGATTTTATGAAGGAATGTACACCTTTTTTTTCTATTATATTTTTGAAATTGTGCAATGTTTAGACGTTACAAAAATGCACTAAAAGTGAACTTATTCTAATTCGTTACCACAGTCAATATGTAGTTAACGTTCTGCATATCTTTTTGCTTTCTAGTATATATTAAACATTTTCATAATGAAGGTAGCTGTTGATTTTATGAAGGAACTCGATAATACTATTATAAAAATTTAATAAATCATGTAGCTAACATACTGATGAATAATGCTATATGAATTAAATTAAATGAAGGTATCAATAGATAACTAAAAGAAAATTAACACAAGCCAATTATAATTAATGATTACATATAACAAAAATTTCTGAAATTAGTAAAATCAAAACTTAAATGTTTACATAAATTCCTCGAAATATCTTTATATCATAAAAAATAATTAACATATGTAAACACATATAATAATCTCATTATTATTCTTTTAGCAAAACAAATAGCCGCATGTAATCAGAAAAAACCTTCTTGGGTTTTAATTATTAAATTGCATGCTTTTGTAAATTTATTTTTTTCCTATATCACCGTAACTGCAAACAACTTCTCTCGACTTTCTAAATTAGAATAACTACTTCAATATTTTATTTTTTAATATCTTTTTAATAACACAATTCTTTATCATTCCTACACATCTTCTAACTTTGAGTGAAAATTTCTTTATCTTGAGAAATAAAAACTTGTGAAGCAGAAATCCAATTAAATTATTTATTCAGGAAGAGAAAGGCTTTCCCTAATACAAGCTGATAAGGAAAGCCATTGCTAAAAAATAATCAAAGATAAGTCTAAAGAGACTATTGATTCCTTCTTCATTTTACGAATGGCAGTCGGGTTTAGCCCGTCTAAATCAGTTTTTTCTAGTGAAGGGCGTACGTCCCACAGAGGGGTCAATTTAAATTTTTAGGGTACAATCCCAGATTTTTTATTACTTATTCACGTTCAGTTTATTTATGTATTAATCTAATGTTCTGGAGTAAAAATAACTGTATCATTTACAGATTTTTAAAATAAAATGAAAGAATTTTTTTTTTATTCAATTAAAAAAATCTATAAATAAATTTACAAAATCAAAAAACCCGACAGCGTAAAAAGCGAACTAAGTAATTATTTCTCATCAATGTGAAACTAATTTTCATGTTACTTACCTATTTTTTTATTTACTTGTATTAATGAATTTTAAGTTGTGTTTAATTGTTAGTTCCTATCTATAAACACTGATTTGATGAGGCCTATAGATGTCTCTGATGGTTAGAGTTGCAATAAAACTAGATATCCTACCTATACAACTTCTAAGTTGTATAATATTTAAAACGGAGCTTTTGACTGTAAAATAGTCAATGAAATATGGTCTTCATTTTGAAAGACCTATTCAATGATATGCCACTCAATAGGGGGCGTACTTTTTCTTCGTCTCTACCGCCATTTTGAATTTATAAAAACATAACCTAGCCTGTAACCTTCAGACAGTTAAGACAAATCGATAGAGACCACATCCATTAAAATTCATCCAGCCGTTGGGATGCTTCGAGGGTATGAAGAAATCCACATAGCCAGATACGCGTGAAACACGTAACCCTTCTTGGCAGTCAAATAAAAAGTTAGTAATATTTCAATTAACCTACAAAACTTTTTAGAAATTTCGACATCTTTTTTTATATTTAAAGCCTATCATAATTTTTCTGGGAATAGCTGCATTTACAACTTTTTTGTGAGTAATCGCCCTTCAATACCCAATGAAGAAACTCTCTTACATGAAACTTATTAAAGATACACTGCTCAAAACAATTAAAGGATATTTGAAGTTTTATATAAAATAAAGATATAAGCGAAATTTTTTTTGCCGAAAATAGAAGAACAGAATCACAAATGCAAATTTTTCTGGTTTTCAAACTGTGGAGTATGCAAATTTTGAGTTCGACGTCAAAAACGTCGCTTCAGCGGCAGCGAATGAAATTTGACTTTCAACTGGATAAAAGAGAATGAAGACAAGGATGATCGGCATTCAGTGATTGCTTTGTTTCGATGAGTACGATGTCTCAGCGAAGTCATTTGACAGATTCAGAAGCTTTGAGAATTGTTGGTAGGTTAGAAGGGGGCCAAACTCAAGCCGAAGTAGCGCAAGCCATTAGAGTGTCACAAAGTGTCATTTCCAGGATCTGGAAGCGTTTTTTGGAGAGTGGATGTGCAGGCCGAAGACCAGGGCAAGGTCGTAGACGGGCAACAACGCCCAATGAAGATCGGTATTTAGCGTTAACAGCTCGGAGACACCGAAACATGAACGCTTCTCTTCTCCAACAACACCTTCGCTCGGCTACAGGCACCACGATTTCAACTCAGACTGTCCGAAACCGGCTCCATGCTGTAGGTCTGTATGCTCGCCGACCGATGGTATGTGTTAGATTAACATCAAGGCATCGTCGCGACCGCAGGGAGTGGGCAACCGAGCATGTCAACTGGAGGAGAAATGAATGGAGCAATATTCTGTTTTCTGACGAGTCCCGTTTTTCTGTGCATCCGGATAATAGGCGTATTTTCATCTGGAGGGACCGTGGCAGTAGGAATAATCCTGCGTTCGTGCACGAAAGTGTCAGATTTGGCGGTGGAGGAGTGTTGGTGTATGGTGGCATCTCCATTGACGGGCGCACTGACCTCTACATCATTCGAGATGGAGCTCTGACTGGTCGCCGATATAGGGATGAGATCCTCAGACCTATTGTAGTCCCTTACGCTGCAGCAATCGGAGATAACTTCATTTTAATGGACGATAACTGCAGGCCACATCGTGCAAACGTGGTGGAGGATTTCCTTTTCGAGGAAGGAATCATTCGAATGGAATGGCCAGCGTGTTCTCCAGACATGAATCCAATCGAGCACGTTTGGGACGCTCTAGGAAGACGAGTTTCTGGCCTCCAACAACCCCCACAAACTCTCCAAGAACTGGAAAGAGCTCTTCTGGAAGAGTGGGGCAGAATACCCCAACTCGTCATTAATAGCCTCATTGAGTCCATGCCTCAAAGGTGTTCAACGTTGCTGGCCGCCCGTGGAAACCATACCCCGCCTACTGAAAATGATTTTCTTTGAAGAAAACACCTTTTCTTATTCTTTTTTTTCTCATATGCACAAATTGTGTTTTTTTCCTTTAGTACACAAATGCGCAATAAAATGCATTTTTTTCTGCCAAACATGTGTAATTTATTCTCATATAACCTACTGTGTCTGTCGACCATGTATCAATCTGCTAAACAGTTTACCAGATACAAAATCCACCTAAAACTGCAATATCCTTTAATTGTTTTGAGCAGTGTATAAAACTTAAACTGACTGTCTTCGACATGTTTCTTATAAAAAATACGTGCAATATCCAAATGACGTGCAATCAACCTTAATATATTCACAAGCAGACACTACAGAAGTGAATGCGTGAATAGTGAATGTATTAGGGTTCTGGTGTATGCTTTATACGCAATATAAATATGACAATGCATACATTATTACACATGCATTGTAAATTTTAAAATCAGCTTATTCAAAATAAATAAATAAGTCAATAAAATAAAATTACACACGGCGTTTAACTAGCAATAATAGAGAAAGGAAAGTCTGATAATAAGGAAGAGTATTGTGATAGAAAAAAAGGGCTACTTAACACTAATAAAAATGAGAATCAGAAATGATTCTTGTGTAATGTGTAATTTCTTTAGAGAAAATCGTACCAAAAATGTTCCCACTTGTTCATAGTCATTTTTTAAAATCATTTGCAATATATTTAGCCGGTTATAAGAACAAAAGAGAGAGAAAATTCCACACATTTTTATAACTAGAATATTCCGAACAAAAAACAGAAATAGCCATTTGACAAGAACTTTAGAGGCTCTTCTTTATATAATCAAATTATAGCAAAATCAGAAAATTTCAACACGAACATTTAATATCGATATCATATTTGAATTTTGTTGTAAGCTTTTACCTAGGATTTCAAACCGGAATTCATTCGTTTAACAAGTTTATGAATTCTGAAGTTTTACATTTTGCACCCTTAAAGATTAAATCCCTAAAAATAACATATAACGACTGCAAGAGATATTACAATGCGCAATGATGTTTTTAAGTGTAACTCAAGAATTAAACTTGCAAAATGATCTCTAATTTTGCTTTCGCATATTTGAAGCTTCTATAAATCGATATGTGTTAAAAATACATAGGCTACATTTCATCGATTTTTAGAAAGCTTTTTTCGAAAAAGGTATTATTTTGAAATTAATTACAAGAAAATACCAATTTAATCTATGAATTTTTTAGTAAAAATCTAATTGCAAATATTCGAATCTTAAAGCCTAGCCCATTTTCCCAAATAACTTTTAATGTTACACTTAAAATCTATGCCAAATGCAGCTTGTTTTCCAAAGATTGCAAATGAATTTAAACTTTAAACCATCTTAATTCCTAAACTACTTCAATCCCTTTCAATTGGTATCCAGGGACAACATGTATCAAAAAGTTAAATAAGATGTGGAAATTAGGTTCTTTTATTGAAAATTTCAGAGTTAGGTACAGTTTTTGTATATAGACCATCATTAAACATTTTTTCTCTTTTCATTGTATGTTTTATATAAATTGGAAAAACATATGATTGCCAGTCGACAAGTTATTACTATTTTTTTCTGTGGAAATTTGGAAATTAAAATGTATGGAGTGATTTATTTTCCTTTTCCTTTTCCTTTTTCTTTTTTAGTCGACTGCACGAATGCATTCAAATTTCTTGTCAAATGTGAGAGTCTCTTCAAAATATTTTGACAGGATAAAAAATGAGATTATATAGAAAATTTGTTCCCCAGTGAGAGTGCTAGGTAAAGAATAATACAGCTTTTATAAATAGAAAGGCCCAGATGCATGACTTCGTGGCATTTACAGAATTTTGTTTAAAAAATATTTGAGACGAAACGTTACCTGTTTGGTAAGCTAACAGAATGTGAAATGGCCTGTTTATTGTTAATGCTCATTTATTGTTTTCCAATGTGAATAAGAATTTCCCTTTTAAATACTGAAAAAATATATGATATAGATGGGGGAAGGAGGGGGATGATGATTTCAGTATAGTTAAGTGGGGCGTAGCCAAACAAAAATTGGGAACCACTGGACTAGACAATTATTTTAGGGGTCCCCAAAGCAGTTTTTGCATACTGACAGAAAATAAATAAATTAAATGTTTTTTCTAGATTATAGATAAATAAAATGGACTTTGTTCATTACTCCCTTTGACTATTTTTTTTTTTTTTTTTTTTTTTGTAATCTGTGAAAAAAGAATATTACCTGCAGTTCTGCTCTATAAAACCAAAATAATTTTAGGATACAAGTTCTTATAGATGGTGTTGTTCACCAGCAAGTACTGGTGTTCTTAATAAACACATATTTGCATATGAAAGTATATACACACCTGTGCACACAAATGCTAATAAGGACACTAATAATCTAAATAAAAATTATAAAGAAATCATCTTACATAGGCGTTGCTCTCGTCATGTGGTGACAAGCTATGTTAAACTTGAACTATGTTATACTGGACCACCACAAATACATTCCTATAACACGAAACGCATGTTTTAAACAAATTTTGATGAATTATTTAAAAAGAAAATTCACGCAATACTTTAATCGAAAAAAAAAGAAAATTCATTTTTCGTTTTGTATACAGAACTCTCAAGTATAAAAAAAAAAATGACTTGTCTTAATAGATTCTATAGATCAATATAGCGTAGAAAAAAAGATGTGCAATATACCACCACTTAGTATCTATTAATCTTGATTGTATTCATTTTCATTATCAACATTTTTATAATCAAACTAACTGCCTTAACTTTCAAGTTTATCAACTGGCAAAAACTTTCGAAATTCCTTTATTCCAGTGCTACGTATATTCCAGCGAGCCTTTAATAGCCATTTTGGGACTTAATACTCTGTTATTTTTATGAATACCAAAACACAGAGTTCAGTTCTTTAAATCTCCATTTCTAAATATAAAAACGCGATTCATTGGTTCATAAGCAAATGACGCCAAAGTTTTTTTCTGATTTAATTCTCTTGTCGGTAATGAAGTGCGTATATTTTTTACCGTGGTTTACAGATCATACCATTTTAAATATCACAATAAATTTAAATATTTTAGAAGCGGTTTTTTTGCGTTAAGAAAAAAACTTTGAATGCCTATACCTCCAAATATATGCATTTAAGAACGCAGTGCAGCTTTGAAAAACTTAAATTTCTTAACAATCCTTTTAATTAGACAAAACTTGTGCTGTTTTACTCGAAAAAATAATTTAAATAAATATCGTCAACTGGCATATGAATTGTGATGCTGTCAAACTTGAATTTATTTCAGATGGTCATGTCATATGTGCTTTTATAACATAGATGTTTTGGGGAGATTGATATTTAAAAATTTCTCTATGAATGAAGTTGTCAATTTTAAAATTGACAACTTCATTCATAGAGTAATTTTTAGCATTAGTATTGTTATTATTGTTATTATTTTTGTTGTTATTGTTATTATTATTATATTGTTAGTATTGTTGTTATTATTATGATGTTAGTATTGTTATTATTATTAAAATTAATTCAATCTTATACATTCAAAGTCAGTAAAAAAAAATATCTTAGAATCTACATTTTAGATTTTGTTTGTGTTTTTAATGCAATATTTTAATGAAAATAAAATTTATGAAATTTCAAAATTATGGGAAACATACAGGGTGTCGCTAAAGTTCTTGACACATTTAAATTTTTTTAAAAAAAATGAAGTAATATTCGTACAGCTAGTGCGGTTTGGTCTAAAATGCTTCTCACGATGAAAAGTTTTTTCAAGCTAATAAAAATTTTGTTCCTAACCTCTCCCATAGATGGCGCTGTACCTTAAATTGATCAGAAAGAAGCATAAAATCTCAAGACAATCAGTTAGAGATAATTTTATTTTGTCAAAATCAGTTAAAGAGTAATAATTTGTGCAATCCATTAGCATGGATCAATGAGTGTACTTTTTGTAGCTCGAGCCACATTCATACGGAGCGCCAGTTCAATCCACGTGTTTCCTAGCATTGCTTATGGAGTTGACTGGATCATATGCTTGATTCTCGTCTTCAGTACTTCGATTTCAGCCACTGCAAAAGCATACACTTTGTCTTTTTTCGCCATTAGTCATCATTTATGTGTTACAGAGTCAAATTTTATGTAAAAATCAGGAAAAAACGCATGTTTGAAAACAGTAAAAACAAACATAAGGACAAGTGGCGCTATCTAAGATAGAAATTTTGAACTAATTATTTTCAATCGCCTGAAAAAAACTTTCCATCCTGAGAAGCATTTTAGTCTAAACCGCACTCCTGTACGTCAGTTACTTGATTTTATTATTGAATTTAAAAATATGTCAAGGACTTTTGGGACACTCTGTATTTCGAATTATATTTTCAAAGTTCAAAACTGAAACTTCATTCCAGCAAAATATCTAATGCTGTTCTTTAATTTTCATCAATGTTCAATTATTTCAAGATTAAACATTTTAAAATTTACGATTTGCGCACAAATATTAATTTTCTTCCGATTTTTAATAAATTTATGGAATTAATTAAGTATGTATTTCAAATAAATGGTTGTAAAATGTATATTTCTATAAAAAATGCATTTAAATTGTTATGTGTTATCTTTTTTTGAAACATATTAAAAATACATCACAAAACGAAAATTAAATAAATCATATTAAAATTAGCAGTCCGTAGGACAATCTATTTTTATATAAATGCAAATACAGATTTACTTATTCATAATAACGATATCGTATGGAATTTGTTGAATGAAATTACCCCGATGTATATTTGAAACTGTTATAGAAATATGTTCTCGTTTTTCATTTATTCTTAAATGCACTGTGTGTGATTGTACTGTAAACAAATCAAGATTTGTTTTTCCTCTTTTTTATTCCAATATACATTAAATATTGAAAAAATATTCTAAAGTGAATGTCAAATCATCACTTTTTATAAGGAAACAGATAGATTGAAACAAACTTAACTATTGCTTAAATATTAAGAAAGGTTGTGTTTTTATTCTCTACATTTATAAATGTAATCGTCTCAACATAAATCTCTTATTTATTTTTTATTATGCTCTCGTAATAAGTATGCAGTGGTTTGGATTTTGTGGAAGAACAGGTTATTTGCATTTTTTTTTTTTTTTTTTTTTTTTTTTACATTTTTTACTTTAAAAAATAATCTAAAAAAAAGTTTTTTGCATGCTCCTGATGTTTGAAAACGTTTCCAAGTAGATTTACAGTGAGATAAGTTTACAAATAAGTTTTACGAATAAGATTACAGATAAGTAAACAAATATTTTCAGTCGCGTAATTGAGTTTAACCACAAAAGAGTAACAAAATAATTTTTATGTTAAGGTTAATTCTGTTATGATTCTTATCATATTATTCTTATCACATATCTTATCACATATGATTCTTATCATGATTCTCCCTAAATAACAAAAACGAAAATATCATTATTTTTAATTTTTATCGACGTTACTGATCTATTTTACAAAAATATCTATTAAATCCCGAAGATTTTTTATCTGCTATAAGCACATTTCCAGCATTTGTTTTATACCAAAAGCTAGATACCATACCCTTCTTTGTCTAATCTTTGATTCCATAAATTGTATCATAGAAAAATAATAAAAAATTCCTGAATTATAGCAGAGGTCTTAAACTTTTTTATTGGACGCACTCTTTTCCCCACCAAAAATTTATATATACAAATAGAAACAACAATTAAGTTCCCCGGAATGAATGAAAACCCAATAAATCGAAGGTAAATGAAACTTTATTTTTGTGTTTGTTCAGAACTTGAAATAAAATGTTACAAAACCTTAAAAGTTTCCCTTTATTGTGGCATTTATTCGCTCGAAGACTAAAATATTTTTTTCCTTCATTCAAACATCTTATCAGTTTTTAATGATAATGAGAGATGAAAGTCTTTTTTGTAAAAAAAAGCATTATGTTCTTAGTTTTAAAAAAGTATCATTTGATATTTTTTCATAAAAACATTCTTTACCATCACCAATTCATTGCATACATATATCCCTTCCCTCTATTCTAAAAAAAAAAAGTATCTCTAACGCTGTCACTTCCGCTGCCATAAATGATTTTTTTTCTTGTGACCGGGGGTCTTTCTTCGCAATTATTAAGAAAACTACTGCATACAAAAATATTCAAATGTGTAGTATTTTGAGAAATGTTTGATAAACCCGCTGATGCAGACAGTTTTAAATCGAAGAATTATTTCAAGAGCTATTTAATGTTAAATTTGGTCAAAATCGTTCCATTAAAAAGGTTTTATAGAAGCTCAAACTATGCATAGGAATTTAATCATTTTTATCTAAGAATATATTTTACAATCCTGCGGTGTGCAGGATGATTTTTATTTATTTTTTTTTAATTCATTCATTTTTTAGCGGCTTTTAAAATTTTTATTCAAATTTTCAGCAGTTCAAACGATTTTTTTCATATTTTAGAAAAGATTATTAGTTTAAGTTCTTGCCAATTGTAAAAACATCCCAAAGAAAAATATTTTCTTTTAATTAAAAATTTATTTACACGTGACTATTATAAACAGAAAAAATCCTTCAAATTAGAATTAAAAGATTACGGGTTAAAAGGAGGACAATATTGCAAATTACTACATAAAAATTGTATTTACACGTGAATATTAAAAAAGAAAGAAAAATAGAATAATGAAGTGGCCAAATAATAACATTTCCGAACAGTTTAAATTCAGTGGTATAGTATTAACGGAAATTACGATATATCTAACTCCCCTAATGAAATAATATGAAGTTTATTTTTACAATTTTTGTTTTTATTTGGTTTCAAACACGGAAATACGGTTTGCCTTATCAATATCAATTTAAAAATTATTAACTTTCAAATTACAGAGGTTTATTAAAATTTAGCGGAAAAAATTTCAGAGGTGACAATATGCGTCAAGGAGACAAAAATGTAAAGAACAGCGAACTCAAAATTGCCTTATTAGTAAAAAAAGTGCAAGGTGTCTCAATTTAAGGTGAACTCGGATTGTCATCCATAATTTTAAGAATAATCTAGTTGGATGGGCCAATCCCAAAACTTTCTTCTATCTATATAGTTTAATATTTCGAAATGTTGTTACAGATGCCAATATTTCACTTTTATTAGTTCAATACTGTATAAACTTTTACTTTCATCTTAAATTTCTGCTTCAGTCAATTGATCTCAGAAAAAACGAATGAATCTCGATAATGATATCTAATAAATTCACGAATAGTCGCGAATAGTCGGCTTATACAGGGTGGGAAGTTCCCGTCGATTCACGAGCCACTGGTGTACAATAGAACTACGATAAATTAAGAAGATTACATAAAAATCACTATTACAGCGCTCATTCCGGCGGAATTTTTACGCATTCAGGGTGGGCCTTTTTGTCATGCCCAAAAACATACACAAAAAATTTGGTTCAATTCTATGCATAAATTCATACACTTTTCGATGGTACACTATTTAAAAAATGACACAATAATTGCTATTACAGCGAACCCTACCGGCGGATGTTTTCCAAATTAAGGAAGGACCTGTTTACCATAGCCAGGAACTTAAAAAAAATTGGTTCAATTCTATGCATAACTAACTTCATACACTTTTCGTTGGTATAATATTCAAAATCGCATAAAAATCGCTATTACAGCGACCCCCTTCTGGCGGATTTTTTCCAACTGAAGGAAGGACCTGCTTGCCATAGCTAAAAACTTCAAAAAAATTTTTGAGTTCAATTCTATGCATAACTTCTTACGCTTTTTGATGGTACAACAGCGACAGAAACACGGATAGACAGACATTTTTATAACCATGTTTTTTGGGATCTCTGACCCCTAAAACGTGTAAATCCGTCGAAAACCGGAAGTTGAAAACAATTTTGATTACAATACTTTCTTCTACTGAAGATAGAAGAAAGTAAAAATAAATGGTGTCTAACTTTGATTTTTGTAAAAAATGATAGCCTAAAAAATTCGCTAGGAAGAGATATTATTTACATTTTAGTAATTACTTTATTAGGAATGTAGTCGAGAGTCTATTCGGTGTCACTGACCAAAATAAAATGCACTTCTAGCATTTTCCACGGTGTCATAATATTTCTTACAGGACCAAACTAATCTTGTGCAAATCTCATTAATGTATCTCTTAATTATAAAAATATGTACGATAATCACTTATAATGAAACAAATTAAGCTAAAAATGCTGCAAAAGTGATAAAATAGTTTTATTTAGATTAACGTATGTTCCGTCGCACAAATGGCGAATTTTCAAAATCATTCATGATAGAAATATACTGTCAAATTTTTTTAAAAACAAGAACTTGGTAAATGATGTCACGAGACTTCATGCATAATGAAAATTACTGCAAACATAAAATTAAATTAAATTGGATACTTGTGAGCATGGATTAATTTCTACTATTGTTACTAAACATGCATAGCAACTCTTTCCAAACTTTCGGTAACTCAAGGAACACTAAATCATTTCAAATATTCTCGTTGCGTAGAAATATATCTATTGATTCCCGTATAATGAATGGTAAATAATATCGTTACGGATAAATTATCCTGCTATTGTTAAAATCGAAGTCTAAATGTTGTATAGTATGCAAGAAAATAGATCCAGTTGAATCAAACCAGGTATCAGGTGTATATGAAACACCCTTCACCAAAGAAGATGAAACAATGCAGTTTTATATCGGTATGACAAGCTTAAAACTTAAAACTAGAATCAAAGAACATATAGCAAACATCAAATACAACAAGAGAACAACAGCTTGGTCCAGATTATTGAGCAAAGAACCTTTACAGATCGATTTCAAAAATAGCAGAATAATTTATTCGTCAGGATTTTAGTTACCATCCATTGTCCGGGAATCAATAGAGATATTTTAACGCAATGAGAATATTTGCAATAATTCAGTGTCTCTTGAGTTACATAAAATTTGGAAAGAGATTCTATGCAGGTTTAGTAACAATAGTACAAATTAATCCACGCTCACAAATATCCAATTTCATTTTATTTTATGCTTGCATTGATTTTCATTATGAATTGTCTCGTCATTATTCATTATGAATGAGTCTCGTGACAATATTTACTAAGTTCTTGATTTTAAAAATTTTTGCGAAAATATTTCTATCAAGAAGGATTTTGAAAATGTCGCCGTTAGTAGTTCGACGAAACGTACATTAATCTAAATAAAGGTATTTTATCCCTTTTAAAGCATTTTTAGCTTAGTTTATCTCTTAATTAGATAAAATACCCGGCGGATTCTGGAATTTTAAGAATGTTTGTTTGGAAAAATGAATTTCAAAATTAAACATATAGCATAAAACAAAAATATTAAAAAAAAAAACAGTAAAGCCATCTTTATTTTGGTTCTTCACTAAGAATGAGCTCTAGGGACCTAAGCCTTTGTGGAAATTCTAATATACCCGCATCCTACATAAATGTATATATACATAGAATAGATTTAAAAATAACGAAAACAAATTTAGAAAACCTCAAAATGTTAAAATATGCCAATGTTTCCATAATCTGGTTTTTATCATTTTTCAATACGTTTTTTCAAACTCATATGGCGTTATATATTTACCTACTGACGTCCATTATATTTCCAGTATAACGTAATATTAACTTTTATTAAAAATTCGTCAAAAAGCATTTTTCATTTTCATTTTTTCCGTGGAAACTTTGCAATAGAAAAGTAATTATTGTGGTAAGAATTTTATTATGGATATCTAATTTTTGGTAACTACTATAACAGAAAATGTTTAAATTGGATAGGAAATTGCCGTTAAAGTTTGTTTTCTTTATTAATTAAAAATTAACTATAAATTATTTCTATTCCGGATTACTTAAGTTGCCTCGGTCGTGCTTTAATACACACGTACGCAATATTTCACAATTCTGGATACCAAACTGTGGATTTGTATAGAATTACAGACAGGCAGTTTTTCATTTTTATATATTAGATTGTTGAAGTTGAGACTAAAAATGATCTTCATGGTTATTAATGTTGTGAACAAAAAATATCTTTTCAGCTTTAAATTGGATATCCTGTATTTTCGAAAGAATCAGATAATTGAGACGCTAGTTTACTATGAAAAAGTTGTTTATCTTGACACATACTATCACCACTTCAGGATTTTTATTCCATTAACATATAAACACTCTTTATGCGGCTGATATACATTTATATTATGCATTAAAAATAAGAGTGTTTTGTGAATTACATGCTGCCTCACTTAAAGTGACAACAAACTAATTTCAATAAATATCTGTCTCCACTACTCAACGGAAAAGGGGAGAAGTTTTGGAGAATGTCAGATAAATGGCTGCAATAAATAGCTGAGAGAATCAATTTTACATTCGATATCGATCCATAAAGTTCGCGTATCAGGAAACTTACTTTGGTATTAAGGAGTTTACTGTGTTGTTAAAGACGAAATTAGCTTTAAAGAAATATATATTAAAGAGAAAAAGATGAAATTTAAAATTTTAAGAAAATGAAATAAGATGATAGGTTTTCTATTTTCTATTATCTGTAAAAGTTGATTAAGTAAATAATTACAATAAAACGAATTTTCAGTTTTCTTATTTTTTTTTTATTTTATCTTATTTTTTTATAATAAAATTTTAATAACCACTGTGTATATCTATTTAATCCCAGTGAGAAAAGAAAAGAAAAAATAATGTAAATTAGAATATAAAATGTATAAAAATAATGTATATTAGAAATATTGGGAACTAAACTTAATTTTAAAGGATTCACAACAGATGGTGTAAGCAGCACCTGCAGGTGTCGGGCGTTACAACATCCAAAAGCATATGAAAGTCCTGTCATTAGGCCTTAAGAATCACTATATTTTGTTTAGTCGAAGTGTAAACAAGAGATGCATTGAAAATGTCAAGTTTTGTGCGAACGAAACGCAATATGCTGGAAGCGTTACATTTTGTTTTCCATTTGAAGAAATCGGTAGCTGAAATTCATCGTTTGCTGACCAAAGCTTAATCGATATTATGCTCAAACGATTTCAATGTGTGAGCACTGGTTCCGATGACTCAAAGACGGCGATTTTGATTCCAACGACGAAAATTTCTCTGATGGACTGAAAAAATTTGCAGACCCGAATTAGAGTCATTGATGGACGCAGATCAATGTCAGATGATTAACGACTATCTTGGAACGCTTGAATCTGGTAGAAATGGTTCAAAAGCAAGAAAATATGTTTCCTTACGAATTGAAATCAAGAGACTTTGATAGGCGTTTTGATGATGTGAATTATTGCTTCAACGGCAAAGAAGAAAAGATTTGTTGCATTGTATCGTCACTGGTAATACAAAATGGCTACATTAAGATAATTCCAAGTACAGAAAATCATCGTGCAGGCTTCGCCAACCCTACACATCAACAGCAAAGTCGTATCCATCATTCAGAGCACATCCATTATTCTATGATTATGCTCCATATTCGGTGTGTTCAGAAGGGATCGTGTACTCGGAGCTACACAAACCTGGTCAAGACATTACTGGGATTGTTACACTCTCAGTAAAAACTATAAATTTATGAGTGTTTTCTCTTCAATTTTCACGGACAACAGCCGTATTTGATGGAAAACGGTCTGATCCGTTAAATAAGTGGCCTTATCCCTTACATATTTAGAAAATTAAGGGCAATCCACATATTCTTACAATTCTAGCCCATCTGCTGGCAAAAATACGGATTGGTAATTGGATATGGATTTCTTTTTACTGGGTATGACTGGAAACTATGATGCTGGCCTCTGCCCGTAATTTTCCAGGGATATTTTTATGTGCGTTTCGTCAACAACTCGTGCAGCTGTATCGCGAATTGAAGGCAAAGCAGCCTGAATATGTCATCCAACATGACAATGGGATTTTCTAGCATTTAAACGATTGACTGCATGTCTAAAGAACAGTGAAGGTAACGCTAGAAATACTCAGATGGGATTTACTACCATATTCGCTTTATTCTACAAGACGTGATCTTTCGGATTTCTATTTGTTTTGATCCATGCAGAATCATCTTTCTAACCAACACTTCTCCTCATTTGAAGATATCTAAAAGTATTTCAATTTATGGATAACCCCCAAAAGATCAGACTTTCTTTCACTGCATAATCCATGTTTTACCGAAATGATGGAAAAATGATGTAGTTGATGACAATGCTCTTTGAATAACAGGCACTTTTTACTTTGTTTTAGAACAAACATTAATTGTCATAAGAAAACCTTTAAAAATAAGTTTACTGCACAATACAATAATTTCGATACTAATTATAAAGACAACTAATGTGAATAACTTATTGTAATATATTTTAAATGCAGTTTTTACAAAATAATTTTTCCGAAGTCCCCATACATGTTTAAATTTTAAACCAGATTCTCTATATCGCTAACGGACAATCTAGATACATACTGGAGAATACTGTGTATTCATTTTTTTTTTTTTTTTTTTTTACATTCGACTGACAATTATTAAGGTATAAAAACAATCTGTCATGAAATTGAATTTTAATTAAGAATTTTAATTGGCAGCTTTTTTGCTAATTTGAGGGCCTTAAGTGAGAAGATAACCTTAAAACTTTTTAAAATGTCAAAAAAATCGTTTGATCAATTATAAAGTATAAACATATTACCAAACATTAGAAAAACATTGTCACGATACTCCAATTAGAACCGGTTTCATGATAAAATATGAGGAGCGAAATGTATGCAAATCGAGATAAATTTGAAATTTGATGTCATTTTTCTCAAAACAGATATTTTTGCGCATTATACGTATTTCCAAAACTAAGTAACATAGAAACTTAATATTTCGTATTATATAGTATTTTAGGTAATTTTGTAACCTCTATCTACATATAAGTAATTATCTGCAATATATTTAAATATTTTTAAAAAAATTTAAATTTTATCATAAATTTAATATTTTATGATTTAATTGCCTGAAAACATATTTTCATTTGGAAATCTTGGTAATTTTTTACTTTGGTCAAAAGGTACGACCGTAGTTTGATGTATATCAAATAAATTTAGAATTTTGGCTGACTATTTCCCGAAGTTGTAGGAAATCTCTGGTTAAAATGCCATTGGCTGATGCAAATAGACAGTGATTTTATCAGAAGAAAAGTGTTTCTGTTACTAGTTATATAGAGAAAAAGAATATTCCTGTAGTATTTCAAATGAATGCATATATGCATATTATTTATGATTATTCTATATTTGTTACGTTGTTCTGAAGCTAGAAAAACAGAAGAAACATGTATTGTCTTTTTTTAACTGTCTGAAAATAATCGCTTGTCTTAAAAATCCTTATCTTGTAGGGTAACTCTGGGAGAGTCGCTGCATACGGGATAGATGCCGCACCCCTTCTATTTCTTGTAATTATCGATAGATGGTCGTCAAACTCACAGTATATGTGCGCAATGAGATTATTTTAACCAGTGTATAGCGTGAATCCCATTTCGATGTTTACTTGTAGAAGTACAATCCTTAATTTGACAATCCTTAAGTGCATGATTTCACTGTCCAAACTTTTAAACACGTTATGTTTAAATACTTTTCATACACTAATTACTAAATGCATGCATGATTTCGAAGTCAAAACTAAGTGTAGCGTTTGTATAGAGTACTGTATGTATGATTACGCCATTCCCCTTAGTGATGGCAGGTAACTGTGATGGCCGACGTCTGCAACATGCAAAATGGGATACATGCCGCAATGCTATTCCGGTATACATGCCGCTGTTTCTTTTGTACGGGATGATTAAGTGTTATTAACTTTTCCTTTTCAGTCTGCACAGACTAACCATGTTAGGTATGTTATCAAGTTTACTAAAACCAAAAGAGAAAAAGGGGAAAATAAAAAGTAAGAAGGGCAAGAAAGATGCAAGTCAAGATGATAATAATGAAAAATTGGATTACGTGTAACGCAGACGTTCTTTGCAAACTATTCCAAAAAATAGGAAGTATAATTGGCTTCGTTGCATCATGCGTTTAAATGTAGTTGCATAAAGACTGTACTTTTTCGACACTTTTTCTGTGGATTGAAGTCGATGTCTTAACCCATTCGAGACCATAGGTGCATATAAGCACCTTCATAAAGAGCTTACAATATTTGTTTCTGGCGCCAGTAAAAAAGAAATGTAATATTTGCTTCGTTTAATTAGAGCATTTTCATGATTATTTAAGTAAAGGTAACATCTTTTAAAAAAGTGGTAGCAACCGAATAAAATTTGTGTAAAAGCCACCGGTCCCGAAAGTGTTAACAAATAAATTATGTAAACACAATTTTACTTTTTCTTTTCCCTTTCTAATACATTGATGTTACGTTGTTTCTGAAATAACAATTAAAATTTAATGCAAAAAAATAAGTGAATAATTTTAATAGTAAAAGTAGGCACCAATTATTAATTTGAATCTATTAATATTTTTCATTGTACTTATTTAGTTTCAATTTGTTATTATATCCAGAATTATAGCCCAGATATGAATATCTTTTTAAAATTTTTTTTATTTATAACGTCATTCTGTTCTTATTACAAGCGCGGCATAACTACCGCACAAGTGCGGCGTCTCAGCCTGAATATACGGGTGACGCACCGCAGTGTAATTCTTCAGAAAAAAAAAATGTTAACAAATATTATTAATTTGTTTTGAATTTTTTGTAACGGTACACGCGTTGTATATTTAACATTAAATAGCACAGCATGATTTTTTAATTTTATGTCCACCATGGGACTTTATACACAAATTCAAAAAAATGTGCGGCATAAATCCCGGAATTACCCTATGACTCACAACATATACACATGATAAATCCATTTATCACAACGAGATTTTTTTTTTTTTTTTTTTTTTTTTTTTTTTTTTTTTTTTAGCCATCAAATACTTTTAATACAACTGCCTATTTCAAATTTCGCAGCACTGCTAAATATTTTCCTAGTACAAAAATGTCTCATCTTTCATTTGGAATAAGAAATCTTCCGATTTTTACTTATATGTCAAAAGGACTAGTTTTAATTATAAACGAAATTTTTATTGCTAATTAGCGTTGCGGCTACGAGTATTGTCAAGTGGGATTTTGGAGTATTAATATTCATTTAAAAGTTCGAAAAAATATGTTTTTAGTGTTTTCAATATGTAGAAATACTTTTATAATGAATGTATGATGTTTAAAAATTATCATAAAGAAAAGCATAGCCACATTAAATTTAGAGCATTTATTGCTTTTCATACTCACTTATTTTGATTATGTATCAAGGGACATAAATTCCTTATGAAGTCTTTAATTATCTGCAATTCGAATTTTTATTTATGTTGGATTTAACACATCACGTAACAAGTGTCGTGCATAAATTTTTGAACCTGTCATATGAAGGCAAATGCTTTATGTCCTATAGCATTAATACGGTAGTATCGGGATTCTTAACCCAAACGTGCTTTATGCGCTTTGGCCTCTAAAACATGAATATGGTAATCTTTAGAGCAAGATTGTGTGTGCTTCGCAACCACAAATCCTTAATAGGGCGGTATAACGGAACATGGCTCATTCTGGGAGTAATCGGAAAATAAAGATCAGCGATATTAATGAAATATTTAGTAAATAGATTTCTGGATTCTTTTAATGAGAAGTAGGTAGACCGGGGCTGGTTGGTCCGCTTTTTCTTCTAATAATTTAAAAAAAATTACAATTCAACATTTTAAATTTCTTTTTATGTTACCACTATCGATGTACTTTCAGGGAGAAGTAACAATAGTAAAGTTTAAAAATATTAACTATAAGTATTAGTTTAGAAGCTCAAATTGACACCAAGTCGCTTGGGCCAACCTGCCCCTATTGCGGGGTAAGTTGGCCCACGTCACTTTTTAATGTTCTGATAGTGTAAAAGTTTAGGAAATGATCAAAATTTTACCAAATCTTAATTTTTATTTCTTTCGAACGAAAACACAATATAGCCTCCTAAATTAAAATAAAAAATTTCTTCAATTCACAAGATATCAAATTCACTTAAGTTTATCATAAATCCTCTTAATATTATCCACAAATTTTGTATTGACAAGCTTTTGATAGGAGCAATTCTTACAGCAAAAAGAAATGAAAAACAAAAAATGTGTGTATGTGGGGGGCAGGGAGGTTGTATAAGAAAAAAAAAACCCTTTTTGATTAATCCGTTGCGGGCCAACATGCCCCGTGCCAAATGGGCCAACTGACCCCGTATCGCCATTTTTGTTTTTCATGACTGTAACGAAATATTCTGAAAGTATTTCAATAAAAAAACATGCCCTACAATAACTACGAACAATTATTTTTCTGAATTATTATATATCAAAATCTAAAATGAAATTTACAAACAAATAAAAAACGATTATTTATAAGAGAGAAAATTTACTCACCTTTGCAAAATTTTGAAAATTCTCAATAATTCTTTAACGGACGCTCCGACTTCAATGGTGCTTATGTTGGAGGAGGAAAGCGAAGAAACGCATACTTGGCTGGACTGACAATGTTATCTAACGCAACGTTTAAAAAATATTGCGACTGGGCCAACATGCCCCTATGGCCAACTAGCCCCAGTCTACCCTAATCTATTCGGAGCGTATTATTTTATGGTTTCAATTTAGAATTTAAATGTTATTGCCGTATTAACGATTTACTGTTGCAAAGCGCTTATATCCGGGTTACATTGAGACTCTGACACCCCCCTCTCCCGCGTTATAATGATTGTAGTGTTATCGGCTTTTAGGCGTGAAGCGCACAAAACACGTTATAATGATTGCCGCATCAGCGGTTTATGAACCCGGAGCTCTCAAAGCATAGTTATACTAAAGAAAAATATCCTTGTTACAGTGATGAGCATATTAATTATTCATGGGCGAGAAGCGCATACAACTCCGACGGAAATCGTAAAAAAAACGGATGCGCTACAATGGTTATGTGATGTGTAAACACTAACTTAAATAACAGCCTAAACAAATTAAGCATTATAAATGTCATTTGATAAAATCCAATTTCTTCAAAAGCCCTCGAGTTTTAAAATCACGCCAGATAAAATTCTTGGCCGCCCCACACAAATTAACAAATAAGTTTTTTTTTTAGAAACTAGACATTTAGAATTGTAAATATTACTAGTACTGAATAAAGGAAATTTTCTTACTATTTAAAACGAAAGAAGAGATATTTTTTAATTAAAATGTATTTGAAAAAATTCCAAAATTTCACTTTATAAGTAGTATAAAGTAAGTAATATATAAGTAGTATGCTATAGGCTTTATTGCTACTTATTTAATTACTAATAAAAATAAAATAAACTCTCCTTCAGTATTTTTTTTACTGATGTCTTTATCTAAAATACACTATTGTTGTACAGTTTTTTGTAGTAAATGACTTTTTTCAGGAACATAAAAAATCAACCAATGTTTACATTATATAACTTGTTTACATTGTAACATAACAATGTTTACACATAACAATGTTTACATTATATGCTGCACAGTGGTTAGAGCAGCAGTCTTGTATACTGTGGTCCCGGGTTGTTCGATTCCTGGCTCTGGCTAATTTTTCACTCCAGTTGGGTTTATTGTATTTATTGTATGTATGTCTGTAAAATATTTATATATACCTTTAATGTTTACATTGTTCATCTTGCGTTAGGAGCAACGAAACAAATATGTAATAGATCAACAGATTATTCTTATAGAATACTATTAATATACGAGGAATATAATACTCATTGTAGAACTGCCGTGTCCTTACATCAACACACTTGAATTTTGAACAGGTGGTTCCAGTCATTTTCTGGAATAACCATAAATGGCGGTCAAAATCTGGTATAAACTGTTTTTAGGTACATTTCGTAAGAAATACTACTTATTACATTCTCCCCTATGTTGAAATTTCTGAAATGTTTTTCCAGATCTAAGCCGATCATAACACCTAGAACCCAAAACCACCTTTGATACAAAACTTTATATATATGTATGTATATATATATATATATACACACAGTCAGTACCGGATATATGGTCACTCGCTTCTAAGGTCACCCGGCTTCAAAGGTCACTTTTCGTAAGACTGGACTGACTGGATTGGAGTTACATGTTAAAATACACCGTCTATATGGTCAGATTCTAATAATTGGTAATGTGTCCATAACTTGGCTAAGAAGCCCATCTATGTTGTGCTGTGAGAAATGCTGTCAAAATCAATATGAAGTTTATAATAATTATGTTTGATATAAGGAATTTATATGCCTGAAATAATAAAAAATTTATTCTTTATGTGATTTCCTATCCTTTTCTTTGAAACACTATTCTTATTCTTTCTTTTCAGATGCTTATTAAATTCAGGAGTTTTAAGAGTTAATTTTATAAAATATAAAATCGTATAAATTACTACCCACTGAATCCTGAATATAATTTTGTACTTTAAATAAGTCGAGCATGAGTTATTGACGTATTTATTTTAGTATTCAAAATTTAACCACCTCTCATTCTCTTAATTCAATATTACTCTCTTTTTATCTTCTCACAATGCAGATCGAGTAATATTTCTATTAATTGTGCTAACCACTTTATTGTCGCGTGACCAAGTGTGTTGGTGATGGATCGTCACAAGTGGTTATCATCGCAGACAATTGTATTGGCCATTGCATGATTCCCAATTTAAATTCGATTGAACTCGTTTTCTTTCTTCTACACTGAACGAATGTTGCAAAACCCTTAGATCAAGGGATTATTCAAAATTTTAAGATAAATATACGAAAGCTGCTTCTAAAAGACTTCATGGCAGCAATTGATCAAAAAGAGAAGTTTCACGTATCTGTGTTAGATGTCATGTGTTACGTAGACGGGAGTTGGAATATGGTATCAAAGTAAAACCATTGAAAATTATTTTAGACATGCTCGGCTTCCATAATGTGAAGAATTATCGTTTGAAGACCACGATGATGATGATGATCGACCCCTATTTGAACTTGCACAAAAACTACGGAATGCTGGCTGCACAATACAAGATAAACAGACATATGCAGCTATTGACAATAAGGTCACTACTAATGGTAGCTTCCATACCGTAAATCGTTTCGGAAGTTTTAAATATAAACACTGATGGAAACGATGATAAAGACAATGAATTTGAAGCTCTGAAAGCACTAAATATCCTCAGATGTTTTTTAACCAATTCCGATGGTACAGAGGAACCTTTTAAATACGTTCGTCAATTTAAAAAAGTGATTTTAACAACTACCACAATAGACAAACAAATCTGCATAAAAGATTATTTTAAATAAAGTTATTCTACTATACTATACTCATCAATTCGGAAATTTAAGTGTAAAGAAATTCTTATTTATGCCTCTTCTTTTATAATTATATCTTCATAGCTTCTTTGTACAATATTTTGCTAATACAACTAACATATTAACAATATTTTATTGTCTAAAGTAAAATCCCCGTTTACACCGCATATAAGGTCACCTCGCTTATAAGGTCATATTTTTCAGGACCGCATGGGTGACCATATATTCGATACTGACTGTATATATTTTTTATGGACACAATCACTTTCATAATTTTGCACAAACAGTCTATTCTTGAATGGGCAAAATCGGACCAAGGGGCTCGAAATAGGGAGGGGGGTTGTGGAAACATAAAAAACCCTATAACTTCTTAATTGTAATACATATCAAATCAGTTTAAATTTATTATTACTTCTAAAAAAAGTGACAAAAATTTCTATATCAGAGATTTTTGATAAAATTTAAAATGGGCTCAGGGGGCGCAAAAAATAGGGTTTTAGAGAGAAAAAAATTCATAACTTCGTCAATTCTCAAGATATCAAATTCAGTTAAACTTATTATAAATCTTGTTAATACTATATACAACTTTTATTTTGACAAGTGTTTGATAGGATCAACTCTTACTGCATATATATATATATATATATATATATAGCTCTATCAAAAGTAAATGATTTTTGAAAGCCATGAAAAAGACATCCATCAACATTATTTTTGGCAAGTTAATAGATTTTATAGGATTTGCAGCAGTAAAGAATTTTTGAGTTCACAGATTTTTAAATTTATTGCTATTCTTTTTTACAATAATTTATTTCCATATCAGTTTGTATTTCATTATGTAAATCAGCTTGAAAAGAGTTTTTTGAAGTGGCAACAGCTAAGCGGCCAAACACCGTAATGGATGCCGATGGAACTGCTTGAATATATGAAAAGTGTGGATTACAGTCTTTATAAGAACATCTACATTTTGATGAATGTCAAGTTGGAAATGAGGTGACATGGAATGAAATTTATGTTTATAAAGACAACGGATAGACAAATCTAGATGATGCTGGTCTAACTTGGATTATGGCCCTGCTTGCAACTCCTGCTATTGGAAAGATGTGGAGCGTAGTGAATATTTTAAAAGTATCAAGTTTTTTCAAGTCTTCACGGGTCAAGGTGGGGTTATGGCCTTCTCACATGTTCAATGTTTTTAATTACTTAATGATACAGTTATACAACAATTTTTAATTTGTTTATGTTTTAAAATTAGTTCTATTGATTTTGAATTTGTTGGTTGTTTATGTTTTTAAAGCAGTTTTGTTTCGCTAAGTGTTTGAAAGTTTAAGTTTATTTGATGATTTTTTTACACTTTTGGAGTATGGGGGATGACCATATCTTGCGAAACCTGTGAGGATACAATTTCTATTTTTTGGTATCTGTTTTTTAATTCCTACTACATTTTGAAGAGCAAGGAGTTTTTTTATTGTTTTTTTAGTTGTAAATATTCATTGATTTCTATTATTGTTTTGCACCCTCTTTTTCATGGATTTCATAAATCATTTATTTTTGATAGAGCTATATTTACTTAGTGCATATAAGAAGCTGCGTTGCGCCTGATGCACTGTGTTGTTTGTTTTACCCCTTTTTAAAAGCATTATATATATATATATATATATATATATATATATAATACCAAACTCACATACCATATTTCTAATCCCAAAATTCTTTAACAATTGAGAAAAATTAGGAAAATAACCATGAGAAATTCCTACTAACAAAACTATAAGCAAAATGAACACAACCATTTGGAGACAGGGTACAAGGCTAAAGACTTGCATTCTGGGTTATACTGGTAATTACTCATGAAACTTACCCCATGTCTGTCGCAACCATACTGACTATACAAAGCATTAAACTGACCACAGAAAGCATTAACCCAAGTTGAAAAGAGCAACACAGCCAGGCAGAGCTCCTTATAAAACCTACAATTATTTGGCGAACTTTTTAATCGCAAAAGAAGAGTATCACGGTAATCCTTATTTTTGACGAAATTATTTGCCGAACTTTCTAACAAACTAATAGAATAATTCTGAACCATTGCATTATGATAGAGATTTATAATGTCACTTATTATATTATTATGATTAGAATTTAACTTTGCTATCCCTATTAAACTATTGATAAATATATTTCTGAAAATAGAAATATGTACATTGGAGTTAAAATTTAATATTGTTATTGTTTCAAAGTTGCAATCCTTTCTCTTATCATAAATATAAGTACTCAAGCCACCCCTCTCAATGTCGATAGTAAGGTCTAAATAATTTATATGTTTTTCGTCATATGAAGTTTTTTTAAATGTAAAATCTTGGGGAAAATACGCTATATTTAAACCGCTATTGTAATCGTTAATCCTTACCAACAAAACATCATCAATATATCTAAAACTTAAAAAATCCTTATTTAACGTTTCGTTAACCTCGTATAAAAATAAATATATATCTGCAAGTAGTGAGCTGCAATACCCCCCCCCCCCCATAGGTATACCCCTTATCTGCTAAAACACATGCTTACCATCGAATAAATAATTTTCAGTAACTACAAAATTAAATAAGTTTGTTAAATGATCCAAATCTTTACACAAAATATTGTACCGCTTAAGAAAATCAAAAATTTTATTTTTAAGGTCAATTAAATCAATACTATTGTATAAATCTTCAAAATCATAAACATAAAAGCCTTTTATATTACTCAATCTTTTCAATCCATTAAGCAACTAAAAACTTTTTTTATTATACATGTGTTATTTTGTTTTAATGCCACTTCAAATGAACTCTGCAAAATATCCAAAAACCTTTTATTAGCAACTTCTAAATAAGTGCCAAAACCACATGTAATTGTACGAAAGGTGACGGGGTATTTATGAAATTTAGGAACCAAAACCATATAAAGTAATTTCTTACTACGTTGTATGTATTTTAACCTTTTGTAAAAAGCATAGTTCTACTCTCTGTCTCTTTTACATTGGTATTTAATAACCTATAATTATGTTTATTATTATAACACTGACTTAGTTGGTTACTGTATAGCTTTTTAATTACTTTATAGATATATATATTATATTTATATACATATATTAAAAAAGAAAGTAAAAAAGAGAAGGGGTTGAGGAAGAAAAAAAATCATAACTTCGTCAACTCACAAGATATCCAATCCGGTTAAATTTATTATACATCTTCTTAATTTTATTTACAACTTTTATATTGACAAGTTTTTTAAGACCAACTCTTACAGCAAAAACAAATTAAACATAAATACGAGTTGAAGAAAAAATTTTCGTATGAAGGGTGTACTCAAATCCAAACTGCTTACATTCTGACTCATTTTTAAATTCATTTTTCTTCTCAAACACATCCAATTCGCAGGTTCTCTTATTCAGAAACTTTATAGTGTGCGATATTGATCGATGTTTTTGATAAAAGTAGAATATATTTCAAAAAATGCTGTCAAAGTGGACATAATTGTTCTTAAATCAAGTTCTACTCAATTGAACGAAAAATAAAAATACGCTTATGAATCTCTTCAAAAGACCATGTCGTCGATACCATGTCAAACTAGCCAATGTGAAAATAGCCGCTTTTCAGGAGGGCAAAAAAACTGTTTTAGTTGTGGATTCAAAATCAGCGCCAAGCAGCAGTAAACAGTTGTTATGTTTTTCGGGTGTTGTTTTATATACTATTTAAGCATACTATTGAGATAAATCATTTGAATAATTTTACTCGCCAAAAAATCACACTGGAGTGTTTGATATGGTATGCTTATTTGTACGTTTTCAGCTTCGTTGTACTGTTTCAGACTATCCAATATGCCACATTGGTTAGTTTGACTTGTGAAAAATTTGTGCTTTTCACAAGTTCGACATTCCATAGTAGTGAATAGGGCATATTGAATAGTTTGACTTGTAAAAATTTTGTGATTCCCCCAGATTCACCGTTTCATAGTAGCAAATGTGTCTTATTCAATAGTTTAATGTGTAAAAAGTTTGGTATTTACATATCCAATGTAAAACTCTTAAGAATTTCTTTAATAAATTTAATAACGAATATACAGTAAATTAATAAAGGAAAAGTTTATTCTTAAACATTCTGTAAATGTTATAGAATATAAGAAAAGAAAAATACCTTAAATAAAGGGGTGGGCAACAACGGGCACTTCATACCAGTAATTGTAGATAGTAATCTTCGCGCTATTTATTCTAAAAAACTCATGGACCGCTTTCTACCACTATTTTCGAATATAAATCTTTGATTTATTTAATCCCGTATTAAAAAAAAGTTTTAAATTTAACTATTTTTTTGCATGCCGTATAAAAATTCCATACCTCGTATAAAGGCTACACAAAAGAATTCACTAAAAAACAATTACCGTTCATAGACAGAAAAAGTACTCAAATCAGTTTGTGAAACCCTGTAAATGATCTATAGATTTTTATATAATGTAGATAGTATGCGACAATCTAGTTTAATTAGAAAACGCGTAATAAAATTTACACTTTCATCCTTTAGAAATTCCCGCCAATAAACGGAAATATACTCGAACTTCTTGTATAGCCCTGTATATTATCTACAGATTGTTATACATGTTACGTAATATGGTAAAATTAAATTCGGGCAAAAAATTATTATAAACAAACTTCCAGAAATTACCAGTCATAGCCGGCAATGTTTTCAGTTCTTTGCGTAGTAATGCATATTAGGAATTTATATTAGGATTTTCTACTAACATGTTTTAGTATAGTAAAAAGAAATAATAGACCGAAATTGCACAACTCAATTAAAAACCTCCTTTAAGAAATACACGCCCATACTAAGAAAAAATTGCAAATTCTTTTGTATAACCCTGTATATGATCTATAGAATTTATGCGCACCACGTAATATTCAAATAGTTAAAAACTCAAGCTATAATTGAAAACACACTTCAAACAACTGTCGTTAATAGACAGCAGTGTAACCGAATTCTTTTGTGTGTCCTTGTAAATCAACGATAACTGTTATACATGCCATATTATACAGTAAGCAACTTGTAATGCAAATCAATTAAGGATGTCAATTTCACCTTGTTTGGGATATTTTAACATTATTTTAACTTTATTAAAATATGCGTCAAACATTTTTTTAAATTATAAACCGTTATACAACAAAATTATTTTGTATGAACCTGTAAATAATAATAAATGACTTGCACACGATATTCTGTATAAAACATGATGTAATACACTTGATAAATCGATATCAATTTCATTATGTTTGAAATAGCTTAACACCATTAAAAGACACCGCTACTTTTCCCTATTGAGTATAATGTAACGGGATTCTTTTGCGCGTCCCTGTAAATGAACTAAAAATTCTCACAGTCCATTTTCAATAGAAAGCATACGCTATAGTAAACGTGAAAAACATATGTCAATTGCGTTAGATTTCAATCCATAAATAAAACAGTTTTTGTATTCCTGTTAAAAAGGCTATTTTCATATTGGATAGTTTGACATGGCACGGATGCTTAGAAAAATAAATATCCAAACATTTGCGGTAAATTATCGAATATGCTATATTGGACAGTTTGACATTGTGAAATTTAGAAAAAGCGCATATTGGATACTTTGAAACGGTCATTATCTAAGTTTCTAAACAAGCTAGAGGCGTGACGATTTTGCTTAGTAGGTATCATATGCACAACACAAAAAAAAAAAAAATGGCACAAAATATGAAAAATGCATTTTTTTTTTTACATTAGATAGTCTGACATGGTAGCGACGATCAGCAAGTTTCATGTTTTTACTTTTAAAATTGAGTCTGAAAATGTGTCAGAAAATTTCGAGTTGTTGAGCGTGAAAAAATATTTTTAAAATAGCTCTTTTACATGATTATGATAAAATCAGCTATTACAGAAAAATGAAATTAAAAACTCGTCAAAAGTTGCCAGATAAATTCATTGAATTGGGTTTAGCTCTAATCTTAAATTTTTTTGGGGGGTGAAATTAGTACTTAACTTTGAAACCTTCCTCCGCCTGTAGGTCGAGACGGCAGAATTTTTTTTTTTAAATACATTGAGCTTTGGCGATATCTCTTGGCCAAAATGCGAAATAGACGGCCATTTAGCAAAGTGTCCGAATTTTGAGCTTTTGCCATAACATACATATGTGTGCGTATGTGCTGCAATTGCAATGTAATAAATTTAAATCTAAATTTATATTTGCACCCATCCATCCATCTCTGTATATGTATACAGGCCTTATACCCACATATAAACATGCAAACGCCTTCAGTATATGTATATGTAACATCCATAAATATAATTCATACACATATCCAAACCATACCCATCCATACTATAAGAAATATTTTAGAATTTTAACGCATTGTTATATTATTCATATTCAGTATTTATTAATAAGAAGAGTATATGGGGCAATCTCATAATCTTTTGACTTTTCTATATTTTTCTGTTCCTGAATAATAATTTTTATTTTAGTACATATTCTTGGGGTTTTTTTTAATTTCTTATACCGAAAAACTTCCCATTGTATGTCTGCATAACAAATTAACGAGATAAGTAAGTTTTTTACGATCTTGGGGGTCCAAATGTAGGGGAGATGGGGGCACATGTGAACATCGCAATTTTACGATAGTTATTATGAGTTTTTCTATTTGAAAAAAAATTACTAAAGATGATAGCAGCTGCAGACATATGGTAAAAATTTTTTGAAACTCTATGACATTTTGTTTGTCCTCTGTAGCCAAAACACTGTTTTTAGATCTCAAAAGTAAAATCTTTGTTCCAAGTTAATAAGCGAATAACTTTATTTATTTATTCATTTATTTGAATTTGAGTGTTTTAACATATACTATGAATACTAATAAACATTTTTGATACAGTTCTTTTTCTTCTAAAATTGAGAAGTGTTAATGATTTATCAATTTAACAAAAGCAGCAATGTGGGGCACTTGTGAACAGACTAGTTGGGGCAGATATGAACATTTCATAAGTGCCCCAATAATCATTCTGTGAATCTGTTTCTTTCAGTTAACTTAATGAGAAATAATGTAAGTTCCATTATCTACAATTTTCCTGAAATAGAAGATATTTTCCGCACACAAAATTTATTTTGTATTGAAACTTCCACAAACACATCTTTCAGCAAATACATAAAGAGCAACAAGCTCGTTTACGTTCAATTGTACTTTAAATAAACTTAATGTTTTCTAAAATGCAATAAGTGTTATATATTATTTTACTAAACGGTTTACAACAATATTTTTTATGCTTTGTTAATACAAAAGTATTACCTTGAACAAATTTGCAAATTTTTCTGTTACATTTGTTCTAACCTTGCAATGATGGCTTACTTCCATCTCTAAAAGAGTTATGTATATGATGCTTTGAATGGAGCTATTTATTCAAAATACCATATCCATAAATACAGTAATATTTTAAGAAAGTAAAATTTTTAAACTGATAACTACCGTAAAATCTCGATTGTACCCCCCCCCCCCCCCTCTTTCAAAAGTAAAAGAAGTTGGGAGGGTTATAGTGGAGATTTTTTTTAATCATTAAAAAACCCTTCTTTAATCAATCCTTCTTTTTATTACTCCTTCTTTAACAAATATAGGAATGAGAATCTTTCGTATTTCGGCAGATTTCCGATAAATAGTATGTAAATGCCCCCTCCCTAAAATTTCCCCCAAACAAAAACCCTTAAGCAAAATTTAAAATTTTTAATTTCTTATTTTAAATTGCTTCTTTATTTTTTTTATTTTATTGCAACAATATTTAATGAATCATCTAAGCCTCTCCCTTCCAAATCTACTTATTTTCATTTTATAATCTTTTGCTTAAACATATCACCCAGAAACCAGAAATATATATATACTAGCTGTTACCCGTGACTGCGTTCACGTAACATTTAATGAAGAAGAAATTCATCAATTAAGCAAAAAATTTCGATAATTAAAAGCATATATAATTAACCTTTTATCACATTTTATAGTAGAAATGCTTCTGATGATCCCCCTTTGCTTATTTTTGACTATATATATATAGGATCATTTAAATTTCTTTCTTGAGAATCAAATTTCGTACACGTTTTCTAAGATTAAATGAGGAATAAATTACATATCTGTTATTCTATTTTATTATTTATATTTATTCAATTTTATATTTATTCCGTTCAAGGATATTGATTTAATTTATGTTTTCGAGAGAAAGAATATTATTTAAAGAAATATATTTGTAAATATTTTTAAAGGAAAGTGGTTATAACAGGTCACTTCAGATGTAACTTTGATAAGATCAGAATAATTGAAAAATCAACATGCAACCTTATGTTTACATTCCAAAAAATCACATCTTGGAAGAAAAAAAAAAGATAAATGGTATTAAAAAATAATAATCAAACGTGGTGAAGCATCAAAGTTAAAAAAAAATACACTTTTATCAGCTGTAGACCTACCAATAATATCAAAATGTTTATCACGCTCTGAAGACTCTTGAGCCTAAATACTTATTATTTAAGCAATAGCTTTCGCGGAATAAATCTATTTATGGAAAATAACCCCAATTATGAACAAACATTTTCATATCTAATGTTGTGCTGTAATTTCGGCTTATGAAAGCTTTGAAATTTGCATGAATATGCTTCAATGGGGGGCAGAGATTGTGTTTCAGAGATATTTTAACTATAGATTTCGATATTTTAAAATGGAAAGAAAATTTGCCTTCTTCTTTTGCGCTTTTTGATAATCACGGTGCCTTTAAGAATTAGAGGGATCTGAGGTAAAAGGCGAATTTACTGCCTAGTTAGTGGTTTTGGCTCTTCTTTACGCATAAATGATGCCACATGTAAAGCCTAATCTCAAATTAAAATTACTTGCTAAACTTTTTTAAGTCGATTTTCATGTGCCATTTATTAAATGTTATTGAAACCAGTGTTTCTGCAGATTGTACGGTAAAAGGGTGTTACACTTATGTATTTGCGATTGTTAAATTCTTTGCAAATCACGCCATTTTGTATAACTGTTATAAAATGCTAATATTTTCTGAAAGAAAAGCAGCTAATGATTTAAAATATGACGACGCTTTCACTAGGTTACTTTTGCTACGGAATGATACTTGACGAAATAAAATATATATATATTCTTTCACTTCATGAATCATTTAAAACTATGCAATTTAATTTATTTAAAAAATGAAATCGATTAATGAAATCCAATATTATTGTACATTTAGAAAAACATTGAAATATTATTTTTATTAAATATACCAAATTTCAAGTAAGAAAATGTATTTAAAATGTAAGCTAAAATTTCATTTTGAAATAATGTGGATTTTGGTACAAAATTTTATTTCTGTAAAGTATATTGTTATTTTAAGATTTCGTTTTAACTTTCGAAGCTGGTGTAATGAAAACGACATCGCTTTGACGAAATTAAAATAAATATATGTTAATGTTTTCGTATTAACCCATTTTCGGCCAAAGGTGCGTAAACGCACTATTGCAATAAATATTTTATTATTAACACTTTGGCGAATATTTTTCACTAATTTTATTTTTCTGCTATTTTAAGGGTTCTGGAGTCAATTGTGGTAAACACTTTCGTTTGAGAAATTTTCAAAATACGCTAGAGTTTTAAAATTGAAACGATTATTGACAAATTTGGCTTTTTGAAAATGTATAATTATTTCGCTTGAGATTAATAATATGCTTTTATAATGGATTGAAGTTCCAAGTTCTGTAAATAAAATAATAACAAAGCAAATGTCATAAAAAATTTAAAAAAATTATTAATTTTAAATTTAATGGTGCGCTAGCGCATCATTGACCGAATGCATGAAAATGTCGAATGCATTTTATTTCTCAAATAAAATATTATTTTTCATGCACAAAACTTCTTTTTTGTCTTAATGAATGTAATTTAAGCACATTTCAATGAAAATAATACCACATTTAAAAAAAATTCTATGGTTGGCCTAAAATGGGTTAAAATGAATGCTTTCCATGAAAAAAATGTTACATCATTTTTATCCGATAAAAGCTTTTACTAAAAATGACTAAAAACGCCTTTGTGACATGTTTTAACTGCTATTTTTTTTAAATAATTAATTAAAATAGTATATGATTTTTTAAAAATTTAATTCGTATGAATAGTGGGCAATAACTATCCACTTAAATGTAGAGAAGTTATATTTACATCCTTGGTTCTAAATGTCAATATCTTCGCAGACGATTTTTCGCTTCTGTGTAATAAATTCATTCATGAAACTTCGATGTGTGTAAATATGTTTTCAGTTTAGGAAAATTTACTTTAATCCTGTTTTTGTACCATTTATACTTACTTGAAATTTAATTTTTTTTAAATTTTAATGAGGAAATAGCGTCAAAAAATATTTTAATGCGTTTTTATTCCCCTTTCTTCTACCAAAAATATCTTCTCCTGATAATCATAACGTGAATTTTGAAAGAAAACTCTCATTTGTATTTTCAAAATTTTTAATCAAAATGGACAGTATTCCTGTGACGCCACAATTAGTAAAATGGCGGTTTTTATAGCCTTGAACTAAAAGCGAGAATAGGGTCCATTAGTAAAAAATATTTCTGTTATTCGGTTTAATATGACGTCATTATTTATCTATTTTCATTAGTTACTATGATATCCATGCCCCTTGCATTTTTAACGAATACTTGGAAATACCTGTTTTATTTCAAATATGACGTCATATTTTCCCAAGCGAACAACTTTATTAATAATATGATTCTTTTCTATTCTTTTTCCTTCTAATTAAGACTCCATTTTTGGCAAAAAACCCCTATTAACGTAAACGATATTCATCCTTCATGCACTGCAAATAGAAGCGTCTTAAATTTAGACACATATGTGACTGAAAAAGAATTTTAGACACTTAAGTGTCTTAATCTGAAAATTAAGACACTATAGATGTCTTAATTTAAGATACATAAGCGTCTTACTATGACCATGGTGTAAACGAACTGAGAATAATGTCTAAAATAACCGCAAACGTCTTATTTTAAGACACTTCATTGCTTTAAACGTGTCTTAATTTAAGACGTTTTGATTCTTCCGACGCAATAACCACCAGGGGGCACTAGCACTCCCAGTTGCGCATGCGTTTTAGATGTCTTAGTTCGAAGTGGTATACGTTGTAATTCAAACAAAGTTTGTTTTTATGTACGCGTGTATTTTAATTCGTTTTTTGCGAAATGTGAAGTACTGTGATTTTAATTCGTATTAACTTGGATTATTTATTTATTGAATACATACATCTGACGTGTGTGCTCGACATCAAATGTCTCTTAGAAGCTGTCGTCGATACAAGGGCGGGATAGACACAGAACAGAAGTAGACGACGGTTGAAGATTACACCCGGAAATTCTACAAAGCGTGTGCAATGGGCTTAGTGTTAACTCGTATCAATTTATATCAATAATATTGTGTTATTCATCTTCGTTCTGTCGAAGCTGGCAAAAAAAAAGAAACTTTTGTCTGGCGGGTCCTGTTTTTAGGATGAAACATCTCATTCTTTAAATATGGCTAGTCGGATGTATTATGGGATTACCTTTTAAACTGATGAAAGTCTTTCTCCCTCACTGTGGTTGTGGTAGTTTTTAAAATTTCAAATCGAGGAATATTTCTTATGATTTTATGATTTTATGATTTTATTTATTGTACTAAACAAAATCCTGCATGAAATTTAATTAGTTTTGAATCTGTTCGCAAAAAACCCCACTAATTCTAGAAGTATATATTTTTAAACTTATGACGTTCTTTTTTATTACGAATTATATATTCAATGTCAGTTCTTAGTTTCAATGGATAATTTTTATCTCGCAGTAAATGACGGCCACAAGGAAGTAAAGAAAAAAAAAACTTTGAAAGATGACCTAATGCTTTCTTACTTCCTGGCATAAAACCGCGGATTAAAAAAAGATAAATAAAGTAAATGAGACTGGTCTATTATATGAAGCTGCCTGTAAAAATATACATATGTATTTGATTTGCAATCAACTCTAATACTGATTTTTTTATTATTTTTAATAAAAAAGTAATTTAAAATTTATAATTGGAAAAAGTAAAAACCTCTAACTAGATTTCGTATTTAAAATTGTGGTAACTTTATTTATATGCACTTATACGAAAAATACAAAAATGACAGATGTTACTGTATATATTTAAGACGAAAGAAGTTTGGAAATCATAAGTTATTTTTTCCTCATGTTTTTAATATAGAATATGTACTTATTTGTTTTTATTGATAGTTGAATAGCTTTTGTGAGTACCCTCTGATCTACATAAAAACTTGCCCATGTGGAAATATAATTTTTTTAAAAACATAATTTTTAAATAAGTATTTTCATTTTTTTTTTTTTTTGGGGGGGGGGGGGGATTTTGTATGAATTTTTGTAAAGCTGATATCTTAAATCTTGCACTGATTATAATGAAAGTTTTGAACTTTTACAGTAGGACAAGTTTAAAAACGCAAATATATTTAACAAAATACCAAAGTCATTTTTTCCCCAATGTTATTAAAGTAGAATATTTATTTATTTATTTTCATTATTCATAGTTAAATGGCTGTTGTGATTATCAAGTGATGTATATGTAAAATTGCCTATGTGGCAATATATTTTTTTATATTTTCATTTTTTTGTGGGGGGGGGGGGGGATTTTTGCAATTTTCGTACATCTGATATTTTAAATCTTTTTCCACATTCAACCGAGTATAATAAATATTTTGAACTTTTAGAGTAGGACAAGATTATAAAATATATATATATATTTATCTATGTACCTTAAAAGCCCTTAATAGTGAACACTTCGGGACCGCGGAATTTGTCCGATAATTGGAGATGTCTACTTTTTTGAGGTAAAAATATACAAATATGTATGTCTGCTGATTAAAAAAGTATTCGTTAAATAGAGGTGTTCGCAATTCGAGAATGTCCATTAACCTCCACAACGGATACTCCCGAATACCGGACATCTCAATTTAGACAACTATAATGCAGGGTTGCGTTTTTTGCAAAAGTACTTCTTGATTAAAGGAAGGGCAAACTGGGAAGTGCCCCGTCCCCCTACGACTGTAGTGCCCCCCAAATTTGATGTGCAATATTTGTAAAGCTTATATTTTAAATCTGTTTCGAAATTGTACTGATTATAATCAATATTTTGAACTTTTAAAGTAAAATAAGGTTAAAAACAAAATAAATTTAAAAAAATCTAATATTTAGATAAATATTTTTTGTTTTTTAATCTTGTTCTACTCCTGAAGTTCAAGATATTGATTATAATCAGTACAATGTCGTAAAAGATTTAAATTATCAACGTAACGAAAATTGTATACCAAAACTGAGAGCACAAAAAAAATCAGGCTGTATTGTGGGGGGAGGGGGGATTGGGAGGGGCAGGACCACAGCCAAATATTTTTCCAGGATTCAACGTGGTCAAACATGGCTACGTATGATGCTTACAAAAAAATGGATGCGATTCAGACGTTTGAAGTGTCTGAAATTCAGACACAAAAAGTGTCAGAAAAAATTCAGACATTTTAAAATGTCTGAAAATTGAACACTCCATTTCAGACACTTAAGTGTCTGAATTTCAGACATTTTAATTTAGAGTGTGTATAATAAAAAATACCCCATTTTTCGTTTCAAATATGACGTCATATATATTTTCTTTTGAATTCTTTTTATTTTAATTTTTAATTAATTATAGAGGAGAAATTATTATTCCAGATTTAGATTTTCTTGGCAACAAGAAAGAAAGATGGTTAAATTTATCGGAAAAATGTCAATTGATTCTGTATGAAAAAGAATAAAATTTTGAATTATTAAGGAAATTATTTGAATAAATTAAATAAAATATAGCCTATATTCATTTCCGTTTTATAATACACCTATATGCAAAGATACAAAAACATTAATTCATCCGTTTAGATGTTGACTCCACTCAAACTTTCGGACACACATTGACATTTATAATATTATAAGGATAAGGATATATATATATATATATTCTTTATGGTGAATTTAAAAGGTAATATAACTAATGATTACGACGATAAATGAATAACAGAATAAAAATCATGTTAAAGGATATTTTTTTCTTGTGTTCACATGTGCCCCACGTGTGTTCACAACTACCCCGCTGATGGGGCACATGTGAACAATTTTTTGAATTTATAAAACTATTAATAAATGTAAGAAGAACTATACAGGTGATTTAAAAAAAAATACCATGTGTAAAAGAAAGTTCTGTTTACTATATTAAGTAGTTTTTTTTATATAAATTAATCCAGCTATGAGAAAAAGCTATATTTATGTGAAGTGTTCACATGTGCCCCCATCTTACCTACCACAAAAATCCTATAACGTCCCGTGTCCATGATGCTGATTTTTAAGTTTGGAGCTGTCCGTATAAAATTGTTTCAATGAACGTAATTCGATGTAATTTTTTTTAGAAACTGGAATTATTGTTTTATATAAATATGTAGCAAAAAATTAACCTGCATACATTTTTAGAGGTGTTTACATTTTTTTTAACTCCGTCCCTGTGTTATAGATTCCTTATCGTCCCACTTGCTAAACTTATACAGAAAATCACTTCAGATGCAACCACAATTTATTTTCAACTTTTGCCTCGTGCAGAATTATGCTAGAGAAAGAATGGCTAAATTTTTTTTACAGGAAATTTACTGCAGGATTTAAATCAGCATTTAAATAACAATTTAAAGCACCGTGGCTTTATTGGTAGTCTTACCGACCCTAAGATTCATTTCTGCACTTTTCGAGGTAAAATATATATGGTATGATCCATGTCAATTCAGGCAGCCAAAGATAAAATCTTACCTTCATAGTCTCAGAAGTTTTTGGATTGGCATATATTAAAACTCAGCAAAAAATAAGATACTGGTATATTTTCGTTTTGCCCCAAAAAATTCCTGGCCCGAGATACAGGCCGCCAAAGATGGCATCCCGGGCATCATTTCCAGTTCGCCATTTTCGATGAAAATTTTAAAGTGCTCTATCTCTAGAACGGTGCAAGATATTTTGTTGCGTTTTTTTTTTTTTTTTTTTTTTTTTTTAAGATAATATTCTTCTGTTGAAAATGATATACACAATTTTGAAAAATGTATTCAACTTTTCTTGTGGCAGCCTTTTGAATTTTTTTTTTTTTTCGAAAATGCCAATCCCAAAAATTTTGACTTTTTGCTGTTAATCAATACCATTGGGAACTACCTCACTGTAAAGGAGAACTTCCACTTTTTAGTTTAACAAATTTTAGAAACATTTAAAAAATTCAGAGAATTTTACAGGAACTGTATATATACAGTTTCAGTAAAAGTCACTGAATTTTTGCTTATTTGTACCATATTTGTAAGGATAAGCCTACTACATATCCTAAACAAGTTAGAAATTGTAATATCAAATGTGGCAAATGAGGTGCGTGCGTACTATAACTAGTTTTATAAGTATTCAGATCTTGGTGCAATAAGTGTTACACTCTTGGGCAAAAAGGCATGAATACAAAATTTACTATGCTTCTATACATTAAATTCAGTAATACGGAAGTAATATGAATCCATCTTAAAAGGACTTAATCGCCATGGCAACCTAGAATCATTACCTATCATGGTATATCATTGAATCAATTATGTATTATAGGATTTTTAAATAGAATTAAGAAAACCTTTATTAATGTCTTTTATTTTTTAATTTGATTTTCATAGCATTTGAAGTGATACAAACTTTATTTCCAATACCGAACATAGTAAAACAATCTCAATAACATATATCAATTACACAGCAATGCAAATTATATTAATACAAGTTAGAGTTCAGACAGATGGGCAGACAAATCGAATCCATAAAGACTTTCAACTATGTTAGAAATTGTTAAAAACACATAAATAGGTCGGAAATTGACCTTTAGAAATTTATGACAATAGACGGAAGCATACTGAATACTTTCATACAACCTTGTATTTTACCTACTATCTTTATATAGATGCCACTATTTAGCTAATATTTAATTAAGATTTAAACATCCTTAAAACTAATGAAATCACACTTCCAGAGATTATTATTCATAGACGGCCATGTATCTAATTCTTTGCGTGGACCTATATATCATTTTATCTATATTCTACAAACATATCTTACTATACTAAATGTAGTTCAGTGTAAAAATGTACAACTCATTTAAAAATCACCTTTAAGCTAGTTTTATTCATACTCAGTAACCCTTAAGATTTCTTTTGTGTAGCCCTGTATATTATCTACAGAATTTATGCACACAACGTAATATGGAAAAATTTAGTTAAACTTAAATCTCAATCACAACTAAAAATGCACTTCCAGCAGTACCCTTACGATTTCTTTTGTGCAGCCCTGTATATGACCTACAGCCTTTATACACACAAAGTAATATGGAAATATTTAGGTAAACTCTATAGGTATTCTCTATAGGATTAGGTAAATACTATGCACTTTCTATTACACAGGAAGTAATTTGTTGTAAACATCAGCAACATATATGGTTCCATATTCTAAAAGAATTCCATTACATAATGGTATAAAGGAAATATTGTTTGCGGCATATTTTAATTACGTTAAATTCTTTCACATATAATGAAACTGATATATGTTACTGAGGTTTATAACAAATTACTTCCTGTGTAATAGAAAGTGCATAGTATTTACATGGACACACAAAAGATTTCGGATACTTTACTTTATCGGAAATACTTGGAAATACTTGTCAATACTTGGAAATCGGAAAAGTGCATTTTTAGTTGCGATATGAGTTTTTAAGTTTAACTAAATATTTCCATATTACGTTGTGTGTATAAAGGCTGTACATCATATACAGGGCTACACAAAAGGAATCTTAAGGGTTACTGAGTATGAATGAAAGTAGCTTAAAAGTTATTTTTAAACGAGTTGTGCATTTTTACGCTGAACTACATTTAGTATACTAAGATATGTTTGTAGAATATATATAAAATGATATACAGGTCCACGCAAAGAATTAGATACATGGCCGTCTATGGATGATAATCTCTGGAAGTGTGATTTCACTGGTTTTAAGGATGTTTTAATCTTAATTAAATATTAGCTAAATAGTGGCATGTATATAAAGATAGTATGTAAAATACAGGGCTGTATGAAAGTATTCAAGTGTGCTTCCGTCTATTGACATAAATTTCTAAAAGTCAAATTCCGACTTATTTATGTGTTTTTAACAATTTTCAACATAGTTGAAATTCTTTATGGATTCGATTTGTCTGCCCATCTGTCTGAACTCTAACTTGTAATAATATAATTTGTATTGCTGTGTAACTGATATATATTATTCAGATTGTTTTACTATGTTCGGTATAAGTATGTATCACTTCAAATGCTATGAAAATCAAATTAAAACATAAAAGACATTAATAAAAGTTTTCTTCATTCTATTTAAAAATCCTATAATACATAATTGATTCAATGATATGCCATGATAGGTAATGATTCTAGGTTGCCATGGCGATTAAGTCCTTTTAAGATGGATTCATATTACTTCCGTATTACTGAATTTAATATATAGAATCATAGTAAATTTTGTATTCATGCCTTTTTGCCCAAGAGTGTAACACTTATTGCACCAAGATCTGAATATTTATAAAACTAGTTATAGTACGCACGCACCTCATTTGCCACATTTGATATTGCAATTTCTAACTTGTTTAGGATATATAGTAGGCTTTTCCTTACAAATATGATACAAATAAGCAAAAATTCAGTGACTTTTACTGGAACTGTATATATACAGTTCCTGTAAAATTCTCAGAATTTTTTAAATGTTTCTAAAATTTGTTAACTCAAAAGTGGAAGTTCTCCTTTACAGTGAAGGTAGTTCCCAATGGTGTTGATCAACAGCAAAAAAATCAAAATCTTTGGGATTGGCATTTTCGAAAAAAAAAATTATTTTGAAATTTTTTTTTTTTCAAAAGGCTGCCACAAGAAAAGTTGAATACATTTTTCAAAATTGGGTATATCATTTTAAACAGAAGAATATTGTCTTTAAAATAAAGAAAAAACCGCAACAAAATATCTTGCACCATTCTACAGATAGAGCACTTTAAAAATTTTATCGAAAATCGCGAATGGGAATGGTGCCGGGATGTCATCTTTGGCGGCCTGTAACTCGGGCCAGGAATTTTTTTGGACAAAACAAAAATATACAGGTATCTTACTTTTTCTTAAATTTTAACATATGTTCAATTCAAAAACTTCTGAGACTATGAAGGGACCCCCCCCCCCTGCCTCAGTTGATATGGATTGAGAGCCATACATATTTTTATTTAAACCAATGTAAATAATTGTTTCTAAAAATCTATGAACATTGTGGCTATCACTTAGTCTTAATATGATTCGCCTACAAATAAATGGTAATTTTCCTTACCATCCTTCTCCTTTTTTCCTTACTATCCGTTTTTTCCTATACCGACCCCATTTTTTTTTCCTTACCGTACCTTCTTTAACACACCTTTAAGACAATGTAACACCAAAACTTTGTACTAAAAATACTCCATTGCTATTATTTCTTATTTGAATATCCTGTGGGTACTACTCAAATTCATTATAAAGATAAATTTAGAAGACAATAAAAAGTTATAGAGGTAAAATTGTAAGCAAAGTTAAACTCGCAAGTTTGACATAAAACCTCAATTAATAAAAAAAAAAAAATTCGCTGCTGACCATTTTTTCTTTATTTTTAATTATTAAGGCATTCGTCTACAAGTTTAAAATTTTATTTTACTATGTTTAATTTCACCAGATTTTTATTCCTGAAAAATCAAAAGATTGTGAGAACATATATGCGGCATAAATTTTAGGGGTTTTAAAAGTTATAATTTGTAACGCAAAGGTTATTGTGACTTAATACACAAAGTGATACGTAATGTCTTTCTAATGGGATCCAAATTTTGCCAAAAGAATGATTTTCGTCTAAGCATTTAGTAAGAAATCGATAACGTTTCGTCCATTAGGGGAAGAGTTTAATGCAATTAATATTACTTAGAAAGAATACACTTGATGGCTGTTTGCTTTACTCAGTTCTCAAACTAAGAAACATTTAATGGCTTTTAAGAAAAAAGAAACGGGTTACTGAGAATAACTTTGTAGCTATTTAACCCTTAATCTACTGAAGATACATATAAGTACCATTAAAATAACATTTATAAAATTCATTTAATACATCGATTAGTTGTAATGCAGTTTAGAATGAGTTATATAGATACATTACTTTATCTTGTTCCAAAAGTGTTATTGGTTACACAAAAGAAAAATATTTTTAAATGATAATTTCTTTTGCCTTTGCACCTTTTCATCTTTCTGGGCATTGGGGGGGGGGGATTTTTTAATTCGGAAATATTTCTATACTTCTATTGTAAGAGCATCACATTTGTACATTTCCTAATTCTATATAATACTAAGAGAAATATTTAAAATAGATTTGAGTGGGGTTATAAATATTGCACAAAATCTCTATAAATTCAAATTTAACTAATCCTCTTAACTCCTTCAATCGTTCTAAAATCCTTCTAAAATTTATTAAATGATTGTGTAAATCTTCTAATTTAGTTTAAACAATTTACGAAAAATGCTTCAGAAGATAAAATTTTCATGAATTCATAATTCAGTACATAAAGGTTTAAAGTATAGCTTTTCCTCATTCAATATTTATTATTTTTTTAACTTTATTTTACATTTTGTAAATTTCATGAAATGTATTATTACTTATAATTTATTATTTTTTACTTTTAGATTTTCAATTCTCAAAAACTATGTAATATATCTATACTAATATTATAAAGAGGTGTTGTATTATTAAGAGATTTGTAAAGAGGTACTTTCTTTTACATTTTGTAAATTTCATGAAATGTATTATTGCTTGTAATTTATTACTTTTTACTTTTAGTTTTTCAATTCACAAAAACTATGTAATCTATCTCTACTAATCTATCTATACTAATATTATAAAGAGGTAAAAATTGTTTATTTGTAGGAAGTAAGCTTTGGAACTACCGAACCGATTCCAAAAGTAATGGTATCAAAATGATGGTGTTAGTCCAACTTAGAACATATGCTATAACTTATGTTCGTGCCACTGGCCAAAACGAGGTGCAAGAGCGAAAAACGTTCTATAAATGCGCTTTTTATGTTACTGAAGGGCCTATAAACATGTAATTTGAAATGGTAGTTACTTATAAGATACTAATGATCTCTAAGAACATTTCTTAAAAAAGTAGAAATTTAAAAGGGGGTGAAAATGCGCAAAAGGGCGTTCTAAAAAACGTTCTAAAAATGTTCCAAATGACGGTTTTTACGCAATCTCAAGAAGTACCAAATCCATTTCTAAAATAATGGTGTCAAAATGATGGTGACTACCCTTGATCCAACATAGACTACATTTTATGTCGGTGCCTTACCCCTAAAGGGCGTGCAGCAGCAAAAAAACATTCGAAATCGCAATTTTTATGTTACTGAAGGGCTTAGAAACATGGAATTTGTGGAATGGTAGTTACTTATAAGATATAAATGATCTCTAAAAACATTTCTTAAAAATTCGAAATTTAAAAGGGGTGAAAAGGCGCGAAAAGAATTCTAAAAAACGTTCTAAATGGCGATTTCTACGCAATCTCAGAAAGTACGCAACCGATTTCGAAAGTAATGGTTAGAAATTGATGATGAAAGCACTTGCTCATATACAGGATCTACTTCATTTCGTCGTCACTACCACCTTGCGGTTGCATTTTAAAAAACGTTCTAAATTGTGATTTTTGTGATACTGAAGGGACTAGCAACTTGAAATCTGTCATGGTAATTACTTACGAGATGTAAATGCTCTCTGAGAAGAGTTTCTTAAAAATATGAAATTTGAATGGGGTGAAAATAAACGAAAAGCGTTCTAAAAACGTTCTAAATAGCGATTCCTATGCAATCTCAGGAAATATAAACCGATTTCAGAAGTAGTGGTTTCGAATTGATGGTGACAATCCCCGCTCCAACATAGCCTATATTTTAGGTTGTTGTCATTACTACGTGAGTGTTACAGGAGCAAAAAAAAAAATCTAAATTGCGTTTTTCGTGTTAAAGAGGGGGTCTAACATTTTAATTTTGGAATGGTAATTCTTACAATATGCAAATGCTTTCTATGAATTGTCGAAAGAAAATTTCAAATTTAGGAGGTGGAAGTGAGGGAAAAGCGTTCTATAAGCGTTCTGAATTATAACTTTTAAGCAATCGTATGAAATACGAAACCGATTTCAAACATAATGGTTGCAAATTGATGGTGATAGAACCAGCTCAAACTTAAGCTATATTTTATGTCGGTGCCACAACCCCAAGAGGGTTGGAGGAGCAAAAAACTTTCTATATTGCGATTTCTGCGGTATTGAAGAGGCTAGAAACTTTAAATATAGCACGGTAGTTACTTATAAAATATAAATATCCTCTAAGAACAGTGAAAAAGAATTCGAAATTAAAAAGTGGTGAAGCAAAGGGAAGGAGGGAAAAGCATTCTAAAAGAGTTTTAAATTACAATTTTTATAGAATCTCAGGAAATAATAAACCGATTACAGAAGTTATTGGTTGCGATCCTATCCGGGCTATATTTTATGCCGGTGTCACTACCACCTGGTTGGCAGGAACAACAAGAAAGCCTTTAAAAATATCTAAATTCCATTTTCTGTCTAATATTAGGAGATATCAACCGACTTCAAGGTTAATGTTGGAAAATTAATGGTAACAGTTTCTGTTTCAACATTTTTCGAGACATTCTATTTCAAATCTGTTTTGGCATTTTATGTTGGTGCCACTAACACCAGAGAGGTGGTAGTCTGTTAGACAAGAAGCTTGGAATTCGACATGATGGTTAATTTTAAGATAGTGTTTAGATGGTTTGTAAAGAATTCAAAACTTCAAATGAATACTGAAATGAGCGTATGAAATGAGCATAAAAGTCTCAAACTACTTTCTAAATTGTCATTTATTTGGAATTAATTTTAGTTCTTCTTATTAATTAAAAAACGATTTCTCTCTATTGCACTTTTATAATGAAGTTTAATCAAACTGTGGCTTAATTTGTAATTTTTGAATTATTCCAAAAGGTGTTCTTCTAATATAAAATAGTAATGCAAATATCACTTGGCATATTTCAATAATTATGCGAGCAAAACCGCGTGGTTTGCTATTTATTATAAACTAGCTGACTTGAACGGCGTGCCCGGGCCGTGATAATATTCTTAAATGAACCTCAAATTTGTATTATTTAATATGCCGCTCATGCGCTGCAAACTGCGTTAGTTCCAATTTTTACCGACATGTGGCGAACTGTGTTCTAAATAAACCTATATCCAAACGAAACTTCGTTATTCACATTTTCAGTAGATATTTTACTCAAGAGGGTGACGGTATCAAATAAGAATTTAAGAAATTTGCTGCAAATCCTTTAGTTTCACTATCCACCGCCAGGCGTCTCAATATGTTTAATAGGAGCGTCTGAAAGGGGTCCTCAGCGGCTGTTGCCCCGTAAATCAGGCGTGCAGCGCACGTTCTGCAAAATCTGTTAGTTCCAATTTCCCTGCGCAGTTACCGCACTCTATTCTAAATAAACCTTTTTCATGTGTTCTAATTGCTATATTTAATCAAATGTACTCCCCACCCCCCTGTCTCCGAAAATATATCAAATACAAAATACGTCTTGCGTGAAATGTGATTGCTTTATTTTTCTTTTAAAAAATCGATTTCATAGACAACTATCTATGCTCAAATGATTTCAGATAAAATCGCACGATAATTTAAAAATGATAGTTAATATACATTCGTTAATTACAGCCGGATTTCAATGAAAATTACATATTTGGATTCAGCGTTAAAAAATAAGCGTAAATGTGTTAATTTTAAATTGATAAAACCAATATTGAAAAATAAACTATAAAGCTGCAAAATTGCCTAGTCTCTTCATTCACGTGTTGCTTTGAAATAATTTTGAGTCCGGCATCTCATTGGCTGCGAACACCTGAGTGAGAATTTATTCTGCAGTTTCAAAAAAATCTATGCTTTTGCTGATTTGTGAAGTGAATACTTTTCCATTCTTTTGAGTCCGGCATCTCATTGGCTGCGAACACCTGAGTGAGAATTTATTCTGCAGTTTCAAAAAAATCTATGCTTTTGCTGATTTGTGAAGTGAATACTTTTCCATTCTTTTGAGTCCGGCATCTCATTGGCTGCGAACACCTGAGTGAGAATTTATTCTGCAGTTTCAAAAAAATCTATGCTTTTGCTGATTTGTGAAGTGAATACTTTTCCATTCTTTTAATTTGGGGGTTTTAATTAATTTGACAACTAATCTTTAGAAATTTAAAATTGTTAAGTTCAGGTACACCAGGAGAGACCTTTGACTTTCCTCACAAAAATTTTGAGCCTGGTAAGAGCCATAGATTTTGCTAGCCATCGCATACAGACACACACACACACACAGAGCGATTTGTTCTTTTATTAGTATAGACAGGGCTTAATTTGCGCCGGAGTCCACCGGAGCCCGGCTCCGGTACTTTTATGTTTTTAGTAAATATTTAAGTATTGGTCGGAATTCACCGGAGCTCATAAATACAGGGCTCCGGAGCCCAGTGCAGTAGCGCTTCCGAAAAACTGAAGCCTAAATTACCTTTTCCTTTCGTTCCCATCTCCAAGCTTTTGCATTCTTTCTTACCAAAATACTTATAAGAGACGTAATGTGTTGCACACATAGGAGATGGAGATAAAACGAACTCAATTTTTATATCAGTTTAGGGGTTTGAACTGACTCGAACTCAATCTGTATTACATTTAAAATTTTATTTGTTCATGTATAGAAAAAAAAAATTTTTCCTCATTTAAATTTACGTATTATATTCTATTTCAAATCATTTTAATGCTATTTTGATTAGAATGAGGGAGAAATAGAAACCGTGTTTTTCTATTTCAAATTTATGTCGGCGACTTGTTGATACAGCGCCACTCAGGAGACTGAACAATGAATTTGCTTTCAGTTATTTTTTTTTTTTTTTTTTGTGAGATTAGGATAATTTTTCATTGGCTGGGTTTTTATTTTATTTTATTTAGATATCTAACTTGAAAAGAGTATTTTCTGTTTTAGCCAACGAGCATCAGATTGAGGTTTTGTTTGTTTGAGGTTTTTTGTCTTCTATTGCATACGGATATAAAAATCACGTTAGTTATTCTTCTATTTATTTTGTATCATGAACGGTACCCATGATAAGGCTCTGCTCTGCACATTTACGGAGTCACTTTCATTTGTAAGTAGATACAATTGCCATGTATTGTTATTCTGATAGAAAGCAATCGAGCAGTGTTTCCCCTTCTTCTATAAAAGCACCGATTCTTTCCGATAACGGTGTCAGATTTTTAATTTAATCCGACTTTCATGGACTCACCACAATAGATTGTTATGCGGTTATTCGATTATTGTTTAAGATATGCACCTTTTATAGGAAATTGTAAAACATTGTTCCATTCTTAAGCATATAAATATTAATTTCTGTAAATTAAAATTTTTTTTTCTTAAAAATGCATAGCTGCGAACTATCCCTTTTTCGTGTTAACACTATTTCTTAATTATAAACCTTACCATACTTAATCGAAGAATTCTGTAATTAATTATTAAAATTAGGCAAAGATTACTATTCAGAAAGAGTTATCCCTAAAAAGTGGAATAGTTGACAGCTAATAGCAGCTGATAGATATATTTAAAATTTTTATTTTGCTAAAACAAACAAAAAAAAAATGCTTTAGATTTTGCAAATAATGTACGAAATATAAATATGCGGGTTGGAGTGACAGGAGTGGGGGGGGGGAGGAGGGACGGTACAACTGTTGTACCGATACCGCAGAATATTAGGGCTCCGGTACATTTTTTGTTAGAAATTAAGCCCTGAGTATAGATAAGTATATACTGCATGTTCTAATCTTGTTTATAACCTATGCAACGAGTTTCAGTATTATTTCACATTTTTTGTGTGTTCATAATTAAGTAGCACCTATTGTCGTCCTCTGATCCGCCCGTCTGTCTCTTCATCTATCCGCATATAGCAGCGCAAAAACTACCTAACCGAAAGGTTTGAAACTTAATATATGTATAATCGTTGCCGAATTTTGTCGAATCATTTCAAATATTATGAAAATGGAATCAAAAATTAAAAAGATATTTAAAAAAAAAATTCTGCATTCAGTTTAGACTATAAGCAGTATAGCAGGCAATTTAACGTCTACCAAATATATAGATTTCGATTTGAACTATAAATGTCTTTAAAAAGAAGTTGATTATGTATATCACACAGAAATATGTTAAATAAATAAGTTAAAAGTCTTTAAATGAAAATTCTGGTGTACGTTTTTTATAAAACTCTATAAAATCTCCGGCGCTTCTAGTGTTCTGAGCGCTGACACAAAAATGACGGCTGCCGAAATCGTATTTTTTCAGCGTGTGTACGGTCCCTTCAATATTCGAACCAATAATGTTGTAAAGTTTTTTCCGCTTTCTTTTTCTGAGATTAAACAAGTCAGAGAAATCTTTTATAAAATACTGATGCCTACATTTAAGGGACCGTACCTACGTTTTAAAAAAAAAAAAAAAAAAAAACGACTTTGGCAGACGCCCTTTTTGTCCAAGCGCTCAGGCCTAGTATTCAGGCGGCGGTGGTTAAATCCTATCATACGTAATTAATTCAGTGCTACACATAATATTTAACTATAGGTTGCCATGGTAATTACGTCATATTTAAGATAGAATCATGTAATTTCCGTGTTTTAAATCGCAATAAATTTTGTATTCATGCATTTTTGCATGAGTGCAACAGCTGTTGCACCAAGATCTGAATATTTTAAAAACTAGTTATAGTACAAAAGCAACTTCATTTGCAACGTTTGACATATGATTTCCGACTTGTTCATTTTATGAAGGAAAATACATTCCCCCACACCAAACTCTTTTTAAGCACTTTCCAAAGCACATGAATTTCCAACGTACATATTTTTCAGATTATCATGAAATTAATATATGGTATTGAGGTTTACCATGTCACATTCGGATTGAAGATGGGTGCAACGTTTACGGTTCATTTATAGGGCCATTCAAAAGAATTCCGTTAAATTACGACGTATGGGGAAATGTTGTTTGCGGTGCATTTTAACATTACATTATTTTAAACATATTGAAATTTACATATATCACTGAGGTGTACTACAAGCGCTTACTGTAGAATCTGGTGTGCATGTAATTTATCTTTCATTTATGTTAGATATCAGACCAAGGAATACACAAAATATATGGATTACGTTAACGGGTACTACTTAGCTATCCCGTCAACTAAAAATCTGTCGCCAAAGTATACGATTAAATGCCAATAATGGTTGATCGTAAATGTCACATTCACTTGACTTTAAGCAAGTTATACCTGTTTACGTCATCAAGGTATTTTTATTTTGACGTTTTATTTGTATTTTTATTAATGTTATACTAATTTATTTGTTTTTTCGTTATTTAAAATAAAAATTGTGTCAATTTGTATAATTTATCGAGTGATTTGGCGATTTATATAATTTGGCGAAATTGGTCGACGGGATAACTAAGTAGTACCCAATAACGTTTATTGTGGTAAATTGCTGAATAGTAATTTTTAACTGTACTATGCGTTTCAATGAACTAACTTTTAGCATATGATGCAGTATAGATACCAATCTATAGATCATATAAAGGGATGAACAAGAAAATTTCTGTTGTTTCTCCAACTATTGATATACAATATTATGGATGCGTTGGAAAGTGTTATATAATCTAGGTTGGACGCGTGATTTTTCCGTTCATGTTTTTCTTTTTTGGAGGTGGGGGTGGGTAGGGGGTACATCAGGAAGAACCTTTCGCTATGTAAGTCATATTTATAGTATATCAAATGCAACTTTACGTTATTGTAGCAAACAAATGTTAATTATTGAGATGGATTTTAAAAAATGCTTGAAAATTATTAAAAATATCATAAAAATCCATCATACAGAAATACATTTTTTAATCAAACGCATTTTGAAAGTATATTTTTCTTTCAATTTTTAAAATAAAATTTAAAGTTATGCGATATTTAGAAGCGAATGAATATGATATAAAAGTAAAATCAAAAGCTCGTGCCGTAACCAACGTCATTTAATGACAGCGTTAGCGACATAAGAATTGTTGCTTTATAATACAGATTCATAATTTATTTTGAAAATATTTCATAATTTACATTATCATATTGATATACAAAAAATAGTGATTTAAAATTTTGAGTGTAGTTCGGAGTAAAAACAAAAGGAAAATTAGTCTGTAAATTACTTTAGCAACATATTTGTAAATCTTATTTTTATGCTTTGAATTAAATAAGTGGCGATTATTGAATAAATTATTAACTTGAATTTTATTAATTCCACGATTAATTTATATTTATATCAAGGAACGTAATGATTTTACCGTTATATTTTAACCTGTTTTTGAATGGGAAATTTCTAGATACTATTTAATTTACATATTAGTTTGGACAATTGCTGCATGTTTTCTTTTATATATGCTTAAATTCACTGTTATTCTTTTGCTACTACAAAAATATATATGTATTTCTGTATATAGATATTTGCACATATGTAAAATGAATACCCCAAGCATGCAAAAGCAACTAAAATATTTTTCAAGTAAATTTTTATGGGAAAAATCTGAACTAGTAAAAGTTCGTGTATTGAACGTATTGAAACACAATTTTTTTATTTCTGTCTTTATTAAGAAAATAAATCTACAATTATAGAACTAGTCAACTTAGTGTATAAAGCTATAGAGGAATTTACGCATGAAAAGACACCTGTAATATTAGATTTAACATTAAGTATTTAATATATTTACATAATGCTGCGCAGATTATTAAAGAAAAACAACTGAACATAAGTTTGCTCAAATGTGTAGGGGAGACGGAGATAATTTTTATATTTTACATTTCATACATTAGAAAATGTTATTTATAAAATTCTCGTTTTTTTTACACATACATTAATTTTAAACCGTTTGTATCTATTTCAAAGATGTTAGTCAAAACTTAATTAATGAATTAGAAATAGCTTTAATTTTGGAAAGAAAATTTTGTACCATTAGACATTGGCCACACGGTCTTGTAAGACTTTCCATGTGTCTAATTGAACACATTATTTATACGTGCACGTTTTCTAGATAGTTGGATTCAGGTTGCTGTATTACCACTATTATAAATTCTTTGAACAAAATCTTACTTTTAAAATTAAATTTTATTTCAAATCTTCTAAAACTTACTAAAAAAATTGACTGACGTCTTTAGTACTTTGTTATACTGTTATTGAAAGTTATTTTATCAAAATGATGTAAATGTAAGCAAAAATTACAAAAAACAGACTTTTTAACGCAGAATGTAAATCTGTACCTAGATCATTCGACAAAAATAAAAATATTAATGAAATAGTTGAAAAAATAGTAATGCGCACAAAAATACTAATACAATAGTTTCAAATGATGACATATAGCACTTTTCTTTAATTACCAATTATTAATCAATTAATTTTCCAGAAAGAAAAGACTATCAAAATGTAGCTAATGACAATATCAAAAGCATAAAATGTCACTGATATATAATCCGTGGTTGCCAGAAAAACCACATAAAAGTAATAGATTTTTACCCTCTTGATATTGTATTTGTGTCTGCACTCGTAAAATTATAGAATTACCATAGATAAATATCTCGATAGATATCTCGAAATAAACTTAACTTTAAAATTCAGGATTTATTTATAGCGAAATTGCATACTGTACAAATTTGCAAGCAATAAATTCATTTCTATTTGTTTGATATATTTTTATAGATTAAAGAAAAAAAAACCCAGAAAACCGGTATTTATTTTTTTACTTCGCTAAGCTGAACATAAAATAAAATAAACGCTATGTTTTGAATTCATTATAAAAGCAACAGTTTGATAAATGGAACCCTTTATTCAGTTTTTAACTTTCAATTTTCAAACACAAAACTGCTTTTTATTTAGAATAAATCGAACTATCGCAAAACTCATATCAAAGGAAAGCAGTGTAATGTGATATATCACAGCCCGCTTGTTTAATTTTTTCGTTTCAATAAATTCCCTAGAGAAGTTATTGGGGAAATTTTATGGGAAACGGAATGAAATACTAAAAGAAATTTTCATTCGAATAAAATATTTCAAATGAAAGTCTAAGAAATAGCGCCTTCAAGATTCCTATTTACTCTGTAGCAAAAACACTTTTTTAAATAGCTTGAAGAATCGTTATTTTTGAAATCAAGATTAATTTATTTGCATTATTGTGTTACACTTGCTTCAAAATTTCTTAGGGTAAACAATTGGTACTTTTACTAATACATTGATGAGCAGGTGTGCATCGCTATTATTATATATTGAATGAAAATAATTGAATAATTGTGTATATTCATATAAATGCGAAATACAGTAGAGCGCCAATTATCCGAACAAGTAGCGACCGACCCTATTTCGGATAAGCAAAAGTTCGGATAAATAGACAAACAATTTAAGGGATGTTCCTGACTATACTAAAACCTTCAAACTTTATCCAAGCTTTGGACTGTCAGCACCAGTCAGTGTTGCGTGTTTATTTATTTAATTTTTGTCTTTTTTTTATTTTTTTTGTTTATTTTTTATTATTTATTTATTTTTTCTTATTTTTACCATCTTCTGAACTCCACAGATTATAATTTAAGCAAAAAAGATTTCGATTGCTGCTTTCTTCGAAGAAAACATTCTTTTCAATGCTGTCATATCTCGAATTCTTCATAAATACGTTAGTTGAATAGGATCAGCGTACTTCTGCCGTTCGAGCCATTTCATATCTGTTTCCAAACATTCAAAGGCTTCGTTATGTGATGGACCTGGATCATTTTCAGGGCATTCGTTTTCATTTTCTTCAATTTATTTTTCGTTGTTTCTGCTCCCAACGACACCCTATCGATGATTCGATTTCGCATGCTAAATCTGAAGGTGGGGAAAAAAAGAGAGAGAAAAGGGGAGTTTGGATAATTGGAAGTTCGGTTTTAAAAAAAAAGAGAGAGAGAGAGAGAAATAGGCTGTTTGGATAATTGAAAGTTCGGTTAAAACATTTTTTGAGAGAAATAGGCTGTTCGGATAATTGGAAGTTCGGTTAATTGGAGTTCCGATAATCGGCGCTCTGTTGTGTACTTAAAAAATTAATAAATAATATATTAAAGATGTTATATTAGACTAAGCAGAATAGGATTAAAAAATTAAAGTTTTATTAAGATTAACACTCGAGAGGTGACTCTCACTCGTCACTAGTGTTGCCATGTGTCCCACTTAAATCCGGGCTCTAAATGCTCTGTACACAACTATTGTTTTAAGTTTTTTGCGCCATCTTTAATCGCAGATAAGTCTGCCGTAGATACTGCGAAGGAAATATTGGAGTCCAGAGCATCTGTAGTCCCGATTTACGCCGGACTCCTCCGACAACACTAGTGGTGAGTGAGATTACCTCTAGAGTGCAAAGTGTTGAGGTAAAAATTAAGTTAACTTTAGAAAGTAAAAATTTAATTACTTTAAGCAAGTGATGGAGATATTCCTTGCACAGTTATGAAGGTGCTCTGTGAATGTTTCCTTTTGAATGCGGCTTTGCTGGGTGCCCCAAAATTCCCGCAAGATTTGAATATTCCGCAATTTGTCCCTAATTTGAAAGATATAGATGTAAACGACCTGTTGTTTCAACAAAACGTGCCACATGCGATACAGCTCGAAAAACTATTCAATTACTGCATGAGTCATTTCCTGGTCATATAATTTCCCTCTTTGGTGTTCAGGGTTCAAGATGTGCCACATGTGATAAAGCTCGAAAAACTATTCAATTACTACATGAGTCATTTCCTGGTCGTATAATTTCCCTCTTTGGTGTTCAGGGTTCAAGATGTACCACATGCGATAAAGCTCGAAAAACTATTCAATTACTACATGAGTCATTTCCTGGTCATATAATTTCCCTCTTTGGTGTTCAGGGTTCAAGATGTGCCACATGCGATAAAGCTCGAAAAACTATTCAATTACTACATGAGTCATTTCCTGGTCATATAATTTCCCTCTTTGGTGTTCAGGGTTAAAGATGTGCCACATGCGATAAAGTTCGAAAAACTATTCAATTACTACATGAGTCATTTCCTGGTCATATAATTTCCCTCTTTGGTGTTCAGGGTTCAAGATGTGCCACATGCGATAAAGCTCAAAAAACTATTCAATTACTACATGAGTCATTTCCTGGTCATATAATTTCCCTCTTTGGTGTTCAGGGTTCAAGATGTGCCACATGCGATAAAGTTCGAAAAACTATTCAGTTACTTCATGAGTCATTTCCTGGTCATATAATTTCCCTCTTTGGTGTTCAGGGTTCAAGATGTGCCACATGCGATAAAGCTCGAAAAACTATTCAATTACTACATGAGTCATTTCCTGGTCATATAATTTCCCTCTTTGGTGTTCAGGGTTCAAGATGTGCCACATGCGATAAAGCTCGAAAAAGTATTCAATTACTACATGAGTCATTTCCTGGTCATATAATTTCCCTCTTTGGTGTTTACGGTTGACAGCCCGGATCATGCGATTTAACGCGATTGACTTTTTTCTTTGGAACTTTTTCAAGTGTAAGGTTTATGCCAACAAGCCCACGATCACCGACGCCTAGAAGGAGATAATTGAGCGCTGTATAAACGTAATTCAGCCACATTTGCCCAGAACGGTCCTGGAAAACTTAGACAAAAGAATGCACATAGTGCCAGCAAAGCCGTTCAGGTCTTTTACACGATATGCTATTTGGTACATAACCCTATATTGCATATTTTATAGATATATACAAAAATTACAATTAATTATAATCGTGTATTTTCTATCAAACCTTTTTGAGACACCCTTTATTTTCATGAATGTGCATTTTTAATAACTTTTAATATTATTTGAAAATTATATCATAAAATAATGCAGTAAGAAGACATTTCTGAAAAATTTAAACAATTTTTGGTTCTTTTGAATTAATTTTATTAATATATTATTGAATTTAATGAAAAAAATCGACAGTGACTATTTTATGAAAGCACCATTTTGAAATTTGTTAAACCAAATGTTTTTCGTTTATGAAATATAATTTTTTTTTCGTCGGAAAATTCCGGCTTCTGCAGCACGAATTAATGTTATTTTCTGTGGATTTGCCAGTACTTCAATTTTTTTCCCTATTAGACAGATTTCCGGATTACACATAGTCTATCTTAGAAAAAATTTACTATATATACATAGTTCCCAAATTTTCTGTCTTTTAATACCAGTATTATCTATGCAAAATGTTCGTGGTAGGTTACTACACCATTTCAAATAAAAATAATCTTCAAGATAAGTTTTTATAAAGAGAATTAAAGGAAACATCTCTGCATGTAGACGAGATTTTTGGAAAGTAATATTTACTGTCTTATAAATAAAATAATAAGCAAATAAATAACACTATCCTGCAAAATTTAATTTGTGTCATGTTTTTCAGCTTTTGATAATTGATTCTTAGTTATTTTGTATCGCTGAATCCGAAAATGACCTTCAATTTTTATCATCAAGTCAGGATTTTTGCAAATCGTAAATTTTAAAGTAATTTTATACTATAAAATAGATGTGATTATTGTGTTTTCTAACTTTTGATAATTGCTTTTTATGTATATTTTGCCATTGAATCCGAAAATGACGTTCATTTTTAACCATCATGTCAGGATGTTTCGCAAATCGGAAATTTCAAAGTTAAAAATGAAAACCCTCTCCAAATTTATCGGACTCCTTAGCTGTTTAGCTGCGATAATCTCCATTATAAGACCCCTCCCCCTTCTCCAAAGAAAAAAGAATAAAGTATTGAATTTAATTAAATTAAAATACACTGCTCAAAACAATTAAAGGATATTTGAAGTTTTATATAAAATAAAGATATAAACGAAATTTTTTTTGCCGAAAATAGAAGAAGATAATCACAAATGCAAATTTTTCTGGTTTTCAAACTGTGGAGTATGCAAATTTTGAGTTCGACGTCAAAAACGTCGCTTCAGCGGCAGCGAATGAAATTTGACTTTCAACTGGATAAAAGAGAATGAAGACAAGGATGATCAGCATTCAGTGATTGCTTTGTTTCGATGAGTACGATGTCTCAGCGAAGTCATTTGACAGATTCAGAAGCTTTGAGAATTGTTGGTAGGTTAGAAGGGGGCCAAACTCAAGCCGAAGTAGCGCAAGCCATTGGAGTGTCACAAAGTGTCATTTCCAGGATCTGGAACCGTTTTTTGGAGAGTGGATGTGCAGGCCGAAGACCAGGGCAAGGTCGTAGATGGGCAACAACGCCCAATGAAGATCGGTATTTAGCGTTAACAGCTCGGAGACACCGAACCATGAACGCTACTCTTCTCCAACAACACATATGTTCGGCAACAGGCACCACGATTTCAACTCAGACTGTCTGAAACCGGCTGCATGCTGTAGGTCTGTATGCTCGCCGACCGATGGTATGTGTTAGATTAACACCAAGGCATCGTCGCGACCGCAGGGAGTGGGCAACCCAGCATGTCAACTGGAGGTGAAATGAATGGAGCAATATTCTGTTTTCTGACGAGTCCCGTTTTTCTGTGCATCCGGATAATAGGCGTATTTTCATCTGGAGGGACCGTGGCAGTAGGACTAATCCTGCGTTCGTGCACGAAAGTGTCAGATTTGGCGGTGGAGGAGTGTTGGTGTATGGTGGCATCTCCATTGATGGGCGCACTGACCTCTACATCATTCGAGATGGAGCTCTGACTGGTCGCCGATATAGGGATGAGATCCTCAGACCTATTGTAGTCCCTTACGCTGCAGAAATCGGAGATAACTTCATTTTAATGGACGATAACTGCAGGCCACATCGTGCAAACCTGGTGGAGGATTTCCTTTTCGAGGAAGGAATCGTTCGAATGGAATGGCCAGCGTGTTCTCCAGACATGAATCCAATCGAACACGTTTGGGACGCTCTAGGAAGACGAGTTTCTGGCCGCCAACAACCCCCACAAACTCTCCAAGAACTGGAAAGAGCTCTTCTGTAAGAGTGGGGCAGAATACCCCAACTCGTCATTAATAGCCTCATTGAGTCCATGCCTCAAAGGTGTTCAACGTTGCTGGCCGCGCGTGGAAACCATACTCCCTACTGAAAATGATTTTCTTTGAAGAAAACACCTTTTCTTATTCTTTTTTTTCATATGCACAAATTGTGTTTTTTTCCTTTAGTACACAAATGCGCAATAAAATGCATTTTTTTCTGCCAAACATGTGTAATTTATTCTCATATAACCTACTATGTCTGTCGACCATGTATCAATCAGCTAAACAGTTTACCAGATACAAAATCCACCTAAAACTGCAATATCCTTTAATTGTTTTGAGCAGTGTATAAAAGTTTTACATCTATTTTATTGATAATTTCGCTATTTTTTAACTTTGAAATTTACGATTTACAGAATAAACTGACGTGAAGGTTAAAAATGAGGATCATTTTCAGATTTAATGCTAAAAAATACACAAAAATCTGTTATCAAAAGTTAAAAAACACAACCATCTCCTTTATTTAGTAGTATCAAATTTTTGCTATTTTATAACTTTGAAATTTATGATTTGTAAAAAATGCTGACATGATGGTTAAAAATGAAAATCAATTGTGGATTCAGCCCTAAAAAATACATAAAAATCATTTGTCAAAAGTTAAAAAACACAACCATTTCCCATATTTTTTAGCATCAGATTTTCGCTATTATTTAATTTTTTACCTTCGAAATTTGCCTTTTGCGAAAACTCCGGGAGTGAAAGTTTAAAAAAAGTTAACTTTCGGATTCATCGCTAAAAAATACATAGAAATCAATTATTAATTGTTAAAAAACACAACCATCGCTGACTTGTATAATCTCTCGATCTGAATATATTTTACAGATACGATAGACAGCTTTAGTTTGCAGAGTTTGGATTATATGTCAATGATAATCCGGTCACTTTTGTAAAATATCTAAAAAAGTGTTTGTTAGAAATTTTTTTTGAAAACAAAATAAAAGGGACATCTTATTTTTTTTCACATTTGAAACATCTAGTACAAAATAACTACATGTGATATCTCAGCTTGTGATTTTGAAAACCAAAATAAAATTTTCCTTTAAAATGAAAGAGCAATTTATAATTATGAATACAACTTAACTAATTACACGTTTTTTTAATTTTATAAATCGTCTCTGTTATTCTTTCTTTCAGTAAAGAAATTTTAATAAAAAAAAATAAATGCTACTAACATATTTTATCGAAACAAAAATAAACTACATAAAGAAATAGGTTTCTTTTGAAATAAACTTTTGAAATTTATTTTATTTTATCAAAACCTGTTTGAAACATTTTAACAAATTTTAATTAAAATTCTTTAAGCATTATGTAAAATCTTTACTGATTTCACAGTCAATGCATTTTGAGTTAAAAAAGCAACAACATTTACAAGGAATTGATTCAGGAAATTAAAAAAAGAACATCGGAAAATATCCATTCATCTCAAACTTGAAACGGGAAAGTTACTGTGAAAGAAAAGAGATTTATTGATTCGTAAGTGAATAAAAACATCATTTTATTAAAATACAATAATTAAAAATAACTTTTTTTATTTTCCTATGAACTTTATAAGATAAGATTTCCTTAATTCTTTATGTTGTTTTTAACAAAGAATATTACAAATGACTTTCAATGCATTCGGTTTTACCTATATATGTTGTTTAAATAGTTATACATAAAAGTGGCGATTTCAAAAGTTCATGTTACATAACAAAAACGTTTTATGACCATATATTCGCCGTTTTCCCTTTCACATTATATGTTCACAATATATAAATATACATAAAGTTTTAAACTTTGAAAAATATAAGCGAATTTATTAAATGACACAATAAGATAGTAACTGCGTATTAGAATACAATTATCATTTCGAGTAGTTTTGTTGTTTAAATAAAAATGATGTGCGTTAATTATATATTAAATTAAAAGCACACTGAGTTGTTTTCAAAACTTGTAGATTACTTGGATCATTTTAAATCGGACATAAAAGGCTTTATTTTAAATAGGCTTATATGTATAAAAGAAACTTTAGAGAATAATTCAAATGCAAATATCAACATGATATATTACAGATTTTATGTTATCCTCCCACAACACGAAAAATTGTGGAGCCTTAGGGAGATTTAATTTCCAGATAAATTTTATTTTTCATTATCCACATAATTCTATAGTGATAGACGTAATTGTATATATATCGCAATTTTTATATATACTCTTAATATTTGTAACTCAATCACTGGCTATTTCTGCTGGCTTGCGTCTATGATCATAAAATCTTTCCAGAGGAGACAAAAATGCTGAAGGTGACAAATCTCAAACAAACTGAAGAAAAATAGCAAGAGTAAAAAAGCAAATACAGATAGCTATGAATCTGTTAAGCGATTTGATATTTCAAATATTTCTCTTTTTATACATAAATGGGCCGGCATAATCAACTCCAGTCTTTGAAAATGGACGGATGTGTCAAATAAGTTTGGCTGCATGGTCTCCTTCCAATTATATTTGTATCAATTGATGGTGAAACACGAAAATACACTAAGCTTTTTTTTCTTATTGCATCTTGACCACTTAGAATCCTGAACTTTGCTCGAAGAACAGTTACAAAAAACCGTTGGCAAGCATATAAATAAGTTTTAGGATAAGGCTCTGTAATTAATGAAAAAAATATGATAAGACTTATGGGTCATCCCATACAAATTGAGCAAATCAACTGTGGCTGACCTGTCACAGATTTTCATGAAAATCAGCATATGAGAAGATCATACTTATTTATGAGTAAATGCAAAACAATAGATTTCAGGATTTTTTTTTATTTAAGCATTAAAACGTCCATTAAAAGTTGATGTAAAATCGAGGTTTTGTCTACTTGCTTAAAATTTCAATTTTCATAGTTCCGACAATAACACACCTCTTGTTTCACATTAAGCTGTACTTTCAACCTCACATACACAATTCTACGAAATTTCTTCTTAGACCTTAGTGGCGCGGTTAGGTATTACAGAAGACTTCCCTCGATGAGTCTTTGAAGAAAGCCATTCAAACGAAACTTTAGAATCAGTCTCCGCAAGTACTTCAATTTGTTTGAAATTTGTATTATCAAAACTATTATTACAAAATTTCCAAAAGAAGAACAAAACATAATTTAAGTCTCGGCATTGCCTGAATCTTAATTGGTGCGGCCTTAGTTTTAGGCGTCAAAAGATTTAAAATGATATTCCTACCATGAGAAACAGAATACTTCTATATTATTGGAGAATAGGCTTTTTCAGATGAATCACAAAAGGCTTGAATTTGAAGTTTTATCTTTACTGCAGCCAAGATAAATTGCAGAATTTTTATTTTAGAAATTGCTTTAAAATCAGTTCGAACCGATGTAATATCTATGCTAACGGTGTAACTAAATTCATCCCAAATACTCTGGTCCCAGTTAAGGGGTCTTGTATATTTTAAATGCGACGAAATTTAACGAAAAAAATTCAACGTTTCAATTAGTCTATCTTCAAAACCTTTTTATGTATAAACATGATTTTTTTTGTATTAATTAAACAGATTAAGCTTTGTAATATGCTGTCATTAGAAATTTATTAGCCTTTTACAGAATTTGTGTATTGTTGAAATCAAAATAGATTTTTTTTAGGGTTCCGTACTTAAAATGTATAAACGGAACCATTATAAGATCACTCCTCTGTTTGTCCGTCCGTCTGTCTGTCTGTCTGTCTGTCACAGTCATTTTACTCGTAAATTATGGAACGTGGAAAGTTCCAAGTCGGGGAAGTAATAAAGACCATTGACCCACATATTTTCAGATTAATAAACATTCATAAATATATTTAGTAAAAAAAAAAAAGAGAGGCTAATTATGCTATTTGAAAAAAATCTTTTCTTTGTATATCATGTAGGGTATCCTGTGAAAGCTTTTGTAACGCTGAATTCAAAAATACATTCCTTTTAATTTTAGGTATTATATTTTCAAAGATATTGTTGAAAATGTAGCGCAAAAATATGTTCCACCCTATCTAATTCCGAATCTACTGAAACTAAAATTATGAAAAAATTAGAGGTAGTAGACGTTAATATAAACCTTGCCGAAAAATTATCAAGATTACCAAAGGTCACATAGTTTTTGAGTAATTAGCATTTTTCTGTTACACACAAATTTCGATTTACGGGCATTTAGAAAAATTGTTGAGCATCGCTGAATATACCTATCGTTTCAGAAGAATAAAAGCATTGTTCATAATGATTTTTGAAAAAAATCATCGGTAATTAGCCGAGATATTAACCCTTAAACGTACGGTCAGTTTCGACATACACAAGGACAGGGGCGACGTACTCTATGCTTAGTTAACAACTTTTAATGATATATATGTGTAATGTAATGTCCTGTTACAGTATAAAAGCAATTAACGTCAAATTGTTAAAAACATACTAATTTAAGTGGTCTCAGGACTCTAAAGAGTGGAAAAAATGAAAAAAAAAAGACCATTTTCAACATTTAATGTCTTAAAATGTATATGATTTTAAAACACAATTTTAATTGGGATGAAAGATATAAGTATGTTCTTTCGTTTCATGTACTTAAAAAATTGTAAGATACAAAATTAGTATTTATAGGGGACTCGAAACTGTTAGACATTTGTCGAACAAAAAATTGGCATAACAGATTACGCTCAGGATTACAAAATAAATATTGCAACTAGAATGAAAATTTTGATGCTTTCTTATACTTCAGATAGAAATAATTTCCCTGAACTTAAATAAATTTGTATTTAAAGCATTTTTATATTTTTAATGCAATGTTGCTTTTAGCTAATACAAAATTTTGAAAATTTCAACAGTAAAATCACCTAAAAAATTATTTTTTTGAACAATAAAAAGGAAATTTTAGGTTCAGTTTATACAGACTAACATGAAATATATGTTTTGAAAATTTCATGAAAAAATATTCAAAAGTTTTTGAGGTATCCTGCGCGTTATGCCCAAAAAACGCCATTTGGAAAATAATGACTTTAAAGTTTCGGAAACGCCGCTTCAGCTATTGAGCGGGTATAATTCTAAAAGCCAAAACTTCTGTTCTAATGGGAATTTAAAGGAAATAATTATATCAAAATATTGGGAAAAGATAGGAGTTTAACATCTAAAAAATTTAAAATTTCTTAAATTTTGGAGCTTTAAGAGTCCTGCGACCACTTAATCCTTTCCGGCACGGGCATTTTCTATTTATAAACTTATGAAATAATGAACTAACACCAGAATTTATAAAAGAATTTATTAGAAAATGCGAACTTGCTTATTTTCACGTACATGATAAAAGGAAAATTTTAATTAAATATTCTTGGTGCCGTTTTACTGTTTTGGAATTAAAATTAGGTGTCCGTTTTTTAAGGGCATCGCCCTTGAAAGATTTAATTAGAATGAATCGCATAAATACTGTGGGATTCACGATAGTTTGCATTGATTGTATCTCTCAATACTACTCGAGTGACTTTAAAAGTTAATTAAACACCTATCTGGAAAAACGGGGCACTGACCAAGGCGGCGTTGCAACTTTGAGACCTCAATTCGAAGGCTTAGCACGATGCCAAATTTAAACTTTGAACAAAGGTTTTATTTTAGCTACACTGTAGAAATAAAGGTTATTACTACGCTGAATTTAGTTTCATGAAATGCCAAATGAAGTTTAACTATGCATTGCTTTTGTTGTCGGTACCGAATTAAGTTCATCCTAAACAGATTAGGATAATATTTAAAAAAGAGTTATACGAATAGCTATATTTGATATTATTTAAGTTCCATATCTCTTTGAACTTTCATGGTTTACCCATTTACACTTTTCTAATATATACAGTTGTACCCAACCCTACGTTGTATAGTTTTTTACAAAGTCTTAGTATTCTTTTAGCAAAGTTCTTTTTTTTTATATAATACAATTACAAATTTATATATTTATTCTACGGAACCCTCTGTGCGCGAGCAATGCTTGCACTTGACCGTTTATTTTACTTCATAAGTCATTGCGCGCATGATATCTTCAGAAAGTATGTATGGATTGTCATGAAATTTGGTGAAGATACTAAATATATATGTGTGTTTAAAATGAACCACTCTTAGGCCAAAATTATCTCATTAACTATATAAAAAAGATATTAAAAAAATGTATTCTTAATTAATAAAAATAGTCATAACTAAAACTATTACCATTGTAAATACTTAAAAGTACTTCATTTTAAACACACATATTTGTTTAGTATCTTTACCAAATTTCATGACAATCCATACATACTTTCTAACGATATCATGTGCCCAATGACTTCTGGAGCAAAAGAAAGAGCTATTTTGATTTCAACAATACACAAATTTTGTAAAAAGCTAATAAATTTCGAATGGTAGCAAAGCATAATCCGTTTAATCAATATGCAAAATGTAATGTTTATACATAAAAAGGTTTGAAGATAGACTAATTCAAACTTTGATATTTTTCGTTAATTTTCGACGCGTTTAAAAGGTACAAGACTCCTTAAGTGGAAAGTTCCATAAATCTTACAAAAGTATCCTCATAAAAACAACACAGGTTTAGTGGAATCCCAATGGATCACAAACCCTTGTAAATTCTGACATAATATCTCTTTTAGAATATCTATTCTTTTTAGTGGTATAAGCGGTGAAACAAAATAAATCAATGAATCATGCTTTATCCCTTTCAGGGGTAAGTATTTGTGTTCCAGTAATGTTGCATTCACAACAGAATTTTCGAAAAATTCTATTTTAAAATAAGGGTAATGTAATTTTACAGCTTATTTTTGACTTTATAAAATAAAAATTCTGGTGCAATTGCTGATTAAAATTAAGTGGGATACCCTTGTCCCTTCAAGGGATTAAATTCCCATAGATTCCTACAATTTTTACCACATTTCTATTATTTAACCCATCAGCACATGCGCTTGTTTCTATTACGTTACTACACACGCGGGATAAATCTCACCACATTTTGTCTCCTATTATATTTTGGCTAAATGCGTTTTAAAAACAAATCTACGTCTCTACAGGGTGATAAAAAAGTTTACAAAATAACATGGAAAATCAGGCATACAACAAGGATGAAAAATCACATAGGAGCATAGGGTCGCAAATCATTGAGTCACAAATACAAGGTGTTTCATCCTAACTCAATTTGGTTTGATGGTAATAACTTTCAGAAAACTGAAGTACATTATAATAAAACATTTAACAGACATTCTCACATTTGTTGTAAATGTGATAACACCAAACAAAAGTGGTAGAAGTTTGCATTATACGCCCAGCGGTATGCACTTGATGCACATTTTGGACTGTGATTATCAGTTCATACGGTATCATCGATTGCTTGAGCAACATTTTTTTAAAGATCTTTTCGTGATGTTATCACATTTCACACAAAACAAGATACATATCGTTGCATTTTCATTACAATGTTTTTACTTTTATCAAAATTATTACCGTCAACCCGGATTCAGTTAGGATGAAACACCTTGCATATGCGACTAAATAAGTGGTTTGCGACCCTATGTTCCTGTGTAAATTTTTATCCTTGCTTTATGCCTGCTGTATGCCATGTCATTCTGTAAACTTTTTTTGAATCACCCTGTATATTGTAAAATGCGCCCGTACTACTTCTTTTTGGGAAAAAATCATGCTTTTCATATTTATTTTCGGATTTTGTAGCAGTTTCTGTAAAAATCAGTTTTTTTTTTTTTTTTTTTTTTAGAAAATATGCAAACGATATGTTTTACATCTAAAAGATGAATTATTTCACAGAATTGACATTAATTACATTTAATAACCTTTCATCAAGATATACAAGCAGCTTTTATATTAGTATTTCATTAAAATTATTTCAGTGCGTGTTATTCCATAAGAAATGAACGTATCTAAATGAAAAGTTTCAACACGCGCGGGATTTTGTAGTCCCAAGAATTACAGTTCTCCACTCCTAGCAAACAAAGAAAAGACATTACTTCACCCACCCGTTCTTGACCTTGAACTTGAAAGGTACAACGTAGGTCAGAAACGTCCAAAAAATTATCCTCTTTTTTTTTTTTTTAAGAAAAAATATGATTGGATAGACTTTATCCCAACGCATGTTCTGACGGATTAAGAACAATGAATCTGAACTTTCCCTAAGTTCTTCGAAAATATTACTAATTTTTTTTTTTTTCTGGTAAGTTAGAAATTCATTTCTGCAAATTTAAGCCACATCGTTCCATTAATAAATATTAATTAATTCCATAATATATTTTCTTGTCAGATTCCCAGATAGAAAAATATCCCCATAACAATCTATTAACATGGCTACAAATGCCAAAGGAAAATTACTTTTCTCATCCAAAACAAGATGATGAACAGTTCTAAAAAAGAGAAACTGGGCAGATGCCGTACCGTATGTGACTGTCTTTAGACTATATTCCATTATAGAATACTGGAAATTCTTTCTTCAAAGAATTCTCTTAAAATCTCTCTCTTTTCGGTTAATTCAGACTTGTCAGCAATTTCTTTATATCTATAAGTACAACAATAGATAAAGTTCTAAATCTAAAAAAAAATAGAGAAATGATCCGGTTGTATGCGGGGTCCGACATAAGAATGTCGTTGAAAAACTCCAGAAGTTTATTTAGCAGAAGCGTAAAAAACTCTAAATTTTGTCATCGTACTTGATTCCCGAATTACTGCATGATGTAGTAAATAACAAACAATTGAAGGAACCTTTGTCGATTCGGATGTAACTTTCATATGACTCAATTTCGAAAATTCTTTTATGAACTCTCGATATGTTTCGTTAACAGACTGTTGTTTTGAAGGCTTGTGTTCTAGAGAACTAAGTCACTGCATGGCCAGTTTCATAGTATCACAAAATGCCTTGTATAAAGATTGTAATAAGAAACGAATCTTACCACACTAGCCGCCCTTGGCGACCAGTTTGGTCTCCTTTAAATCTATACTAAGCATTGTAACATGTTACTTTTATTCATAATTTAATTTACTTGCTCAATCCTTCGCCAAATCGGAAGATTCTGATACAGAAATCATGAACTCGGTATTTTTATGTTAGCCGAGTGCAGGTGATATATCGCCAAACATTGTACCCGTCGTATTTTTTCTTATTTCATTAATTTCATTACTTTCACTCATTTTATTTAAAATACATAACTTTAATTTAAAACTCTGAAATTATTAAAGTTTATGACTCTCAGTTTTCTCTTATTTCTTAAAAAAAAAAAAAAAAAAAAAAAAAAAAAGAATGAAAAGAAAAGAAAAAAAGTAATAAATAATACTATAAACTGACATTTAATTTCAAAATCAAAGCTTTGTTTTAATTTAACTCTTGAAAAATTGTTTATGACAGTCGCATGCGATGGACTATTATGATACTGATGATATGATGGCGATGGAACAATATTTGGCGATTTATCACCTGCGCCCGGCTAACATTAAATTACCAAATTGGCTGTTTGGCATATAAAAAGTGAAGCGGTCAACCCGGAACTATTGATGACAGTCACCTGACTTAGGCTTTTATTATAGAGATTGGTCATGCTATCCTGACGCCAGAGACATCCTTAATCTTGAATGGCGACTGGGATTCTGTACTGTTAATATTTTCATTGTTGCTTGCATGATCTAGAAAATTCAAAAGCCGATCAAGATAAAGGCTTTTCTATTGAAGTAAAAACAGACGTGAATAAGTTCTTTTTTCTCTATCTTCCATTCTCGTTAAATATAAACAGTGGTTAAATATGCCAGATAAAACATGTAATTCACACCGAATTTTCTTTCTTATGGTCTAGAAAGCTACCGGTTGAATTCATGACAGGTACCTCAATACCAGGGGTCATATTTGTCCTAAAATTTCAAGACCAGGAAATTCTTCGGTACCAGTATTTTCTTATAGGAAATCTCTTCTTAAATAAAAAGAAATTTCGCGCGTATAATCTAGATTTATTTTTATATTAAAAAAACAACAACAACTGATATTTGTCTTGAAAAATAACCTGAAGCGTACAATCCCTGCAGTATCCAGAACGTAACTAAGATATTAGCCTGGGAAAAGAATCGAGTCAAATGTGAATTGAAGTATTAGAGTGCATTGAAGGGGGATGAAGGGCATGTTGTAGTGAAATTTAAAAGTAGATTTCTATACCATAATCTTCTTTTTATTATGCAATAAAGGAATTTATTCAAACATTACTCATTGTGTTCTTCTTAATTTCGAGGTAAAGAAAATTGTTAAAGCGACCAAAAAGAGACTTCGTATTTCATTGTATATTTGATTTTATTTTTAATGTTTGCCGTTCGATTTTTGTATGCATGCACCGAGAAAAAAAAATGCAAAACACTTAGATATTTAAATTATTTTGGACAATATATACTACTGTTTAGCACAGTGCTTATATTTTTCCAAAATATGCTTTTAGTACCTAGTTTTCTTTATCTTAATATGACCCATTCAAAGTTACATGTGATGATGTTTTTTTTGGAATTGGAAGAAAATCTATAATGGTTTTTAATGCATATATAGATGAGTTACTGACAGCTACATAAATAATTTTCAGTAAATAGGGAAATCTTTCAGTCGATTTAAATAATATTTAGACTAAGAAAGAAAGCGATATAAGCTGCAAACAAAAATCCATTTTATATTTTTCGATGGAGGTAAATTCACTCAATCCTCTTTCATGACGTTTCTATAACTACAAACTGTTTTAAGTAGCAAAATTTGTGTACTCTAATTTTTGCTTTAGTTTTATTTTTTTTAATTAATTTTAAAACTTTAAATGCTAGTTTTTACAGAATAAAGTTATAAAAATACGTAATTTCTGTTTAAAGATGCAATCTCATTTAATAACCTTACTTTTGACACTTTCTACATATGTAAACAAAAAATATTATGCAATATATGTATTTGAAAGTGGTCTGTAAAAATAATGATTCTAGTATTTGTACTTGAATAAAATTCTAAGAAAGTATGACAGCTACATAATATAATTTTCTTTAAGGAGAGAAATCTTTCCATCGTCTACAAATCGATATTGAGATAAACAAAAGAAAAAGCTAGATGTCGAACTAAAATCCATTTTATCTTTCTTGATGAGGCTATTTTGCTTAAATCCTTTTTCTTGGCATTTGTATATTTAGTAAACCTTCAAAGAAGCAAAATTTGTGTATTCAATGTTATGCTTTCGTTTTATTTTTAATTTATATGTGAAATCTTTAAATATATTATTTTATAAAATTTAAAATTATAATGAATGTTTAAAGATGAACTGCCATTCATTACTTTGTGCAGTGAAATATCCATACATTTGTCGTTTTCTATACTATATGTAAAGTTTTTAAAAAATCATGCACTAAATATTTTTTAATTGGACGTTAAAAATAAATGATATGATCTTTGTTTTTGAATAAAATTTTAAGGAACTTTTATAGTTACATGGAGTAATTTTATTCATAGATCTGAAACTTTCATTCAGCAATAAATTGATGTTGAAGTAAAAAAAGAAAGGTCTGGAAGTTGCGAACTAAAACCCATTTAATCTTTCTTGACTGACATATTTTGTTTAAATCCTTTTTCTTTGTAATTTAAATATGTCTAATAAATCTTTATAGAAGTAAAATATGGTTTCCCTGTTGTTTGATTCCCGCTTATTATTAAAATCACATTTTATCATTTAAATGCCGGTTGATCCTTGTCGCTACCTGGACCTACATATATAGACCTCTGCTCTTTTCATCATAAAAATTAAATTGCTTGATTACTTTACATTTTTACATAACTTCTTAATATTTGGATATTCTTTGCTTTAAAAACAATCCAATAAATGACAACATCTATGCTGATTTAATCATAAAATAAATGCTGTTTTTATTTGAATTTGCATAATGCCTCCAAGACAGTGTTGACAAGAAAGTGAGAAATTTTCATATGCATTTAACATAAATACAATAAAAAAATTTGAGGATTTGTATAAATTCACTTGATTAAATCCCTTAAATTATTTGTGATTGTGTGAAGTTAGGTTAGGGTCAGTTAAATTTATATTTGAAGGGGATTTATAATTTTATATCCCTATTTGTGAACAGAAATTACTAATCCCCTAAAGGATCAATTTTAGAAAATTTCTTTTTTCCGCCAACTATAGTGTCATTTTGTTTCTGAAAAAACAATGGATGAGTATTTGTAGTATTTATTTAGCAGGTCTGAAGTGGTTAAAAACTCAATGCAAATACAAATTCATACATTTGACAAGTATATCTACGTTTCGCGAAATGTACAGAAAGCAATGGTATTTTATCAAGAATGAAATTTTTATTTCCATATTTTTTTTTTAATTTGCTAATAAGAATTGGCGTTTCAGAACAATTTGTACAGTTGGACTACACAGATCACAGTTCAGATAGGATATCAAATGTTTAGTTTGAAGAATGGCATTAGTAAATATAGCTGTCTTAGCGTTGCCAGGTGTCCCGCGTAAATCCGCGCTCCAAATGCTCTTGACACCCCTAATTTCTTACAGTTTATTTCATCCTCTTTAATCGCATCACGCACAATTCTGCGATTAGATAAGGTGAACAAAATTAATTTAAAATTCTGGTGTTCAGACCATTTGGAGCAACGATTTACGCGAGACACCTGGCAATACTAACTATAGTACATGACAAAAGGGGAAAAGGATGGCAGGGAAAAGGATTTCTGCCCTAATTCCTGTCACAAGATGACTTTGTTTCGTTTTTACCAATGACCAGGCCCTTACCTACCAGGTTGACCCAGCTGAACGGGTTTGACACCTAGTATCGGGGCGGTGACAACCTAATCGTCACCAGCAATACATCTGATGAGCGCTTAGATCTTCATCCTATCGGCTGTGTCTACTGCTCAGTTGTGAACTTAGTTAATCCGGTTACTTAAAATTTTGATCTTTATGTTTGGTACTTGCGCTTTGCTACTCAAGTTGGCCTCGTTATTCAGAACCTTGATCAAGTGACCAGACATTCACATGGCAAGGCACCTCCAGAGGTATAATTCACAGGTAACTTGGAGGACTTTGCAGCCACGACGGATTTTACATACACCAGGTGCCATTAGCGTACATGACGGACATCGGCTGACTCCAAACCGATAACAAGACCCCTAGATGCCAGATTACCCTAGCCGAACGAGTATATCTGTCTGGCATCGGGGCGGTTGTCCGCTTGATCGCCGCGTGGCGGCCATCCAGTAGAACAACGCCTCGGCCGACCTAAATGCAGAGCGTGTTATTTTGCCGATTTCTCTGTTGTACCGCTTGCTTAACTGATAATGATAGTCTTTGGAACCGCTAAGTTGTAACAGTCGGTGATAAATGCAGCTTTTCTGCCTTTATTTTTTGTTATAGAAAAATCCCGTGTTTCTCTTTATTTATGTACAACCAGTATCGTTCTACCGTTTGTACATTTCTTAATCTGTGTAATGTCTGTACATTTAATCAATTTTTATTTCTTTTCAGACCTTTGGTTCAGCCGCCCGCCTATGTTAATTATTTTTCAGAAAAAATATTAATTATTTCAAAGATGCAATATCATTCAATGCCCTCTACTAGGTATTAATCTTAGTTTTGGCATCTCCTATATACGTTAAGTAAAAAAAAAAAATACAATAATTATATTTTAAAAAAGCAAGTAAAAATAATTATTCTCGTATTTTTACTTAACTTAAAATTCAAGAAATTTAGAGAAAATTTTAAACAATTTTCTGTAAAAAGAAAACATTAGATCGAATATAAATATTAAACAAGCAATTTTCTATAAATAGAAAACATTAGTTAGATTATAAATCAATATTTAGCTGAATAAGAAAAGTACTGTTTGCAGCGAACTGAAATCCATTTTACCTTTAAAAAAGAAAAAAAGCGTTTTATTTAGTGTTTTTTAAGTGACTACCAAACCTATAAAAACTGGATTTGTGTGTTCAACTGTATTTTTTCTCAATATTTAATTTTTTAAAATTTACAATTTAAAATGTATTTAATTATCTTTCTCCTCCAAAATAAGAATTTAAATGCCATTTAGAGTGTAATTATGTTAGTTTTAATCTCATTCATTACCTACTACAACAAAATAACCTTTCTTTTGGCATTTCCACACGTGTGAAATTTTGAAAAAAAGTGAATAAATGTACTTTGAAGTGGCATATAAATTGATTTGTCAAATATTTTTACTAGAATAAATTTTCAAGGAACTTTGAGATCCTTATAAAGAATGCTTCGATAAAGAACAAACCATTCCATTAACTATAAATCGATATTGAGCTAAATAAAGAAGAAGCTATAAACTACAAACCAAATCCCACTTATTCTTTCACGATGTCGGTATTTTAGTAAGATCCCATTTTCTGACATTCAAATATTTAGTAAACTTTCCTAGAAAAGAAATTTGTGTGTTCCGTTATATGCTTTCCCTTTATTTTCAAAATCACATTTTATAATTTAAATGCATTTTAATTTGAAATAAGGAATGTTTACTTTAATTTAACGCAATGACTATAAAACTATTAATAATATTGTAAATTTATTAATAGCTAAATCAGGTTTTTTAAATGAATGACAACGTTCTGATTTCATTTCATTTCTTCAATTTAAAGCATTTTCAATTACATACAATTCTTTAACAAATGAATATATTGCATTTGTGCATTAAATAAATTATTTTATTTTATGTGTTATATATTATGTCCCCTGTATATGTGTTAGTATTTCACAAAACTTCTAATCCAGTTGTCATCTGATCCAGATTTAAAAAAAAACTTTCTATAATATAAATGGAACTTTCTATAATTATTAATAAACTATAAACATTTCTATGTTTTATTAACATTATTTGTTTAACAGAGGAGGTTTTAATACTAATATATCTATAAAATCTTTATATTTTTGATTGATTATAAAGTTATGGTGATATTTATGAGATGCCTTTGAAACTTTATATAACTGATATATCAAAAACTGACAATAACAGAAATATCAACTCTCACCCTCAATAATTACCCATAAAATCTTGAAATTTAAAGTCTAAATACATTTTGTAATCAACGGATTTTTGTATTATAAAAATTGTTACTAATTGATATATGTGTATGTATGTATATATACAGGGTGTTTAATAAAAGATAGACAACACTTTAAGAGATGTTCGTACACATCCAAACAAACAACTTTCATCAATAAATACATGGTCGGAAATAAAACGCAAAGGTGCTTGCGCATATGAAAACTCTGTCCAATCAAACGTTAAAGCTCTGCTCCTGTTGGATGTTATCGGGAGAGGAACGACGCTAATAGCATACAAATATAATATGGAGAAGAAGAAGAACGCGTATTCAAAATTTCCCCTTCATTAATACGTAAAAGCAGCTGATCTGAGCGGGCAACTGTCAATCGCTGTAGGAACGTATCGAAATGTGTTGATCTTTAGTATTAGGCAAAAGTCTCATACGCATGTTATCCATGGAACTAGAAATGGAAATGGCCCAGAGTCTCAAATATTCTACTGAAATCGGTTTCCCACCTTAATTTAGCAACTTAATCGTTCTTTGTATGTATCTACCTCCTATAACAACATCACCTTTGGCGTCCTCTAACACCTTTGCGTTTTAATTTCGACAATACATTCTTTCATGAAAGTTATTTGTTTTGATGTGTACTATCATCTCTTAAAGTTTCGCCCATCTTTTATGAAACGCCCTCTATAAAACATATTTTTTAAATATTGCATATACTCGATTTCTTATAAAAAGTATAATACTAGCCAATATTATATTAAAGTGAAACTGTTTTATTCTATTACGCCCGCGTAAAAATTTCCTCCAAATAAAAATTTCCTCCTAGATACTAATTTGAAACTATTCATGTCATTCTTATCGTCTGGTATAATTCATTATAACAATTGCTAGATTTCGACAGAAGCAACAAATTAAAAATGCAATTAATATCGCACTGTCAATTGTTTTAAAGTGAAATATTGATAAAAGAGATAGTGAATATGAATATATACCAAATTCACACCTTGTAAAAGTATATTATTTCTAATTGCTATTCTTATCACTTGGTGTAAATATAAATAAACTAGCAAAAGCCATGCTTTGTTTGGATTCGCGAAGCATTATTTAATAAGATAAAAATTTGAAAGTAACACTATTTTTTATATTATTTTTGCATCTTTATTAAGTAAAAACGTTATTTTACATTTTGAAGCATTTTTATTTTAGAAATGTAAATTCAGCCAAATAACTAAGAATTTCCTCTGATATTTTTATTTATGATATAACAAATTTAACAATTAATTTTATTTGTTTTCAATTCTTTCGTTGCCACTTTACAAAAAAAAATCATGATATAATTCTTTTTAAATGCCTAAGTATAGTCTGCGTAAGTGATTTTACATAATAAGAATAAATTATCTATTTGAATTCGTAACACTGAAAATTTCTTTTATAATTGAATGTAAATATTTTAATTTTTACGAATTTTAATTCATTAAAAGTATGCTATAATTCTCACAAAAAGTGTATTTTAAAATTTTCCTAAAAGAAATCGTGAAACTATTTCATTAATCATAATTCTATCTATAATGACTAACCTTTATGATTTATTTTTCTTTTGAAAATAGACGTGTTTATTTTTTTACTTGCAAAAATGCCTCTATAATGGAAAAACATGTAAAATAAATGAATTAAAATAATACATTTTTTAAGGTTATTCTGTAAAAAAAAAAAAAAAAAAAAAAAAAAAAAAAAAAAAAAAGTATTGTGCAAATCTACAAATTATAATTTATTTTTAAGTTTAATTTCAAGTCAAAATACTGAATAGTTTTTTGTAAAGTGTACGACAAAATATAGATTGTGTGGCCTAGTAGAGGAATCGCTTCGCTCCTCCTAATTATCACATGTAAATATAAATAATCATACAGGGCTACGCAAATAATCGGATAGGTTGCTATCTATTTATTTTATTTGATATCCGATTTTGCATTTATTAAATTATTGTAAAATGTAGTGTATAATGTATAATTTACTGTGTATAAAAATATATACATGATGTGTCCGTAAAGTCATGGTGCACTTTTGACCGGTCACAGGTAATCAACGAAACAAGATGGAAATGTGAAATCTTCACGAAATAAAATAAAAACTCTCCAAGTTTCCTACATGTTCAGTGTAGTTCGATGTGACCTCCATTTGTTGCCTTACATGCATCTAAACGATATTCAAGTTCTTCCTGCACGCAGTTAAGGAAGTCTGGTGTAACAGAGTGAATAACGTCTGCAATTCTCCGTCTGAAATTTAGGCCACATTCAAGAATTCAAATACATTTCCGTCTACTGCAGGAAATTGAAGAAGGCGAAATTAAAACTTTGTTATGCGTTTTCTAATCGAACTAAATTTCAGTATATTCTGTAAGATATATATACAAACCTATAGTTACTATACAGAGCTGCATAAAACAATCTGACAAATTTTTAATCTATATACGCTAATTTCTGAATTTTGGTTTTCAAATTTGTTATACATTTCCTAAGTTGTTTACTTAGATATCTTTCTTTCGCCTTATAAAAATTTGAAATTTCGTCAAAGTGTTGTGGGCGTGTTGGAAAGTACTTTGTAATCCATGCTTTACGAGTTAAACGTCCTTTCATGCTTTAAATATTTAAAACTATCCGAAGCACAAGGCTATGCCCATGTTAACGATGCGAATCTTCAAAATAAAATAAATAAAAATGCAATATCCTAAAAATATAGCGAAAACGATAGTTCTGTGCATTCTAAACCATAAATCATTAAAAAGAAAAACATAAATAAGTATAATAATGAAAACAGTTAAACCAAAATTTCTTTTATAACAATTCAGTTATTATCTTAGGAAGAAACTCCAATTTCATGACTGCGATTCATGTTGTTGTGAATAAATTCCTTTACAATACATTACTTATTTTCAACCGTTGTAATTCCCTAACATAAGGATTGGCAGATGTCACGTACAGTGTTTCCGAAATATTAGAATTTTTAATCTAAAGTTATCGGGTTTGTCTTTCATGTAAATACTAAATGTATATTTATCTCTCACAGAAGCCAGCTGTTCATCAAAACTATTCATTATATTAATACTATCTCGATATTTCAATAAAATTCGGAAACGGATTATAGTAGTCAAAAATGAAAATCTTTTCTCCAATTGTTTTGAAAGATAAACGCTACGATCGACCTGCGCTTGACCACAAATAGTTAAACTTTATTCTATTGTCTTTCTAAACACCCGAGTAAAAACATGAGTTCAAAAAAATCTAAAATTTCTTCGTCTTCTGTTGTCCAGTATTATATTTGATCGACTAAACGTCGTTACCACCTTAACATGCAGCAATTTACTGTCAATTTGGTTATTTGCATGTGTAACAACCATGATATTCATATCTTTGTAAAATAAAAGTCCAAATGTTTCTAAGAGATTAGAATTTCAAGCGTTTAGATTTCAGGTTTGGTGAATAATTCATATTACCATTTCAGCGTCTTCTAAGTTTATCTGGTGGATACTCTGATTACGTTATGCCAGACTTCACAGATAGAAAAAAAAATTTCGTGGATGTTCTCTCGAGTTTTGGCGATTACATGATTGATTATCTGATTGAGCATAGCCGCTATACTCAGAGTTCTTGTTAATAGCGTCTTTATTTCCGCATAAAATTACTCTCTTCATGGCTCAGATTCATCGTACTCGACGTCGTCTACTTCTCTGGCATATTTGTGAGCAAGCTCTTGCTCTTTTACTTCGTGATAAAAAACGCAAAGTTCTCGCCGCTGTCATCTGTCACTTCGCCATTGCAATCGCCCTTTTTCATCGGGGTTAGTTTTAACTGGCACATTAAAAAAAATTTCAGTTTTGCTTAGCTAATCTTAAAAAGTATTTTTCCATTTTTATTTAGTTATTGTTTATTTATTATTAATTATTTTTCAAACGACATAAAAATATCAAAGAAGTAAGTAATGATGCGAAATATGTAACACTATAACACTTGTCTCGTAATTAATAAAAAAAAGTCTTTCCGTCTTGTATTGGGAAATAAGATAGCTTCCCCATTTCTTATTTTTGTAAATTCGCCTAATTTTACTCAAACACTCGAAGATAAAAATCATGAAAACCAATTATAAATGATTCGCCGCTTTCATAAAATTTTTATTTGAATTTCAAAAAATTATGCTTTTGAACAATCCTTCGATATCCTTGTACCAAATCCGCATACTTAAAGAGAAAAAACATTTATGAATTTACAATATCATCGCACATCTTCTTGAATTTGAAGACTGGTCGCCTTTGATCTGGTCGCCATTTCGCAACTAGATGCCGAATAAAGCTAGCCAATTAACTTGGTCGAGACTTTGGTAAAACCTTTCACAGTCTCACCGATACCGGTAATTGATCGGTAAATCTGTCAAACTTTATTTTTTTAGAGCAAAGGCTGTATGCTGTTTTATATACTTAAATTTACTGTTTATTTTAAATTACATTCATTCAAACAACTTTTTCATTGCATTTATTATATTTTAAGAGAATATATTGAATTTGTTCAGAATTTTTAATGGCTTTATAATTCGAATTGAACTTTTTAAATAAATGACAGGAAACTGTAGATTTTTAGAAACAGTACGTATATATTTTCTCACACCAAAATATTATAACATGTCACACTTATATCATAGAATGAAATAGAGGTAAATCCTATTACAATTTACATCTCGTATCCCAATATTCATTTTGATATAAATGCAAATATAGATTAAAGCAGCAGCTAATTCAGATATCGTTGGATTTTAATGAATAAAATTATCCCTTTGTCTTATTTTGTCTGTTACTGAAATATGGGTGAATTATTCTTTTATGGAAAATATATACTACTTTGTAATTAGAGGAAAAATGCTCAAATATATCAAGTGTTTTCTTTACATTCTTTTGTTCCTAAATATGTTTAATCATAAAAATAAAGCTAATTTCACAACTCTATCCTTATTAAATCTACACATAGTTTTAAAATTAAGATAAACATAGATTCATTACTTAAATATTGTTAAAGATAGTGGGCTTTTATTCTTACTTTTATAAATGCAATTGTCAATGCAAATTTTATTTATTAATATAGTCATATTATACGGAATACGTGTATAAAGGTTTGAATTTTATTGAAATGCAATGTTTTTTTCATTATTATTGAAAATTATAAGAGCCGTACTACATTTATTTTAAATAATATGTAAACATTATTAAATAAAATAATAATAATTATTATTATATATTCTTATTCTGTAAAAAACATAATTTTACCTAAAAAATATATTTGTTTACATTTCATTATAAACAATTCGTGAATTACTGCTTTTGTATTTTTACTTTTGAACGCTACTGTATGAACGAGCCTTTGAAAAAAGTTTGTGCTTATATTCGATCATTTCAAAGTACTAATTAAAGCATCGCGATCAGTATGTTATGAAACTTTGCCTATACTTTATTTTTTCCTAATGTTCTTGTGTGCTAATTTTTTTTTATTATACTAATATTTTAAAACTATGATCAATAAATAAAATAATTGGACTGAAAATGCCTTAGAAGAATTCCTTGACTAGTTTATAAAAATTTATTATTTTATGTAATCTTAAGGTTTAAATTGCTGAAGTAAATAAGAGTATATAAAGGGTTACCAAATTTTCTGTTTTTTTTTTCTTTAAATAGCAGTGTAAGTAATTTAGCTTTACCGATTTAATTGTGTTTTCATGAAAACTTTGGCTAATAGAAAGGACCCATCTAAAGACCACGCAGGTGAGATTTACGCCGAGGGTGAGAAAGTATTTTCTCACGAGTTGAAACCTAGAAACTGGTGATCCATCTTTAAGTTTAAAGTGACCAACCACCCTGCATATTAAACCGCAGAGAGAAACCATGCTGTCCTTCAGACGAGTAAGGACAATTTTGTAACGTCGGTTCCCATGACAAGCTCTGAAGGAACCTTACCTCCTTATAAACCTATGAAAAAGGGTTTTGAGGATGACGTCATTTTTTAGGTTGGCGATAGAAGCGTCCTAATACCACCCTAAATAGATTTTTCTCTGGTGAGAAAAATTAATGAGAAGAGGACGGCAGCTCTTGAGTAGAGATGCCGAGATGAAAGGTATTCTCGAGGACTGGGAAGAGAAATTCATAAGGACACACAAAATGTGCTAAAAAGCGGATGACTGTGAGCGGGGAAGCTCCGGGCAGTGATTCTTGAAAAGAGAAGTTAACATAGTAAGCGATGAACTTATGGGAAGCGATCTCTCAAATTTCTCAAAACCTCACCGAACTATTTGTGGACTATTGAAATGACGTTATTGATCTGAACTGTTTATAAAAGTCGACGACTCATGATTTTTCTTTGTTATATTCTGATATTTCTAACCAAGACTTATTTATTCAATAAATAATACGAGGTCAAGTCAGTAAGTAGGTCACAAAAGACAGTAAAAAAGGGAAAACAGGATACATACTTAAAAGGCATGTTTATTTCTCTATAAAATCGTCATTTACATTGATACATTTGTCACATCTCTTTATGAGTTTTCTAATATCTGCTGCACAAAAGTCTTTGCACTGCACTCTCAACCATGTGTGTACTTGACATTCAACATCTGCACCAGTCGGCTGTAGGCTAAACCATGTGAAAACCCTGTTGCAGTTGCTAATGCTGTCGATTGTTGTTCACCTGGCAGCTCTAACCATTTCGTCAACCTTCCGCACTGTGTCTTCTGTCGCAATTTGAACAGGGTGCCCACTTCGTCTTCGTCAACAACTTTCTAATGCTCCTGCTCATTTTGTACAACTGTTGTCTCAAAAATTTGAAATTGACATCTTACAGTTGAACAGTGCTGCCACTTCTTGGCATATTTGGAAACAATTTACGACTAATTTTCGAAGTCTCATATCGGTTTGTGACCAACTTACTGACTTTCTCTCATATTTTTTATATAATCTCAAGAAAGGAGTATGTGTTACAAGATACTGGTAATGATTGATCGACGTGTACTTTTTTTAATACCAGTATTTTGTAAGAAAAATGTTTGTGGCACGTTACCACATTATTTGAAATAGAAATAACCTTCGAGGTATGTATTTATATAGAAAATAAAATATCTCCTCATGTAGTTGAGAGTTGATTAAATATCAATGATAATCTCGTCTGTTTTGTAAAATATCTAGAGAAATTTTATTAGTTGCCTTATTTTTTTTAGACTTCTTGAGGTTCTGTAATTTGAAATATATCGGAAAAGACATCTGAACGTGGTGTCTCAGCTTGTCATTTCCAAATACAAAAATAAAATGTTTTTTAAATGAAAGAGCCATATACTATTGTAATTGCAGCTTTACTAATTAAACGCTTTTAAACTTTTTACATGATCTCCGTTATTGTTTTATTTAAATAAAGACTTTTGAATAAAAATAATAAATGTTATATTACGTATTTTATCGAAAAGGATTACACTGCATGATTTTTTTTAAATGTTTTATTTAAATCCAAACTTTTTTAATTTATTTTATTGTATGAACACATCTTGAAAAATTTAGCAGTTTAACAGTAAAACGTTTAACTTTTTTAGTCCAAAATTCTTTACACATTATGAAAAATCTTTACTCTTTTCACAGTCAATGTAATTTAAGGGTTTTTTTTTTAAACAGACATTTACAATGAATTGAGTCAGGAAATTGAAAATACAAAATCGGGAAATATCAATTTAATTCAAACTTGAAGTATAGAAGTCATTGTGAAAGAAAAGAAAACTATTGATTCATAAGTGTGTCATGTTTTTACTAAAATAAATCAGGTAAAAAATTACTTATGGTTATCACGACTTAAATATTAAGCAGAATAAAATCAGTTTTGAGAGGATATTCGAAGAAACTTTAGGGTTCAAAAAATGCAAAAAAGGAAAATTGAAATTTTGAATGCTTTCTTGTAGAACGTCGCCTTAAAGTATCACCCTGTATATTATTGTTTTCGCATATTCAATAAACAAATAATGACATTTTTTATTTTCATATGAAATAACAAGGTAGTATTTTATTTTTGTTTTTTATGTTCATTACAAATGACTTTCAGTCTTATTCGGTTCGACTTAAATATGTTGCTTAAATTGTTATCGAGGAAAGAAAGATTTCAAGAGTTCATGTTACATAATGAAAGCTTTTTACGTCCGTATATTCTCCATTTTTCGTTTCAAAAAATAGTTTAAAAACGAAGAAAAACATTTTTTGATTGCTTTAAATCTACCTAATACATACATTTATATATGCAAAAAAGTTTACTACTTCAAAAAATGTATGCAAATTTATTAATCTACACAATATACCTGTTATTAAATATTAGGACTCTGCAATTAGAACTTCTAACGGTTTTGTTGTTTAAAGAAAAATTTTGAGCTTTACTTGCATATTAATTCACTTTTCACTTATAAATTAATCGAACGATTAAAAAAATAGAGTGAATCGATCTTCAGCTAAACCTTCTTTGTTGTCGTTTCAGAAAATAACTTTGCACATAAAATTGCAGGACATAATTTTGAAACAAAATTATTTATAAAGTGTCGCTTTTGGAACTGTTAATGTCTAAGATACACCACTGTCCTTGAAACTCTTAAATGGTTCAGATGAAATATATCTCACTAAGGGGACTCAAAACTCTTAAAATTGGGAAAAAAAAAAAAAAAAAAGACAATATTCAATATTTAATAACTTAAAATGTATTTTATTTTAAGAGAAATTTTAATCGGGATAAAAGATATAAGTATGTTCTTTCATTTTAAATATTTAAAAATTTTCAAGATGCAGAATTAGCATTTACAGGGGGCTCCAAACTGTCAAACTTTTGAAGAGCAGAAAATCGGCATAACAGAATACGCGCCGGATTACAAAATAAATTTTGCAATTAGGATGGAAATTTTGGTGCCTGCTTATATTTCGGATTGTAATAATTACCCTGAACCTAAATAAATTAGTATTTAAAGCATTTTTATATTTTTAATAAGAAGTTGTATTTAGCTAATGCAAAATTTAGAAATTTTCAACTATATAATCACGTAAAAAAAAATAATAGCAATAAAAAGGAAATTTTTGGTTCAGTTTATACAGACTAACATGAAACATATGGTTTGAAAATATCATGGAAAAATATTCAGAAGTTTTTGAGATATCGTGCGCATTATGACAAAAAAGTCATTTGGAGAAAAATGACTTCAAACTTCGGAATAGCCGCTTCACCTATTGAGCGGGTATCATTCTAAAAGCCATAATTTCTGTTAAAATGGGAATTTCAAGAAAACAATTGTATCAAAATGTTCAGAAAAGATAGTGTTAAACATCTAAAAAAATAAAATTCCGAAAATTTTGAAGCTTTAAGAGTCTTGAGACCCATTAAACTCTTATTAAAATGAAGTAGACAAAATTTATCAATAAAACTTTTAAAGTCTCCTGTTCCTATTGTGACTTTCAAAGGGCTATAAATAGCAGGAAATTTTTGAATAAATATTTTCAGTTTCCATTAAAGAACAGGAATAAGCTCATTTTCATCAAGAACCACATCGCCGACTTTAAAATTTGCTGTCGCTCCCTGGGAAGTCACTTGTGACTTTGCTGGAGTTGAGACAAATACTTTTCATTCCATCGCTTCCGGAAGTATTAATTGACAACGACGAAGCCCAGAAGGTCAAATTCCAGAAATATTCAGTTTCGGAAATGCTGCTAATGGACGACCCGTCAAAAATTGACCTGTCTTAAGAACTCGTAGATCACTTGGATCATTTGACAGCCGACATTAAGATCTTGATTTCAGATAGGCTTCGATTTGTATCAATAATGTAGAAAATTCTTCAAATGCGCATAGCGAATTTCTCATTGATCCTTGCATTTTACCTTTTGCTCCCACAGCTCGTGAGAGCTGAAGCGGAATTTAATTTGCAGTTTATCCTTTATTAGCCACATAATTTTATAGTGATTGATCCTTATTAATGGAGGATACGTAATTGTATAAATCTCACAATTCCTTACTATCTCTCTTATAATTTGTTGCTCAGTCATTGACTTGTTCAACTGGCATGCTTCTACGGGCAAGAAATATTTTCAGGGCAGCCATAAACGTTAAAGTTTACAAATCAGAAACAAATTCAAGATAAATAGCACGAGTCGAAAAGAAAATACAAATAGCGATCTATATGTTAAATAATTTCATATTTCAAAGATTTCTCTCGTTACAGATAAATGAGCCGGCATAATCAATCACAGTATTTGAAAATGGAGAATTGGGTCACATTAGATTGACTGGAATATCTCCATCTATTCTTTATCATTTTATGGTGAAAAAACAAAACACTGTAAGCAATCCTTTACAATGTTTCTTACTGCATCTTAGAAACCAGAATTTTCAATAACAGTTTCAAAAAGTTGTGAATCAGCATAAAACTAAATTATAGGATAAGGCTTGGTAATGAAGTAATATGAAGTAATATGATGCATCTTTGGCAACAACATTGCGAGTTTCTGATAGGCTGAAACATCAGCATCGCTCAACACTCCATCAACACTCAAAATAGAAATAGGATCCAGGAATGGAATTAGAGACAAAAGTTTTCTCAAAGCCTTAAAAGATTTACGATTACGTAAAGGAAATATATCATCTTAGAAACATTGGTGATTGCTGTTCTTGATTTTTCACAATCCTCGTTGTAACTCTTGAAAGTTCTGTCACCAAGAGTAACAATTCATTCGATTTGATTGAAACATTCTAGAATTGACTAAGATTTTAAACGCCTCGCAATGATACGTGCTGGTTTATTCAAAGAGTACTATTAAAAAATAAGTTTATCATCGTTAAATTAAGAAAATTTACAAAACATCATCTTTTTTCTGCTTTTGAAACACTCTATTGTATATCCTTATCTTCTGATAAATTATTAGACGATTTGTAATTTATTGACTTTGTAAAACCATTGAGGACCATGGAACTATAACTTACAATTCAATAGTTTCGACGATAACACAGCTCTTGTCAAGCAGTCAGCTGAAGTTTCAAGCCCACAATTATGATCAGGCTCGGACTGGACCATCGGCCCGTGGGTCGGTGCGCCCTCGTCCAGTGAAAACTTCACGCCCCTAAGTGTCTAAGCTGCTTCAGTATTTTCCCCTCATTGTAAACATACATTCTGACTAAAGTACTATCTTAAATTTCTAAAATTCGTTTAGGGAATAATCATCAATTAATAGACAGGCAGCGCAAGAGGTATTTTTTATTATCACATAAAAAATTAAAGATACATCGAAACGATTTCAGGATTGGAAACCTAAGTGAGCACGTTTGAATGTGATTGAGAGAGAAAACATGCACCCAGAGAAAGCTATAGTAGCCACGGCGAACCTAGGCTAGATTTGATGCTTCTCTGGATATTATATTGGGTCATCCGGAAAGTGAAGCTCAGTTTCGTCTAGTCATTTTGTTATTACTGATAAGGTGCGACCTTGAATGACCCAGAAATGTATATCCATTATTTTTGCTTGCGCTGCATAATTTTCACTGGTATTGTCACATAATTTTTGCTTCAGTGCAGTGCTAAAAATGGAGATCCAAAAAGATTATTTTTGTCATATTATGTTCTTTTATTCCAAAAATGGTACAACTGCTAGCCAGACTGACCTTAAAATTTGTGCTACACATGGGCAAAGCGCTGTTTCAGATGACACAGCTCGAATGTTGTTTCAGAAGTTAAAATATCGAAATTCCATCCTCTAAGATGATGTTCGCTCTGGAGGACCATCATCTGTAAAAGAGGACCTCTTAAAAAAAGCTGTCGTTGAAAATTCACGTTACACTGTTCAGGGGCTATCACACATATTAAATATCCCAAAAAGTATAGCGCATGATCATATGAAGAAGATTGGGTACGTAAGCCGCTATGATGCCTGGGTACCCAATAATTTAAAACAGCAGAATATACTTGCTCGAGTTTTGGCATGCAATTTTTTGCTGAAACTATTATACTTTTATTGTGAAATCACGGCAGTTAAATAACTGAGCTTCTCTTCATGAATTATATTTAGAAAATAATGTTTTCCCTTTTAACATCTTCACAAAAAAGGAGAAAGATAAAATTGGCATGCTCCTACCTTTATTTTCAGCGTTGATCGAATCCGCGTAAGGTAATCCAACCTGCTATAAAAATCCAAAGTGAATCAGCACGAAAATATTCCACTCAGTAACAAAAGAGGGCACAGGATCACAGGACTACACTATTTAATTAAATGAACATAGATAAAGTTAAAATTAAATTTACATTCAAAGTTATATATTTAATTAACATATTATATCTTTAAGGTTTTTCAGAGCGCAGACACACTGCGTGTTTTGCTTAGGGCATATATTTAGAGACTGACTAAAAAAAGAAAGAAAAGTTTTCAGTTCATTAGTCTTTCTTATTGCATCTCGTTGTGCAACACTTTTATGTATACCAGATGTTGGAAATTCCTTTTTTTTTCTCTCTGCACGTGAAAAGAGGGAAAAATGGGTAGTTGCTTTCCACTCAGATAAAAAACGATTTCATCTATCAAATGCAATCTTGAAACACAGCTGTAATTATTTCACAATGTCTTGCAATTTCGGTAAATCATTATTCACTTTCTAACACCCCTGCTTGATTTCTGAAGTTGCAATAGTTCTTAAGTTCAAGTTGTCTCTGTGTTTGATAAAGTCAGGTTTGGGAAGGGGCTTCGTAAAGATGTCTGCAGTCATTTCCTTACTGGGACAATATTCTAATTCTATGATTCCCTTCTCTCGTAAATCTTTAATTGAATTAAATTTGATATCCACGTGCTTTGTTTTTGAATGATGTTTATAATTTTGAGTCATCTTGATGCATGACACATTATCCTCATACAGAATAATTGGTAGGTTTTGGTTTAAATCTAGATCCTTTAATAGCTTTATCAACCATATGGTTTCTTGTGCTGATGTGGCTGCGGAAATATACTCAGCCTCAGTAGATGATAATGCAACTGAGTTTTGCTTTTTTGTTGACTAGGAAATCGCTGCATTTCCTAATTTACTTAAATTTCCTGTGGTTGATTTTCGATCACTTTTATCTCCTGCCCAATCTGAATCTGCAAATGTCGTCAGAATCGGATCATATTCGTTGCTTATAACTAATTTTAATTCTTGTGTTGTTTTTAAATATCTTATAACCCTCTTGACTGCCCTCCAGTCTTTTTCTCTTGGTTTCTCATTTCTGCGACTAAGGATGTTAATAGCCGCTGAAATATCTGGACGAGTTATCGTAGCTATGTATAGCAATGCCCCTTATGGCTTGTCTATACTTATGATTATTAGGTAGTAAATTTTCATCGTCATCTAAGTTTAAGTAACCTGCCTCCATCGGAGTATCACAAGGTTTAGAGTCCTTTAAATTAAATTTTTCAATCAGTTCTTTTATTTTATTTTCCTGATCGAGTGCATAAGTTCCTTCTTTAATTCTTTTTATGTTTATGCCTAAGTAGTAGTTTACCATACCTAAATTTTTCACTTCGTATTCTTTACTAAGTTGTTTCATTATTTCATTTATTTCCTTAGTATCTCCTGAAATTAAAAGATCGTCCACATAAATGATGATATAAGTTTTATTTCCGTTAGTTTCTCGTGTGAAGAGACATGGATCAGCGGTGCTTTGCACAAAACCTAGTTTGTTTAAACTTTCAGCTATTTTAATATTCCATGCTCTTGCTGCTTGTTTTAGGCCATATATAGCCTTTCTTAGCTTACATACTTTATTTTCTTCACCCGGTTTAATATGTCCTTCTGGTTGCGACATATAAACAACTTCTTCTAAATTTCCATGGAGAAACGCGGTTTTAATATCTAAATGGTTTACATTTAAGTTTTTGTGAGCTGCACACGCTAGAAATGCTCTTAGCGTTGTATAGGCTACTACTGGTGCAAAGGTTTCATAATAGTCACTACCAAATTTTTGATAATAGCCTTTCGCTACCAAACGCGCTTTGTATTTATTAATTTCTCCATTTGAATTATATTTAACCGTAAAAACCCACTTATTTCCAATTACTTTTACGCCTGGTGGAGGATCAACTAGATCCCAGGTGTTATTTTTTATTAATGAAGCAATTTCTTCACTAGTTGCTTCGTACCATTGGTTTTTCTCATGTGGATTGTTTAGATTTTTAATATCTTCGAAATTTTTCGGCTCTATAATTTTATTTTCTTTAGTAATGTATGCGAGTCTGTCTGGTGGAACACCTCTATTCGATCTTTGTGATCTTCTAGGTTCATTTGTTGTATTTTCCTCACTGTCTGTTTGTTTTTCTTCCTGCATACTTATTATAATTTCTGAGGAATTTTCCCCTGCTTTTTCGGGTTGTTTCTGAACTTCGCTATCATTTTTCAGATTTAAATTTGGTGTTGTGTTTGAATTAAAGTTTTCTAGAAATCTGACGGTTCTTGCTCGTATAATTTTATTATTACCAGTATAGATCCTATAACTTTTAGATCTATTGTCGTAACCGACAAAAATTCCTTCAATCGCTTTATCATCAAGTTTTCCTCTTTGGGATTTGTCGAGATAAGCGTAAGCTTTGCAGCCAAACATTCTAATGTTGCTTAAATCCGGTATTTTATTTGTCCATAATTGGTATGGAGTAGAATTGTGAGCTTTCGTGGGGAGTCGATTAGTTAAGTATACCGCTGTATTTAGAGCTTCACCCCAAAACTTCTGAGGTAGTTTCGCTTCCGATAACAGGCATCGCGTCATTTCAACTAGTGTACGATTCTTCCTCTCCGAAACACCGTTTTGAGCTGGAGAATTTGGCACGGTTAGCTGATGGTGTATACCTGCTTCTTTTAAGTAATTTTCTATCTCATCACTGGTATATTCCCCGCCGTTGTCAGTTCTTAATTCCTTTATATTGCGACCGAATTTATTTTTCGTTATGGCTACGTACTCTTTTAGTTTAGTGATGACTTCACTTTTCTTTGATAAAAGAAATACCATTGTAAATCTACTGAAATCATCAGTAAATGTGAGAAAGAATTTCTTTCCTCCCATACTTTCTGTTGGCATCGGGCCACATACATCAGAATGAACCAAATCGAGAATTTTACTAGCTTTGTTTGTAGCTTGTTTAGGATACGGAGCATTTGTTAATTTACATTTTATGCAACTTTCGCATATTACTTCATGTTTACAATTTTCCATATTAAAACCTGTTGCTAAACTTTTAGTTTGCAGTTGCTTTAAAGCATTTATATCTCTGTGTCCGAATCTCCTATGCATGAGTTCAATACAGTTTTTATTCTTGCACTGATGAGCTAAATTCGCATAGTTTACTTGTTTATGTTTGTAAAGGTCTACTTCATATAAATTACCTTTAATTTTCCCTTCTATAAAGGTTATGCCGTTTTGGATTAATTTACAGGTTTCGTTTTCAAAAATGAGTTTACACCCATGCTTCACTGCTTTATTAACAGACATTAAATTTGACTGTATTTCTGGCACGTACAAAACTTCATTTAAAGTAATGTCGTTTGATTGTGTTTGTAATTTTATTGTGCCTGTCCCGTGTGAAGCAAGAATTTTTCCGTTTGCAATCGTGACTGTGTTCTTATTATTTGTATCAATGTCACTGAATAGGTTTATGTCGTTACAAAGGTGTGAAGAGCTCCCTGAATCAATTATCCAGGTAGATTTATTTTCAATGTTCGCGTAAAAGGAACAATTGTTTTGAGACACCTTTGTATCTAAAGTGATTTTGTTTTCTTTGCTACTATTCCCCAGAGTCTGTGTGTTTGTTTGTACTTCTACTTCCGGAGTGATTTTGTTCGTTTCAGAACATAATGCAGCATTCTGTCTCCCTTTATTCATTGTTTGGTTTTTAGAATTTGAATTTTTATTCTTAAGGAACCAACAATTTAATTTTATGTGATTTCGTCTTTTACAATATGTACAAAACATATTTTGTTCTTGTTTGCGATATTGTGGTTTAGTATTATTGTTTTCTGCTTTGTACACATTTTCGCGCGACGTATTATTCGAGCTATCTTGTCTCCTTTGATACTCATCGGTCAATGTTCCTTTTATAAATTCAGAGTTTAACTCCTCTTCATTTCTCGCTTCAAGTGCGATAATCAAAGTATCATAACTCGGTGGGAGGGAGCATAAAAGTAACGCGGATAAATGCGTGTCCTTAATTTCTTCCCCTATCGCCTTTAATCTGTCGGCTGTTTCTAGTATTTTTACGATATGACTTATCATATCTCCGTTTTCCCCGAGTTTTATACTGTATAACTTTCTGAGTAAATATAATTTGTTCGAAAGGTTTGCGCACTCGTGTATAGTTTTTAAAACATTCCAAGTTGTCTTGGCTGTCGTTTCATTTTTCACATAAATAAGTCGTGAGTCTTCTAAAGTTAATATAATTGTAGCCGTAGCACGATTATCTCGCTTAGTCCACTCAGTAGTTAGTGGTGTTGGGGGGTCATCCTGTGTATAATTAAATAAATCTTCCCTCATTAGGAGCATCTGGGTTTTAAAACTCCATTGGGCATAGTTATGCGGATTTAATTTTTCGATATTAAAGGTTTCTTTTAGGGAGGAGGCCATTGTTTTATCTTTAAAAGGTTTCTTTTATTTTAGTTTCTTAACTTTCAAGAGTTTTCGTTTATTTTCATTTATTGTCACAATAGTTTAAATAGAAGAGAGCGGTAACTTGCCGTGTTCACAGCCTTCAGTCTGTTCTCATAATCTATAATATTTTTATTGTGAAATCACGGCAGTTAAATAACTGAGCTTCTCTTCATGAATTATATTTAGAAAATAATGCTTTCCCTTTTAACATCTTCACAAAAAAGGAGAAAGATAAAATTGGCATGCTCCTACCTTTATTTTCAGCGTTGATCGAATCCGCGTAAGGTAATCCAACCTGCTATAAAAATCCAAAGTGAATCAGCACGAAAATATTCCACTCAGTAACAAAAGAGGGCACAGGATCACAGGACTACACTATTTAATTAAATGAACATAGATAAAGTTAAAATTAAATTTACATTCAAAGTTATATATTTAATTAACATATTATATCTTTAAGGTTTTTCAGAGCGCAGACACACTGCGTGTTTTGCTTAGGGCATATATTTAGAGACTGACTAAAAAAAGAAAGAAAAGTTTTCAGTTCATTAGTCTTTCTTATTGCATCTCGTTGTGCAACACTTTTATGTATACCAGATGTTGGAAATTCCTTTTTTTTTCTCTCTGCACGTGTAAAGAGGGAAAAATGGGTAGTTGCTTTCCACTCAGATAAAAAACGATTTCATCTATCAAATGCAATCTTGAAACACAGCTGTAATTATTTCACAATGTCTTGCAATTTCGGTAAATCATTATTCACTTTCTAACAGAAACGGAATCACGAAGCTCCTTTTTTAAAACAGTTCATTACTGGACATGAGAAATGGATACTATATAATAATGTTACAAGGAAAAGATCATGGGGTAAGTCAAATGAACCTACCCAAGTAACATCGAGATGAGGGCTGCATTCCAAAAAAACCAAAAAAAAAAACCAATGCTTTGTTTATAGTGGGACTGCAAAGAAATTATTTATTATGAACTGTTGCCACCAAATTATACAATAAATTTAAAACATACTGTTCCCAAATGGCAGTTTTGAAAGTAAAAATCGAAGAAAAGCGACCAGAACTGACCAGTCGCCGAGGTGTTATGTTCGCACATGACAATGCTCGGCCCCACAATACGATGAATGTCAGACAATGTCTTATTGGGTATGGCTGGGATGTTTTGTGTCACAAAACATGTTCACCAGATCTGTCCTCCTCAGACTTTTACCTTTTCAAGTCACTTCAAAATTCTCTGAACGACCAGGAGTTCATTTCTTTGGAGTCTGTCAAACAGCACCTTGATCAATTTTTTACGACTAAATCTAATGACATTTTAAAAAAGGAAATTTTTTAGCTGCCAAAACGATGGCAAAAAGTCATAGAACAAAATGGCGCTTGTGTGATTCAATAACATTTTCTCATGTTTTAGTACGCCTTTATTGAAATTTATTATAAGAAAACCACAAAACTTTACGGATGATCCAATATGTTTGATTTTAACAAAATATTTTGCATATTTTTCGTTCTTTAGTTTTAGGTACCTTTCACCTCCCGCACCTCTTTAAAGCCGACTCTGAATGCACCTATAGTTGAAACCGTTCTTTTTGAAAACGATTTGAGGTTATATATATATATATATATACACATATATGTATTTATATATATATATCAGAAAGGAAAAAAAAAAACTTTTTGTGAAGATTTTGTTGTTAATTGCAAAACATTATCTTTATTTTCGAGGAATAGAAACTTCATGACTCACTCCTGTAAGCTGTTGAAGCTCTGGATAATTGGCTATAAAGAAATTCTAATACGTATTTTAAATAAAATTGTTTAATTTAATTAAGGAAATATGCGTCATTAAATAAAACGATAATCACTATTCAGAAATTATGATAGGATTTTTGAATTAATAAACGTTGAACGCTGGCCACGAAATGCTGTAACTGGCACGTATACAATCTCTGGGGCATTTCTCTCAATTATGTAAACTTAAATATTTCCCTAGATATCTAATTATTATAAGAAGTTTTCAAATCATGGGTAGAGTGTTCTGAGAGGAGTAAATTTACTCAATTATTTTAGTGACTTTTTGGTGTATTTTTTCTGTAGAAACCTTTTTAAATTAATATCAATTCATCATTTTATAGGTACTTAAAGTCAATTTTTAAGAATACAAAATACCTCTTCCTACAAAATATCTGATTCGCAAAGGTAATTGCTGGCAGATTGTGACAGAAATTGAATTTGTCTGATTTTTAACAAACGGAAAATTAATTCATATTACATTAAAGAAATTTACTTGAAAAGAACGTTGAATCCATTAGCAGCACCGCAGCTACTGATACAATAAAAAACCTTGTTAGTTTTTCTACCGTTTTTCAGTGCATTAATGGTGAGAATACGAATGAAAGTGGTTACCTCTTACTAATTCCGCTAAAAGTAATCATAAAAAATATATCAACCAATCGACTGGGTGTCTACTAATTATTGCTATGTGCAAATTATACTTCCGACGTCGGTTTCATATTAAAAATGCTACCAACTTCGAATTTCCAAACAATAAGATCCATTACTGACACATTATAAAAGCCTTTTTGTTGAGATAGTTGGAAAAAAAGTGTTTAAATGCATTATCTTAAATATTGATAGAGTTAGAAGAGTTTAAATTTGAGGATGCTAAAGTTAAACACATTTCAGAAACATTAATTTATACTTTTTTAAATGTCATCTTATCGTTTTTTTTTTAAATTTATTAAAGAAATAAACTGAATAGACCCAGACATATTAGGACTTTTTTCTCTATTCAAAAACATTTTTTTTTTTTTTTCAAAATCGTGAAAACTATTGAGAAATTTGTGTTAAAATATTATGAATTATGAACTAGATTATTTTTTTATGCAACAAACCGCAATCTTTAAAAACATCAATATGTAAATTTAGAGCTCATCTGAATAATTTTTTTTCGAGATGCAGAGAAATTTTGCCTTTCCATAATTTTAGGGGGCCGTCTTCTTTTTTTAAAAGAGCCACAAAAAAGGTAGAACTTACCAGAAATACTTTCTAGGATTTTATTTATTTTAACGTAAGTTTATTATAAATTTAAAATTCCTGTATAAATTTTACTGGTGATTAATTGAGTGTTCTTGGTACTCGAAATTTATAGAGAAACCACCAACACATTTAGTTTTATAACTGTATTAAGATTTAAGAAAATATAAACTATGTCTCTTTCCCGACTGGAACGGATTCACATAGGGTATCAAAAGTGGATGTTACTATTTGAAAAATCAACGTTCGTGACTTTTTTTAATATGTAGTCAATTCCTCCAAAAAATTATGAATACCATTTAACAATTGATATTTTTCTCAGTCTGTTGGTGCATACCTCTTTTCTATGCGATTATTTGCAGGAGAATTAGTAGGGTGTGATCACCTTTTTCTCCATGACTCTTATAAGGTATGTATTGAGAAAAGTATAAAATAATAAAACCCTAGCCTTGATATCTGTCCTCTACAATAAGCTAGCATTTGTTGAACTTGCTGGAAATTTTAGATATACATGATTCGTTTTAGAAAATTTCATAGCATTATGTAGATGTGATGGAACATTAAACATGCACGGGGAATATAGGGAATTCTTCTATCTAGTCTCAGAGTATAATATTAAGCCATTTTCATGCTTAGTGCTATGCGAGTGTGTTAAACCTTGTCAAGCCGGACACATCACAAACAAGTAAAATTGACATGAGTTTGTTAATTTCTTGCGCCCTCTGAAAATCCAACGTCTGCGATCTTTTCCCTGGCCCAGTCCGACCCTGATTATGATTCCAGGAAATACTAAGAAGTTTTTCTTGGATCTTAGCAACACGATTAGGTACACAAGGTTCCCATCGAAGGGTCTTTGAACAAAGCCATGCAATCGAATTTTTAGAATCAGTGTAAGGAAATAATTCAGTCTCTTTGAAATTTAAATGCCAAACCTAATGTAAAACTACTTTTAACAAATTTTACAAAAAAGCGCAAAATATAATTAGTCCTAATGGGTGAGATCTCAGTTTTAGATGCCAAAAGATTTAAGATGATATTCTCAATCTTGAGAAACTGAATGCTTAGATACACTGCTCAAAACAATTAAAGGATAATGTAAGTCTTATATAAAATAGAGGTATAAGAGAAATTATTTTGCAGAAAATGGAAGAAGAGAATCACAAATACAAATTTTTCTCATTTTCAAACTTCGGAGTATGCAAAATTACTCCACGAATCAGAGCTTGGGGAGTTGTTGGTCGATTAGAGGCGAGGCCAAACACAAGCCGAAGTAGTAGCAGCCACTGGAGTTTCACAAAGTGTGATTTCCAGGATCTGGAACCGTTAATTGGAGACTGGAAATGAAGCCCAAATTCCAGGGCAAGGTCGCAGACATGCAACAATGCCCAATGAAGATCGATATTTAACTCTAACGACACGGAGACAGCAAAATATGAATGCCGCTCCTCTTCAACAACACATTCGATCGGCTACTGGCACCACTGTTTCAGCTCAAACTGTCTGAAACCGGTTTCACGCTATAGGTCTGTATGCTCGAGACCAATTGTATGTGTTACTTTAATAATAGTCCTTTACGCGGCAGCAATTGGAGATGACTTCATGATAATTGAATTCAACTGCAGGCCACATCGTGCTCACTTGGTGGATGACTTTCTTTTAGAGGAAGTAATCATACAAATGGAATGGCCAGCGTATTCTCCGGACCATAACTCAATAGAGCATGTTTGAAAAATTGTAGGCGGACGAGTTAATGGCCACCTACCACCACCACAAACTCTCCATGATCTGGAAAGTGCACTTCTGGAGGAGCGGGGCAGAATAGCCTAGCTCCTAATTAATAGCCTCATTGACTCCATACCTCAAAAGTGTTCAACGTTGCTGGCCGTCGGGGAAAACCCCCTACTAAAAACGATTTTCTTTAAAGGAAACACCTTTTTACTTTCTTCTATCTACAAGAAGAAAGTATTGGATTCGTGAAAATTTTCGACGGATTTATACGTTTTAGAATGCCCAGAACACGATTTGATGGTTTTTAGAAAATGTCTGTCTGTGAGTCTGTCTGTCACCCTGTCACTCTGTCACTCTGTCACTCTGTCACTCTGTCTGTGAGTCTGTATGTGACACAAATTTTGTGGGCGCTCTATCTCAAGAACTAATGCACGGAATTTCACAAAACTTCATATTTAGTTAGACCTTGATATAAACTGGACCTGATTAGTTTTTGGTGAAAATCGCCTAACAGGTGGCGCTGCTATGCGGCATTTTTCACGATTTCTGCAATAGTTATATCTCAAGAACTACTGCACGGATTTTCATAAAACTTCAGATTCTGTTAGTCCAAGATATAGTTTGGTGCTGATTACTTTTTTGTGAAAATCGCCCAACAGGTGGCGCTGATATGCTGCATTGTTCATGATTACGCACTAACTCTAACTCAAGAAAAAATGCACGAATTTCCATCAAACTTCAGATTCAGTTAGTCCCTGACATAAATTAGTGATGTTTAAATTTTGGTGTAAATCGCCCAACAGGTGGCGCAGCTGTGCTGCATTTTTCACGATTTCTACAAGAACTGTATCTCAAGAACTATTGCACGGATTTTCATCAAACTTCAGATTTACTTAGTCCTTGACATGAATTGACGTATAAATTAGTGCTGTTTGATTTTTGGTGTAAATCGCTCAACAGGTGGCGCTGCTATGCTGTATTTTTGCGATTTCCGCAATAGCTTTATCCCAAGAAATAATGCTTGGATTTTCAACAAACTTCAGACTCAGGTATAACTTGATATCGTTTAGTGCTGTTTACTTTTGGTGTAAATCGCTCAACAGGTGGCGCTGGTATGCTACATTTTTTCAGAATTTCCGCTATAGCTCTATCTCAACAACTAATGCACGAATTTTCATCCAACTTCAAATTCAGATATGCTTTGATATGAATTGGTGCTAAATCTTTGTTATTTCTTGTACTATTTAAATCATTTAATTGACGTGATTTATATAGAAGAAAGTTTTGTGATGGCCACAACATACTAGTTTTATTCGTTTTACCTCATATGCACAAATTGTGTTTTTATTTCCTTTTGTACCCAAATGCTCAACAGAATGCATTTTTTTCTGCCAAACATGTGTAATGGTCCTTTCATGTAGCCTACCACATATATCGACCATGTATGAATCCCCTAAACCGTTCCTCAGGCGAAAAATCCATCCACAACCTCAATATCCTTTAATCGTTTTGAGCAGTGTATTATTGCATAAAAAGCTTTTTCAGGCGCATCACAACATGATCTAATTTAACGTTTTATCTTCTCTGCTGCCCAGACAATTTACAAAATTTTCAATTTAGTAATTGCTTTTATGTCAGTTCGATACGGTGTCCGCTGTTTTCTATATTCTTCATAGATACTTTTGTCCCAGGTAGGTGAAAAATTCCATAATTTCTGCAACAGTACTCTCATAAAAGTAACACAGGAGGAAAGGAACCCTAGTGGATAAAAAACCGTTGTAACTTCTGACAAGATATCTCTTTTAGAGCATCCATATTTTTTCTCGTAGTATAAAGCAGTGAAACAAAATAAATCATCCACTAAATTCCATTGGTTTCCTAATAATTTTATCACGCTTTCATTATTAAAGAACAATGAATCTGTACTTTTCCTAAATTCTTCACAAAATTTTCTCAATTTTCCTGGTATGTTGAAAATTCATTTGCGCTATAAGCCAACTCGATTCATTAATAAAGATCAATTAATTCAATGATTTCTTTTCCATTCTGTTCCGCTGATAAAAACCTGTTAATACGGCTACAGATGCCAAACGAAAGTCATTCTTCTCATTCAAAATAAGATGATGAAGAGGTCTAGTAGAGAGAAATGGAGCATATGCCTTACCATAAGTCTCTTTAGACTGTATTCCTCTATAGAATAATGGGAATTGTCTCTCCAAGGAATTCGCATAATATCTATTTCTTCTGCATTATAAAAAAAAATTACGTAATTTTACTCCATAAAATTAGTGGCAGCCCTGCTGCCTCCATTTTATTGAATAATTTAACCGATATGACTGGTGTTACGTTACACTAATATGCAATATTACACCAGTTATAGTTTGAATTATACCATTATATAAGTTAAATTACTCTATGAAATTTAAAATTGGAGGCAACATGTTGCCACCAATTTTACGGAGTAGCTTTACATATATATATTTTTTCCAGTATGCATTAAACAAGACTTGTCATAGCAATTTCTTTATACCTGCATGTACAACAATAGAAACAACTTAGATTAGAAAATCCCTATTTGCGAATTTTGTAATTCAATCTATTTATTTATCAACATTTATAACGAAGTAAATACATTTTCAATAAGTTTGAGATTACAAGTTAAACTATAAATTTCTTATTTCATATTTCACTTATAATCAGTAATTTGGATGTAGAATCAACATGCAGACAAATAATTAGAAGAATGAATGCTAAATGGCAACGTTACAGTTATGTTTGTACAGTCGTGGAATAAAAAAATAAACACCCCTACTAACTCCTCAACAAATTATAGTACACGAAAGTTACTGGCACCGAACGATTGGAAATAAAGTCTACTTTTAAATGATGTATATAAAATTTGCTTAGGGGGCCATCTTCACATTAAAACGAAGCATAACTTTGTTTTTTTCGATATCAGTACACAATTCTGACAGCATAAATGAACACAGCACCCTTCAATTAGTTTAAAAGAAATTTTTATGCAATTCGTACCATAAGTTTCCGAGAAATTAATTATTTTAAAACGAGCGTATTTTAAGGGCTGTATCCAAATTGAAGTTCAGTACTCGATTGTTAACCGTGAGAGCTTCTTTCTTGATCAAGACACCTTAAGCAGTCAATTAAGCCTGTTTGATTGCAGTACAGCAGAATAAATTTCAAAATATCTACTCACTTCTATCACAGACACGGCCCCTTAAACCCTCATTTTGTCGTTTTTTAAGCATAATTTGAAAACTACTTGGAAGAAAAATGTGAAATTTTGGATTTCCCCATAAAGCAGGACTTAATAAATCTGAATCCATCAAAAAAAATTGTAGGTTGCAATTCATATTTTTTTTTCAATATTAATTTCATAATTCATAATTCATATCAGAAAATTATAAAAATTGCAAATTCAACGTATTTGTGTTTGGGTATATTAGTATTATTGCTACACAAAAAATTAGAACATTAGGATCATAATTTCAGAAGTTATAAATAAAAATATGAAAATGTAATTTAACATTAGATGCACTAAATTTTGAATGTTTATAATTCAAAAACTTATCATTCAAATGACTTGAAATTTGATGTCTATTCATAGTTTGAACCAAAGATTTGAAATATCTCGTTAAAATTGGGTATTACCATTGAAACAAATGATGTTTGGATTCGTTTTAATATGTAGATGGCCCCCTAAGAAAATTTCATATACGTCATTTAAAAGTAGTCTTTATTTCCAATCATTCGGTACCAGTAGTTTTCGTCTACGATAATTTGTTGAGGAGTTAGTAGGGGTGTTTACTTTTTATTTTCCACGACTGCACATTTATTGCATTTGTTATTACATACGTGTTATTATATTTATGTTTGTATTTTACGCTGCAGAGCTAAAAGCACAATTGAGGTCATAATATATGAAGCTAATTAAACTGCCACATTTTCAAGTTTAATTAATGATAATATGTTATAAAATACATGTTTTACTTAAAACATTTTAAATTTTACAGATTTTCTTACTATCTTGATTTATAATATACATTTTTTGGGATCAAATGAATGGATTTGAATATTATTTACATTTTAAATGAAACTGGTGGAAAATAAAATTCATAACACTGAATATTTATACTGCAAAAATAAATTTTGATTTTAAGGTATGATACTTGCAACCTAGATTCTAGTATTATACCATAAAATTAACAGCAATAAACCGTAAATAATCAGTAGTACACCGTCTTATAAATAATTAAGTCTTATATTACTGCTTAACGGTATACTACTGCTCATTTACGGTTAATTATTGTTAATTTTACTGTATAATACTGACAGCTAGGTTGCCAGTATTATACCATATAATCAACAATTTATTTTACAGTGTATACTCTAATACAAAATGCTTGTTTTTTAAATAATATAATTCAATGTTATTTAAGAAATAAAATTGTTTTTTATAAATAAACATAGAATTACTAACTGTTAATTTGTTAATTTACCGTCTCATGTAACATATTAGAAGCAATAAATTAATATATTGAACACGAGAATAACACTAATAAAAAATTTAAATTTCAAGTTCCTCGTACTTAATTCTCTTTCAGAACCGAAAAATAATAAGAATTATTTTTAATGATTGATATTTTGTATGCGGTTCTAGTTATTTTTGTCAATTTTACTCGGTTAAACTTTGGAAAAGTACATTCAATAACTGAAATTTAAAATTTACCTGTTATCAGTATTGCACTTGTAGAATTAAAATGCAAAGTCAAATTTAAGAATCCTTTGGAAGATGTAGTACTATTTAGAAATCTGCAATAGTTAGTTTTGTCATCATTTATGTACCTAAGTTTGAAAAAACATGTTTAACATTTGAAATTTAAAATGGTATGTACAAATGCTTATCTACATTCTAATACTACAATAAACATCCAAGAATATTTAAGAATCAGATAAACATATTGTATAAATTCAGAAAAAATTTCAAAGTCAAAAATCGAAATAACAAGAATTTCGTAGCAACAAAATAAACTCTATTCAATCTTTTATGGTGGAATTCCTTTGTGTAAAAGCCTTTTCATGACATTTAAATATCTATTAAATTTTCAAAGAAGACACGTTTTTTATTTTTTGTTTCCCTTCATTTTAAAAATTTTCCTTTACGACTTTAAATAAATTAATAATTTAAGACCGTTTAAAGATAAAATATTTTTCATAACTTTCTGCTCAAAATTTTAGTAAGTAACATGCAATACATTTATTACAATGTAGCATTTAAAAATGATTATCTTCATATTTATGCTTGAATAAACTACAAAGAAATTTGAGAGCTACATAAAATAATTTTCTGCAACGATGGAAACCTTTCTTTCGACAATAAATCAATATTGAGATTAGGAAAGAAAGAGACAAAAGCTGCGAACTAAAATCCATTTTATCGTTTTCGATGGAGGTATTTTGCTTATCTCCTCTTTCTTGACATTTGTATATCTATATATGCTTTAAAGAAGTACAATTTGTGTATTCTATATTTTGCTTTTGTTTTATTTTTTTAATTATATTTTAAATCTTCAAATGTGTTAATTTTTACAGAATAAAGTAAGACCAATGTGTAATTTATGTTTAAAGATGCAATGTCATTCATTACAACTGTATTTGAAAGCCGCGTGTAAAAATAAATATACTCCTTATGTTTTGCTTTTGTTGTTATTTTTTAATTATATTTTAAAATTTCAAATATTTTAGTTTTTACATAATAAAATAAGACATGCGTAATTTCTGTTTAAAGATATAATGCCATTCATTACTTTGTAATACACAATAATCTTATTTTTGTCGTTTTCTACATATATAAGTAAAAATGATGAAATGCGTGTATTTGAAAGCGGTATGAAAAAATAATTACTCTCGTAATTGTGCTTGAATAAAATTCCAAACAACTTTGGCAGTTACATAAACAATTTTCGGCACAGAGTGAAAGCTTTCCATCTATTATAAATCGATATTGAGATAAAGAAAAGAAAAAGCTAGAAGTCGAGATAAAATCCATTTTATCTTTCTCGATGGAGTTATTTTGCTTCAATCCTTTTTCTTGGCATTTGTATGTCCAGTAAATCTTCAAAGAAGCAAAATTTGTGCATTCGATTTCATGCTTTCGTTTTATTTTAAAGGTTATATAGTTTTATCCTGTAATTCTAACATTATAAAATCTTGCTTTATAATGAAAACCAATAGACGCAGTTAGAGGTTTTTCACAATTTCCCGAAATGTGATTTTCTGGTTAAGGTGAGTTTGCAAACGCACGTCCTTATATGTAGAGTTTAGAAAACATATACACTAAATGATTTAAAGTGGGTGCTAAAAATGTTTATTCTAGTATTTGTACTTGAATAAACTTCTAAAGAAATTTAAAAGTTACATAATTTTATGTAACCCATTATCTACCGACGGTATTTATAAGTACCATTAAAATAACTTTTTATAAAATTCATTTAATACATGGATTATTTGTAATACAGTTCAGAATGAGTTATAGATACATTACTTTGTCTTGTTCCAAAAGCATTATTGGTTAAACGAAACAAATATTTTAAAAGGATGATTTCTTTTGCCTTTGATTCTTTTAAGCTTTCTTAGCATTGGGGGGGGGGGGTATTTTTCAATTCGGAAATATTTCTAAATTTCTATTGTAAGAACATTATATTTGTACATTTCATAATTCTACAAAATATTAAGAAAAATATTTAAAATAAAAGATTTGTGGGGTTATAAATATTGCACAAAATCCCTAAGTTTGGTTTATATATACGAATAAAACTGTGCATCGAATTTTATATGTTTTACTATAAAGGTAAGAAAAAAGAGTATTTTCTAAATATTTTTGAAATTTTAAGCATCAAAAATGCTAAAAATTAAAAAAAAATTGGATTTTTTTGCTTACCTTTATATTCATGTATATAAAATTCGATGCACAGTTTATTTGTATATATAAACCAAACTTATATAATAAATGTTTGGGATTTTCATTGATATGGAATGCGCATGGGGGATTTTGAAAAGTTCTCCGTAACAACTAAAGTATTACCAAAAATTCCTTTTTTTCCTCAAAAATAAATTTTTTATTTTTTATTTATTTATTTTTTTTTTGTGATAAATGTATGCCATAATGCATATAATGTACCCTTGAATAATATTTAAATTGAAATTTACAAAAAATAAAAAAATATTTTAAAGGTAATTTGTCCCCTTAAATGATATGTAAATCTTCTAATGTAGTTTAAAGAATTCACGAAAAATGCTTTAGAAGATAAAATTTTCATGAATTCATAATTCAGAACGTAAAGGGTTAAAGAAGCGAAACTTTCAATCGACTATAAAACCATATTGAGATAAAGAAATTTATTGGCTGGAAGATGTGAACTAAAACCCATTTAATCTTTCTCGAGTGCGGTATTGCGTTTAAATTCTCTTTCATTGCAGTCAAATGTCTAGCAAATCAGTATAGAAGAAAAAACATCGATTCTTACTGTTTTCTTTCATCTCATTATTAACATTTGATCATTTAAATTCCATGTGATCTTAATATCACAAAATAAATAGAAATTCAATAATTCGGAAAATATAGACAGTAGCACTTAGTATTTTATCAATAATAACACTTTTATTGACATATTAATAAAATTTATCAATAACAAGTGGCGTTTAAACACTATTTGTACAGCCGGACGACACAGTTCACAGCGCAAATAGGATTGCAGCATTTTAATTTAAAGAGTATCATTAGTCAGAATATATCTAATACGTGGCAAAATCCACTGCAAAACATCAAAAAAAGATTCCGTAATTCCTATTATATTATGGTTTAAACAGCGACAGGAGTGTTTTGGGACAACTGAAAGGTAACTGTCGTTGACAAATATAGATAATACGGCATTTTTTTTTTTTTTTGTTATAGAAAAATCCATTGTCTTTCTTTGTATTTATATAAAAGCCGTATCCTGCTACTGTCTGTACATTTCAATTTAATGAATTTATAATTCTTTTGAAACTTTTGGACACCTTGTTTGTTAAATTATTTACAAGAATAAATATTAATTCTTTAAAGACGTAATACCACTCATTACACTTACAACGCAGGAATCTTTGCAGGAATGTAAAGTTTTTAAAACAAAAATACAGTGAAATCTCGCTGTGCGGCCACTTTCATTAAGTGACCACCTCCCTTAACGACCATTTTTTATGGAACGAAATTATTCCGATAAGCTCAATTCTAATTTTACCTCTATTTAGAGACCATCTCAGTTGAATTCCCTCCATGAGCGATCAATTTCTTTGAAGAAAATGAAACAAATTCCGATATTTCCTGGAAGGTTAAAGAAGGTTTTTAAAGAAAAATAATTCCGGAGATCGCATATTTTATCAGACTTCTAAACTAAGCTTAGAATTGTTCTTTATTCCGGAAAGTTTTAAATGTTTAAACCCCTTTGTGCTATTTCAGGCAATGAATTTAACTCTGATGACAAATTAAGAATGGCGGTCAATAAACTCCCCTGCCGTATTATTTCAGGAAACTATAAAAAAAATAGATAAATTAAAGAAATCGTCATTATTTGTTCCCGTCCAAAAAAAAAAAAAAAAATGCGCTTATTTACAGAACTTCGAAGAACTTAGAAATAAAAGTTATAAAAGATAAAACCGTAAAATCAAAGTAAACATCAATGTATTCATTTTTTAAACTCTGCAGTAATTAACTTATGTAATTTACTTTTGTTTTGATACATAAATTTTCATATTTTTTCCTACTATGAAAAATAAAATTTTATAACATTAATTGTTACCTTTTTTTAACAATTAAAATCTGGATTTAAACATGATCTCCATTGAGAGACCCCCTCTCGGAGCGATTAATTTTTGTTGGAATGGAACGTGGTCACTTTAGGCAGGTTTTATTTTATACAACAATTATACTTAAAATGCATGTAAAAATAATTATTCTCGCATTTTTACCTAAAATAAAATTCCAAGACAATTTGAGACAGTTAGAAATAAATTTTCTGTAAAAGAAATTATTAGGTCAAGAATAAAGCAATATCGATAGAGCAATTTTCTATAAAGAAAAAACATTAGATCGACTATAAATCAATACTGAGAGGAATAAGAAAACAGCTATAAGTGGCAAACTAAAACACTTTTTATCTTTCAGGATAAACGAGTTTTATTTACATTTACCTAAATATATACCAAACCTTAAAAAATATATTTATCTGTTCATTTTTTTTTCTTTTTCGTTACTTAAAATGTTTTAGTTTATGATTTAAGATATATTTAATTACGCAAGCTTGGGATGGTTGTAGTTTTTAACTTTTGATAATTGATTTTTATGTACGTTTTGACGCTGAATTCTAAAATGACCTTATTTTTTTTACCATGATGTCAGTATGTTTCTCAAATCGTAAATTTATTTTTTAAATGGAAATATTACGAAAATCGGATGATATAAAATAGAGAACTTATTTTTGTAATAGACCGGAAGATGGCCGCTAAAACACTGCCTAATCAAGTTGACTGCTGAAATTCCAGGATTACTTGAAACTCGATTCGTATATTAAAACGCGACTGGTCTGCCAAATCATTTCTTGGTGGAAAACACCTGAAAACCAAATTTTAGTGGTTAACTGGTAGGTTTACCATTGTGTTTCCCTGCTCCCAGTCCTCCATGTGTTTACACATTTGGGTACAGAAAACAAAGTGATAAATCTACCGATCAACCATTAAAATGGGATCAGAAAATGGTTTCTATCACGATATGACTTGGCAGGCCAGTTTCATTTTAATGTGCTAATCAAGTTCTGTCTAATCCTAGAATTTCAGCCATTACCTCGATGATCTGATGATTTTTGCAATCACCTCCCGGTCCATACTATTTCATTAACTTTTCTTATTCACACTATTTTACACCAGTTACTCATAATGTTTAATTCCCTAAACAGTTTAAGAACCTTTATGAGGGAAGGTGTGTGTGTGTGTGTGGGGGGGGGGGGGTGATCATTGACCCGCGTAAGAGATATAACACAAAACGTGACTCAAAGGGAAAGAAAATATACGTCATGCATTGTATAAGCAAAAAAAAAATTCATGAAAAAATGTTTTATGTATATTTTATTGTATCAGATTTTTGCAGTTATTCGACTTCTTAAAAATTTTGAAAGTTAAGATTTACAAAAAATCCAGACGTGATGATAAAAAAATGAAGGACGTTTACGGTTTAGCATGAAAAATATACTTAACAATCAATCATCAATAGCTATTACATGACAAAACCGAAATTTTGAAGGCTTGTATTATCTTTCTCCTGAAAGATAAGAAAATTAACTCTCTTAAGAGTTATAAAGCCGTTCTTTATCTTCTATGACATAATATCCTTGCTTTTGGCATTCTTACATATGTAAAATAAAAGAAAATATTAAATGTACTTTTAAAGTTACATATAAAAATGATTTTCCAAGTGTTTCTAATAGAATAAATTTTCAAGAAACTTTGAGATGTATATGGAGAATTTTTCGGCAAAGAATAAGTCTTGTAATTTAATATAAATCGATATTGAGCTAAATAAGGAAGGAGCTATAAACTGCAAACCAAATCCCATTTAATCTTTCATGGTGGCGGTATTTTTACTAAGATCCCATTTTCTGACATTTAAAAATTTAGTAAACCTTGCAAGAAGAGAAATTTGTATGTTTCGTTATATACATTTCCTTTATTTTAAAAATAACATTTTCCAATTTTAAATGCATTTTAACTTAAGATAAGGGATGTGTATTTTTATTTTATGCGATGACTATAAAACTAAAATAATTAATCGCTAATTCAGGTTTTTAAAATGAGAGATAACGTTTTGATTTCATTTCATTCTTGAATTTAAATAATTTTAAATTATATATCAATTGTATATGAACAAGTAAATAATTTGTGTTTATGCATAAAATAAATTATTTTATTTTTATATCCTTGCATATGTGTTAGAATTCCGTAAAAATTTTAAAGCAATTATCATCTAACGAAAAAAACTCTCTATAGTATAAATGCAACGTACTTTTAAAAAACTGAAAATATTTCCAAGTTTTATTACTTAGTGGTAGATAAACTTTGAAGTATTTTACATATGCTTCCAGTCTCGCTTAGAATGTACGTATGAGTTCGTAAAACTGACAACAGCGGGTACAGATTATTAAGTCAAAACTAATTGGTAAAATAAGAAGGTTCATGTTATCATTTTCAAGCACATTATTTATTAAACAGTGGAGGTTTTAATATTTTGTACATCTGAGTATTTTTTATTGGTTAAAAAGCTATGATGATATTTATGAGGCGTTTTTGAAAAAAAATATATACCTGATATGTCAAAAACCGATAATGATAGAAATAATAACGGCCACCCTCAATAATTACTCATAAAATCTTGAAATTTAAAGGCTAGACACATTTTGTAATCAACGGATTTTTGTACTCACAAAAGAATAAGTAATTTATGTATATACAGTGGACTCTCTCTATTCTGAACACGCATGGGACCGACCAAAAATGTTCAGATTATGGGGGTGATCATTATAGAGGGAGACTGCGAAATAAATGCATTACTACTACAACGATTGAGTTTATAGACTGTATAAAATGCCAATTACACAGATGGGCGTGCTGAATTTAGAATTGGCGGCTAGTGCAATGTCAAAGTGAATACAGTCGAACCTGTAATCTACCGTCTCTTTTTTTAATTAAAAAAGTTTTACAAAACATACATATATACAATATATTACTTAAAAACAAAATCTGTACGTTATTTAACAAAGTGAGTAATTTTAGTTTGTTTTTGCACTGTGCGTGCTTGTGCAGTGTACATGTTAGCCAGTTGTTTAACCCCTTAATTCTCGTTCCCGTGATATTCGCGGGCTGCGTCTTTTATTCAGATTGTTTGATTCCTACCAGTTTTATAAAATAGTGCAATTGGCTTTATATGGTATCATTTTACCTGTCATTGAATAAGGTGAATATTTCTTTTTCAAAAAAACTGGTGCCAATAAGCAATTTGATTTTTTAAACCGCAATTTAATGCGACCGTTAACGGGTTAAAAAGTGGAAAGACTTCGGGTGATGTTCAGTTACATAGTTCAACAGGTCTTAAATCCCTTGCCCATATTGCTTGAAGGTAAGCGTACTTCTAGTTTCATCGGTCTATTCTGACTTTACGTTTTCTTCACTATCCTCTTCCGCTTCAACGATGTTGTTATCGCAAACTGGAAGGCTTCCGTCGGCTCCAAGATAAGCTCTAGGTTCAGTATAGACCATTTGGACAATTGACCCCAAGTCACTCACACCTGTTGCTTCTTATTCCTCTATAAGAATTGCTCATTCTCACATTGGAATCCAGGTTTGTAGAAGCAGCTTTGGAATGCGTAGGAAGTTGCTTCATTCCAAGTTGTTGATATCCAATGGATATCATCCATAACGTTGACCTTCTTCGTTAGTTTGGTTGCCTTCAAAAAATGGATTCGGTAGTGAGCTTTAAAGGTCTTGATTACTCCTTTATCCAGTTGTTGGATTATAAAAGTAGAATTCGGTGGTCAGGAACTTCAGACTCACGTTGCTCAGCTGCATGTTTGCGTGTGCCGTCTGGCATTATTCACAAAAAGAAGAATTTTTCTCTTTCTCTCTTCATCATCTCGTTACTACCCTCCAATCATTGTGAGAAATTTGTGAATGTCATCATGGCTGTTCAATTTAATTTACATAGGCAATGATGCGATTTTCACATTTTAGAAACATCGTGGTTTCTCACTTTTTCCGATCACAAGTGGTAAGAGCTTCTCACAAATAAAACTGGCATTGAGCATCACGACAAGTCTTTCTTTTGACATTTTTAAGCCCACACCTTTCTCGCTTGCTTCTGTTAGGGTTTTATTTGGAAGACCAGTTTCGTTGGCATTGAAAATGTTAAACGCGTCGAAATCCTTCAATATATCCTGAAGATTTCTTTCCATTCCTTCACAGTGTCGATATTTACGTCTGCAGCTTCACCAGTGATTATTTTGAATTCGATGTTATACCGATTTTTGAAGCGAGTCAACCATCCTTCTTATGCCTTGAATTCCATTATTTTCTCCTTTTCTGTAAAATTAAGAGCAATCTTCTTTAGCAGGGGTCTCGTACAAGAAGATTCTTCATTCTCATTTGGCAATAAAACTTCAGAAGCGATTGTTTATGTTCTTGTTTCCCATTTTCTTTTTGAAAATTCTACAGTTTGAGGAAATTTCATTTGATTTGTTCAAAAGCGATTAGATTTTTTTTCTCTTTCTTGCTCATGGTGTTGACTTAACCTACTGAAATTCCAAACTCACATGCAATTTTCCTTTGACTTGCGTTTGATTTTAATTTTTGAACAACTTCGTATTTCTCCTAAAGCTTCAGTTCTTTCCGTTTTTCTACTTATTTCCAATATAGCTGCATAAGTGCAATGCTTCTTACCCTGCAACTGTAGAGAAACGGCGAACAAAAATTTACCATTGCCGAGCAAAAGGAAGAAAGAAACAGTAGCGATAGTCCCCATGGAGGTGTGCGGAAAAGAAACCATAATCCTTTTTTAGCCACTCCCTCTAATACCTGTTGACTTTTATCTGTCACTGGGGGCGGGGCCTTTCTGTTGCATAATCTTACTATTTTTATCTCGGCTCCGGAGAGGGGGACTCTCCTGACATGGTTTTTACATTATTATTATTTTTTTTTTTGTATCCCTTTGCATAAAAATTGATTGTTTTGTTCATTTTATTTATCTGATTAACATGATTTACTTTTTGTGAAATGGCAACAGTTTTATATCTGGACTTTTTTGTTTATTAAAAATATAAGAATGTTCTAGCTAGTTTAGATGTAGAACACGTAAAGGCATACCTGTTTGAAAAATATTCTTTCAATTTTTTTTTTTTTTTTTTGTTATAACATATGTTTTGTTAACTGAAGATTTTATCTCAATTATTCAAACAAATTACAGCATCAAGCAGATACTAAAAATCTGGCAATGATTCTGTCTGTTTATTTTTAAATCGAGTTTATTGAAACTTTTATTCTTCTGAAACAATTCCCAGAATTTTTAATTACAAACACACGTTCAGTTTACAGAGAGGCGGAGTAGAATGGGGATCAAAAGTAGCGTTCATAATAGCGAGGTGTTCACATTAGAGAGTGTTCAGAATATAGAGAGTTCATCTTATGTTAAATCTATGGAGTTTCGCCGGGGCCGTCGGAATGTGTTCATAATACCGAGGTGTTCACATTAAAGAGTGTTCAGATAGAGAGAGTCCACTGTATATATGTATACATACAGATATAATCATTAAATAATTACAATTCATCATCTATTTCCAATTATTAAAATTAAATTAATAAATTTAGCTTCAATACATAACACTGACATTATACAAAATGAAGTTGGAACCTTTAACTTGTAATACAAAATCAAGAACAATGCCACTAATTCATTAGCACATTGTGGACGATTAATCCTATAAAACATATGAAAAACCACCTAATTTTGATACAATAACCTATTAGAGACAAAAGATATAAATAACTAGCGAAATATTGTTGAATCATTAAAAAACGTATAGTAAACAAATAATAGATCAATTGGATGGATGTAGCAGGAAGCTTATATAGCATTTCACTTCTTCAGAGGTACATGAAATCAGGAGCACATATACACAAAAACATAGTCGATTTCTGTAATAGAATCCTGCAATAAGCTAAAAATTGAATTCCATTATGTACCCGATCGACTATACACCAAAAAGTATAAATTTACCATGCCATATAAAATGAATTAAATAAATCATTAATAAATGAAAGATCTGTAATAATGAACAATATGAAAAATAATATTGTAACATTTAAATTTAAGACATACCCAGCAATAGAATTGTTATGACCACATCACAAACAAGTATCCAATTTTAGCACAGCATAAATACCGCCATTATTAAACGGTGCAGTTAAAAGAGAATCCTTACGGTTTCAACTCATCACAGCTTGCAGATAATATTATCATTCTTATAGATATAAGAATTATAATTAACTTGAATAGACTATATAATAAAAATTATTATGTGGTATTTTAAGGATCCTGGTATACATTATTTTTAAAAAGTACAAAAAAAGGAGATGTTTAAAATAATTAGGAAATAAATAAGATATATGATATAATAAAGTATGGCAACAAATTATTTTACAACTGAATAAATGATTATTTAATGCTTGCATCTACCTAAGCTTACAAAAAATTAAAAGGTAAAAATACGTGTTCACCATTACGGCGAAAAGAAGTAGAAATAAATTGTAATGGTGCCATCCAGAGATTACCAAAAATAACTGCAGAAAAATTGCATGTTGCAAATATTTGAATCACATTAATTCACTTTAAAACAGCAAATAATATCACTCTAAAACAGCTCAACAGAATATCGATAATAATAATTTAGCACTTTTAATGCAATGATTATAATTATTTTTAATAATTTTATTTAAGAATAAGTAAATTAATAATAATTTCAAATAAGTTACAATTATAATAATATAAAAGTTTGTCTCGATTAATCACTTAATTAATTTAATGTTATAAACTTTAAATGTTTCTTTACAGATTGGGGGGGTGGGGGGTATATACAAAAAAATTACAACATTTTTACATACTGATAAATATATGTATCATAAACTGTATTAGCGTCCACTATTATAAATTATAATATTTTAAAGTAAATCAATAAAAGTTATGTAAATGATGTGAATTAATATAATATAAATATTTTTATACAGTACTAAGGACAGCAAATACATAAGGACCAAAATAAACATAGAAACTCATAAAATCAACCTACCAATCCCCCCTTTATATATATATGTTGTAGGCTAATTGAGAAATCCGGCACTTTGCAAACAGCCTAGGCTGTTTGCGAAGAGCCCGGCTAATTGGAGAATCCATCTCCCCTTTTCCAATTAGCCTAATATTGTTCAGGCTTATTGCAAAGAGCCTAGAAAGCGTTAGGCTAATTGAAAAATGACCACTTATTATCCGATCAGGGTGATATTTTTAGCTTACAGGCTATAAAAGCCTGAGAGCGTATGTTCCCACCGATTCTGTATGTACGTGTGTACGGACGTACGTACGTATGTACGTAACACGATAACTCTTGATAGAAATATCCGATTTGCTTCAAATTTTTTCTCTAGGTTCATTCTGATGAGGTGCTTCCCTCATTAGTTTTTGGCGTTCATTGGTTAAGGATAAAGGGGGAAAAGGAGGGCTAGTCCCCCCCCCTTTATTTATATAAATGGGTTTTTCATGCAGAAATATTCGATTTGCACCAAATTTGGTATACCGGTTTATTGTGTTAAGGAGCTTCCTTGATTAGATTTGGAAGCTCATTATTTAAGTATAAAGGGAGGAAAGGGGGTCTAGACCACCCCCCCCCCTCATTTAGATAAATGGGTTTTTCATGCAGAGTTATTCGATTTGCTCCAAATTTCGTATACCGGTTTATTATGTTAAGGACCTACCCTGATTAGATTTGGAGGTTCATTAGTTAAGTATAAAGGGAGGAAAGGGGGACTAGACCCCCCCCCCCCTTAATTTAGATAAATGGGTTTTTCATGCAGAGTTATTCGATCTGCTCCAAATTTCGTATACCTGTTTATTATGTTAAGGAGTTTCCCTGATTAGATTTGGAGGTTCATTAGTTAAGTATAAAGGGAGGAAAGGAGGGCTAGATCCCCCCTCCCTTAATTTAGATAAATGGGTTTTTCATGCAGAGTTATTCGATTTGCTCCAAATTTCGTATACGGTTTATTATGTTAAGGAGCTGCCTTGATTAGATTTGGAGATTTATTGGTTAAGTATATAGGAGGGACAGAGACTAGTGTCCAATTAATTTAGATAAATGGGTTTTTCATATAGAATTATTCGATTTTCTTCAGATTTGATATACCAGTTTATTACGATATGGCTTCCTTCATTTGATCTGGAGGTTCGTTGGTTAAGTATAAAAAGGGGGAAAGGGGGAAATTGCCCCTCCCCTTAATTTAGATAAATGGGTTTTCATGCAGAATTATCTAATTTAGCTTAATTTTTTTTCAACCGGATCCGAACTTGAAGGTTCCATTTGAAGTCAACCCGAAAACCGACCACAACCAGGTTTCGAATTGAGTTCAATTAGAACTTTTAAGTTCGGATCGGGTTGCCGGTGGACGGAGATTATTTTGTCTGGCTTGCATCGGGTTATAGTTCTTTGGAATATTTTTGTCAGTTAAGTTTTGGTTCGGGACGGGTTTCAGGATAACTTCGAATGGAATTTTTAGGATCTGGTAGCGTTTCGTGTCCACGGAAACTATTTTGTCTTGTTCGGATCCGGTTATGGATCTTTGGAATATTTTGTTGGTTATAAGATTTGGTTCGGGATTTCGGGGATTTTCAAATGGAGCTCTCACAATCGGGTCGGGTTGCATGTAGACTGAAATTATTTTTTCTTGCTCGGATCGGGGTACGGTCTGTCGTAATTTATTTTTCTAGTTCGGGTAGGGTTATGCGTTAATAAACCCAATAAAAAGAAAATTGCCCAGTTAAACTGATGGCATTGAGCTCAAAGTCTATTCACATTAATTGTATATTATACTCTTATTTCAAAGAATAATGCCCCTCGAAAAATAAATGAAGGGATTAGTCCCCGATGCCCCCCTTTCTACTTAACCAAAGAACCTCCAAATCTAATCAGGGAAGCTACTTAACATAATAAACTGGTATACCAAATTTGAAGCAAATCAAATGATCCTGCATGAAAAAACTGTTTCACTAAATTAAGGGGGAGTATTAGCTCCCCCATTTCTCACTGTATGCTGAACCAATGAACTTTCAAATCTAATCAGAATAGCTCCTTATTAGAATGAACCTAAAAAAAAATTAAACTAAATTAGATAATTCTGCATGAAAACCCATTTATCTAAATTAAGGGGAGTTGCAATTGCCCCCCTTTCCCCCCTTTTATACTTAACCAATGAACCTCCAAATCAAATGAAAGAAGCCATATTGTAATAAACTGGTATATCAAATTTGAAGCAAATCGAATAATTCTATATGAAAAACCCATTTATCTAAATTAAGGGGACACTAGCCCCTGTACCTCCTTTATACTTAACCAATAAATGTCCAAATCTAATCAGGGAATCTCCTTAACTTAATAAACCGGTATACGAAATTTTGAGCAGATCGAATAACTCTGCATGAAAAACCCATTTATCTAAATTAAGGTGGGGGGTCTAGTCCCCCTTTCCTCCCTTTATACTTAACTAATGAACCTCCAAACTTAATCAGGGAAGCTCCTTAACATAATAAACCGGTATACGAATACCGGTATATACAGATCGAATAACTCTGCATGAAAAACCCATTTATCTAAATTAAGGTGGGGGGTCTAGCCCCCCTTTCCTCCCTTTATACTTAACTAATGAACATCCAAACTTAATCAGGGAAGCTCCTTAACATAATAAACAGGTATACGAAATTTGGAGCAAACCGAATAACTCTGCATGAAAAATCCATTTACCTAAATTAAGGGTGGGGGTCTAGCTCCCCTTTCCTCCGTTTATACTTAACTAATGAACCTCCAAATCTAATCAGGGAAGCTCCTTAACATAATAAACCTGTAAACCAAATTTGGACCAAATCGAATAATTTTGCAACGCATTAACCTAATTAAAAACGCATTTACCTAAATTAAGGGGGCTAGTCCCCCCCCCCTTCCTCCCTTTATACTTAACTAATGAACCTCCAAATCTAATCAAGCCATCTCCTTAACATAATAAACCAGTATACCAAATTCGAGCTAATCGAATAATTCTACATGAAAAACGCATTTATCTAAATTAAGGGGAGAGGCAATTGCCCCCCTTTCCCCTTTTATATATAATAATGATCTTCCAAATGCAATCAGGGAAGCTGCTTAACATAATTATCCGGTATACCAAATTTATAGCAAATCGCATATTTCTGCATGAAAAACCCATTTATCTAAATTACGGTGGGGGGATAGCCCCCTTTCCTCCCTTTATATGTAACTAATGAACCTCCAAATCTAATCAAGGCAGCTCCTTAACTTAATTGACCGGTATACCAAATTTGGAGCAAATCGAATAATTCATCATGAAAAACCGATTTATCTAAATTAAGGGGGTACCCCCCTTTACCCCCTTTATACTTAAATAATGAGCTTCCAAATCTAATCAGGGAAGCTCCTTAACACAATAAACCGGTATACCAAATTTGGAGCAAATTGAATATTTCTGCATGAAAAACCCATTTATATAAATTAAGGGGTGGGGGACTAGCCCCCCTTTTCCCCCTTTATCCTTAACCAATGAACCCCAAAAACTAATCAGGAAAGCACTTTATCAGAATGAACCTAGAAAAAAAAAAATCGAAGCACATCGGATATTTCTATCAAGAGTTATCGCGTTACGTACATACGTACGTACACACGTACATACAGAATCGGCGGGCACATAAGCTCTCAGGCTTTGATAGCCTGTGAGCTAAAAATATCACCCTGATCGGATAATAAGTGGTCATTTTTCAATTAGCCTAACGCTTTCTAGACTCTTTGCAATAAGCCTGAAAAATATCAGGCTAATTGGAAAAAGGGAGATGGATTCTCCAATTAGCCCGGCTCTTTGGAAAGAGCCTAGGCTGTTTGCAAAGAGCCGGATTTCTCAATTAGCCTACAACATATATATATATATATATATTACATACATATATACACTATATGACCATTAATCAACGGACACTTTCAATTTTAGACATTTTATGCAATATTTAAAAATATAGGGGAAGCGCCCATATTTCATCCCCTTAGTTACTTTTAGGCCCTATTTGTTGTAATTTTCAGTGAAAATCTACCAATTTTGGATTTTACGTAGACTAACTACCCACGCAGATAGAAACATAGACTTACAAAAAAATTTTAACAATGCGAAAAATTTGTCTTTCAAAACATTTGTATTTTTTAAATACAAAAGAAAAAAAATGGTCCCAATTTCGGCCTCCAAAAAATCCGATACGCCGAGGCGTAACTTATAACTAAATCAAAATTTATCTCTAAATGAGTAAGTAATTTAATTTACGTTAAAGTAAGGCACAAAAAAATGTACTAATTATCAGTGGAAGAATTGCATAACCAAACAATAGCCATCCAAAGATGAGGACAAAATTGGAAATATCGTCATGAAAAAGCATTCCTAATTTCGTCCCCGGGACGAAAATAAGAACTGCAAGGTGGACGAGATTGGGACGACGTACTTCCCAATATAGCGGAGCTTCAGTTCCCGTAAGTTGAAATGAGCGTCCAAAATTTCACTGTATACTACTATCAGCAAGTTACCTACGTAAATTACATGCAATGGATAGGAAATAAATATTCACAGTACAGTAAATGACGATCTACAAACAACGTAATAAGAACTCAGGTTTTCTAAAAATATGAAATTCGGAGTCTTTAATTTATGTATGCGTCTTGGCGAACGAAACTTTCAATACTGACCCCTTTTACCTTCCGTCCCCTGTGCTCTGTGTCATAAGTGGCGCCACTTTCACAGAAGCGGAGAAGTTAAGGGGTCGAAATTAGGAAATGGAACGAATTTATGGGCACTTTACACTACTTGTCGGATTTTAATGGAACTTCAGGATTATGAAGAATATGTTTGACCTCATGTTTATCAACGGCGATTGGATCAGCGGAACGATTTGGGGGGGGGGGGGGCAGCCAAAAATCACAGAAAAATAATAATATTTAGAGTTACCCTGTAAAATAAACTGCACTAAATGATCTATTGCTATAGATTACGAATATGTGCATATTGTACAATATGTCTATTCATTTGTGTAAGAATAGCACATATATTCATGGAGATACATCGATTTTTTTTTAAGTTCAAAAAATACTGGCGTGATTTTTGCTTATATCATGCAAGGTTTTCAACCAAATTTAACGCAGATTTCTGAAAACATGACAAACTGTAGTAAAAATAATATAATGCAATTGGGATGTAAATATATTAAATACTTGATGAAATATAAGTAGTTGTATAAATATTTTATATCTGCGCATGCGCACTCGATTAAAAAAAATATCAGGATATAATTGTTAACTCTGTGGAGCAACACATAAAAAAGGCAGTCAAATATCATGAAAATTCAGAATGATATCGGCGGTAGACTGAGTCGATTTTTAGTTGCTTCCTAAAAGCTGATGAATGATAAGAGTTTTCTGCAGTTGTCATTTTTTATTAACTGGCTTTCAGCAAAGGTGTTTGTACTTAATGAATGTCAATGAGTAGATTTAGAGGATATGCGTAGGTTTTGATACTTCCTTTTTTCTTGGTTTAGGTTCGTTCTTCTGGTTTTCCAAAGAGAACTAGCATCAACAAAAAAGGAAAAAAAAAATAATAAATAAAAATAAAAATGGCAATTTATGGAAAAACCCTTATCATTTAGCTGTTTTTAGAGAACATCAAAAAAAGATCTCACTCAAGCGCCGATAACTTTCTGAATTTTCATGATATTTGACTGCCATTTTTTTATAAGTTGCTCCATAAAGTTGACTATGAAATCATGAAAAAAAAAAAAAAAAAAAAAAAAAAAACGCTTGTTAACGTGCGCGCATGCGCAGATAAAAAACATTTGTTACAACTGCTCATATTTCATCTATTGTTTAATATATTTACATTCCAATTGCACTATATTATTTCTACTACATTTTGTTAAATTTTCAGAAACTCTCCAAGAATATACGTTCTATTCTTACACAAATGAATACATTTTTTGTAAAAAATCAAAATATTCGTAAGCTATAGGGATAGATTATTTCGTGCATTTTATTTTACAGGGTAGCCCTAAAGATTATTATTTTTCTCTCATATTTTGCTATCCCCTAAACTGTCCCGCTGATCAAACAGCAGTTGATAAATATGAAGTCAAACATATTATTCATAATCCTGATTTTCCAGGAGAATCTGACAAGTATATTTTTAAAAATTCGACAAAATGTCTAAAATTGAAAGTTTCAGGTAATTAATGACCATATAGTGTATATGTGTATATTCGTTTTTATGTAAAAAGCATAATACTAGGCATTAGTTTATAAAATTGAAGCTCTTTTATTCTATTAAACCTGCATAAAAATTTCATCCAAATCTAGAAATTTGAAAAATTAATTTGAAATTATTCATGCCATTCTTATCATCTGGTATAATTTATTATAAGAATTGCTAGCGAACAGAAACGACAAATTAAAACCGTAATCAATATAGCACAGACAATCGTTTCAAAGAGAAATCGTATGTTTGGATAACACAGACAGTGATTTTTTTTTCATTTGTATTTTATTTACAATTGTACTTTAGTTTTTACGTTTCGAATTTCACTATCATATTTGTATCTTATTTTGTTGAACAGCGTGATTAAAATAGTGTCATAACGGTATGAATAATATTTAAATTATTTGTTCAGATTAATACGTATAGTTTGTAAATGAAAACAGATATTTACAAGCTACGTATGATATTATCCACGACACATACAGAAATAATAATACTACTCAGTAATGCCAGTATGGAAAATGTCATATACTATAACACCTGGTATAGAAATTTCATACAAACCAGGTTGCTTATTCGGAATACTTAATGCCCTATTTTCTCATGCAATGTCATTTTATTCAGGAAATGTTAGAATCCGTGGAGACGTGACAGATAAAAATATGAAATCAATATTCAACATTTAATATCTTCAAAGGGAAGTCGTGCATATCGGTTAAAAACATCGTAACTTTTATTCCTATTTTTATGTACACTATATGGCCAAATGTGACCGCTCACTTACAATTTTAGATGTTTTGCTAAATATCTAGAAAAATACATACAGAATTAACCTGAAACTGCAGGTGTGTAAACAGGATAGTATAAGTCATATATTTCCTCGAAGATTTTTTCCCGAAACCCCATAGCGGACTGTCAACAAATTGAAAAAGAACGAATATGTTTTGGATAACCCTGTAAAAAGCTTTCAACACAGTAGATTATGATTGTGTGGCTTATTGTAATATACTGTGTTCATTTTTATGAGTATAGCATGCATACTCGTAGAGAAATTAAGGTTTTTATAAAAACAGTCCCAAATTTCGCCAAGTTTTTTGTTTATAATTTGCAGAGTTTTTAATATAAAAAAAATTCCTTTTCGGAAAATATGACAAACAGCATTGTACACAATGCCCTGCAATCAGCATGAAAAAATAATATAAATTGGAGGGAAAATGAGAAGGTTTATTAAATAATGATTCACTGCGCGTGCTCGAACGTAATCAAAATATAATTTGCATAATGTGTTAGCTAAATGTAGAGAGCAATTTTTGTGAAAGTCTCAAAAACATAGCTTGAAAAGTCTGATAATAATCGTTTATAGAATAAGCTCAAAATCCATTATTCCTAAAAGGAAGTAAAAAGATGAGGGGCTGTATCCAAATACTGTAGTACGTGCAATACTGTGTATGCTATATTGGCACTAATCACTGGATATATGGATACAACCCCTCATCTTTTTGCTTCATTTTGGGAACAACGGATTTTGAGCTTATTCTATAAACGATTATTATCAGACTTTTCAAACTATGTTTTTGAGACTTTTACAAAAGATGCTCTATACATTTAGCTAACACATTATCACTTTGATTTTGATTGCATTCGCGCATGCGCAGTGAAAATTTTTTTAGTAAACCAGATCATTTCTCATCCAATTTTTATTATTTTTTAATTCTGATTGCAGATCATGGTGTACAATGTTGTTCGTCATATTTTCTGAAAATAACTTCTTTTTATATTAAGAACTCTGAAAATTATAAGCAAAAAACTTGGCAAAATTTGGGACTGTTTTTATAAAAACCTTAATTTCTCTACGAGTATACATGCTATTCTCATAAAAATGAACACAGTATATCACAATAAGCCACTTAATAATAAACTCAAGTTTGAACGCTTTTGCTATATTATTTTTTACAGGGTTATCCAAAAGATATTCGTTCTTTTTTAATTTGTTGACGGCCCCCTATGGGATTTCGGGAAAAAATCTTCGCTGAAATATATGACGTATACTATACTGTTTACACACCTGCAGTTTCAGGTTAATTCCTCCTGTATTTTTCTAGATATTTAAGAAAACGTCCAAAATCGAAAGTGTCCGGTCACCTTTGACCATACAGTGTAGTATCAGGAAATATTACGTTGTAAAATCAGGCAGTGAAAAAAAATCATATACTGGTTTAATATAATCTTTGAGTTACGTTATCAAAATTATGGTCTTCACAAAATATAACAAGAATGAAAAAAATCATGTGTCCAGTATAGATTACGTAACACTTTGCAACATATTCAGAATACTGTAATAAAACTTTACAGTATATTAAGGCGAAATATGTCTACTACACACCTGCAGTTTCAGGTTAATTCCTGATGTATTTTTCTATATATTTAACAAAATGTCTAAAATCGCAAGTGACTGGTCACCTTTGGTCATATAGTGTATTTGCAATTATATTTTTTTTGTTCCGTCTCAAATATTACCAATATAGTTTCGTCATACTATTTTGATTACTGTGTGGTTAGATACTACAACTATATTAAGAATAATTATATTTTCTTTTCCGGTTACTATTTTTAGTTTGTAATTTAATATAGATATCTATAAGCTAATTATAATGATATTCACGATATACACAGAAATAATAATGCTACTCGGTAATGCCAATATGGAAAATTCCATATACTATTACACCTGGCATAGGAATTCCATACATACCTGTGTGCTTATTTGGAATCTTTAATGCTTTCCTTCTCATCCAATGTCATTTTATACAGGAAATGTTAGAATCCGTAGAGACGTTACAGATAAAAATACGAAATCAATATTCAACATTTAATACCTTCAAAGGGAAGTCGTGCATATTGGTTAAAAAGATCGTAACTTTTATTCCTATTTTTTGTATTTGCAATTTTAATTTTTTTGTTCCTTCTCAAATATTGCCAATATCTTTTCATCATACCATTTTGATTACTGTGTGATTTGATACTATAACTATATGAAGAATATTTAAATTATATTTTTCGGTTAATATTTATAGATTTGTAATTTAATATAGATATCTATAAGTTATTTATAATATTATCCACGATATACAGAGAAATAATAATGCTACTCAATAATGCCAATATGGAAAATGTCTTATACTATTATACCTGGCATAGGAATTTCATAAAAACTTGGGTGCTATACAGTATTATTTTAAACAGGAAATGTTGGAATCCGTGGAGAAGTGACAGATAAAAATATGAAATCAATGTTCAACATTTAATATCTTCAAAGGCAAATCGTGTATATCGGTTAAAAAGATTGTAACTTTTATTTTTATTTTTATGTATTTACAATTATAATATTTTTGTTCCGTCTCAAATATTACCATACCTTTTCATCATACTATTTTGATTACTCGGTGGTTAGATACTATATCTATATGAAGAATAATTATACTATCTCTTTCGATTAATATTTCTAATTTTAAAATGTATGTCATGTGGAACTCTATCCATGATGAATAAAGAAATATAATGTTTTGTAAATACAGGATATCCATAAAAGAATATCCCATTTATAAATTTTAATAATATCAATTGTAAGCGTTGTAGAGTGATGGCTGAGGGTCACAAATAAAGAGTAACTCAGACAGTTTTAGATAAGCCTATGCGCGTGTAGTGCTTCATTATTTACGCGGTTGCAGTGCCACTCACGCAAAATGGCGACTCCTGAGCGTAAAGCGTTGTTGCTCTGCTGAAGATTTTAAAGCCGTTACAGCCATTCGATTTTTTTCCTTTGGGGCTTTATAAAAGATCATGTCTACATTCTGCCGCTGACTAATGGTTTGCCAGAGTTGAGAATAATAATTGAAAAGGCTATTGCTTCCGTTACAACACTTGGCTTGTTAACCGAAGTGTGGGAAGAATTTGACTTTAGGTTGAATGTGTGTCGTATAACTAAATGTGCACATAATTGAACATTTCTAAGAAAAACTAGGTTAGTTTACCTTCAGTTCGATGTATGATTTGTTGTAAATAGTCTAAATTAAACCGTTATAATATACCATTGAAACTGTGTCATTATATTTTGGACACTCTATATTACTCATAATTTGGGACGCCCTATTTTTTATAAGAATTTTAAGATTCAAAACTTATTTGAAATAATTCATTCATTTTTATCATCTGGTTGTATTCTTTATAAGATAAGTTAACCTGGAGTGGAGGTGTTAGGTACTAGGTTAAAATCAATATTTCACAGTTGATCTTTTCAAAAGATGATTAAAGAAATTGTGACTTTTATTTCTTTTTTATGCTTTCCAATATAGTTCAAAGTGACTTCAAAGTGACTTTATAGTTCAAAGTTTATGACTTCGGTTCGTCTGCCGCCGTCCATCAGTTCATGGTCTAACTCTTGTAATTTTACTCAAATTCTTATCTAATAGAGGTTTGCAATAGCATGTTTGCCGTTGAAAATAAATTGTGAAGCATTATTCATTCGTTTACAGGACCACTCAAAAGAATTTTGTTACATTATGGTCTATGGGAAAAGATTATTTGCAGGGTATTTTAATACATTCCTAAAATACTTATGTATTATAAAATATATATGTTCAAAAAATTAAGTAAAAGATAGTTTTTAATAATGAAATATTTTGTACTGAAGATCAAGTCATAAAATTTCTATGGATTGTGTAGATTATTGTTTAAAAATACGAAAAAGTAATACTTACTACACAAGATATAATCTATAGAATCTAAAAGGGGAGAAGTGATATTAGCAGTATGGAAGTTTCAGTGTGACCCACGGTCTTGTCGGGTTGTGACTATTTTTATTATTATTATTATTATTATTTTATTTTTTATTATTATTTTTTTTTTATTGAACATCTTCTTTTTCGCTTTAGGTTTGGTTGACGTCTACTCTTTTGCTACAGTCGGGTTGACTTACATTATTAATGTTTTGGGTCCTTTTCGAGTTGTTTTTTTTATACTTTAGAGTCGTATTCGAGTTGACTCGAATTTTCAATAGAAAATCTAGAATGTTTTTCAAACTATATACAGTAAAAGTTCCAGAACAGGCACTCCCAAAAAGCGGAAACATTTATTTCAGGAATACATTTGTAATGTTTTATATAGTAAAACCTCTGAATAGACGACACCTCGAACCGTGGAATTTGTCCTGTATTCAGAAGTAGCATGTAAAGTAAAACCTCGGTAAGGACATTCCCGAATAGTGGATACCTCTATTTAGCAAACACTTTTCAATCCCCAATACAAATTTTTGCAAATTTTTGCCTCTAAGTAGCGTACACCTCTGAATAAAAAGCAAATTTTACGGCCTTCGAGACGAACATTATTTAGGAGTTTTACAGTATATGAATATTAATGATTATGTATTAGTATATATGAATATTTTCTATACAAAACATAAAATTGCTATTAGAACAATAATTGTAGATAACATTTTATAATTTCATTAATATATGGATTAATTTTCTTTCACTTCGTGTTCGTATCGACGAAGCATGTTTTGGTCGGGTTCTCGTACTGTTCCGATTTCACTTCCAATGAAATTTTCCTGGTAAGGACAACTCGACTCGCGCAGAGCTGTTGGTGGGATTAAATCAAAGCTCAAAAATATTTAGTGGGATGTTCGAAAAGTGCTGTTACTTCAAAATATATTCTTAGTAGAATCCTCTTTTATGAAAATATAGATTCTTAAAAATGAAGTGGAACCTTGAAATTATGTATTTGTTTACTTCGATTTCTTCAGCGGCTATAAATAAATAAAATAGTCGGATATTCCAGTTCCAAAAGTTTCTTCTATCTCACACATGTTAATACTTCAAAATTCGCTATCATACTGCCAAAATTATATGACAATCAATGCCCATCATGAGGATTCTAAAGATATGAAATTAAGTGCATTAGTTATTGAGACATGATTATTGCTAAAATTGGGTAAATCCTGGAAAATGCAGCATGGCAGCGCCACCTGTTGGATGATTTACATCAAAACCTAATCAGCAACAATCTATGTCAACATCTAACTGAATCTGGAACTTGGTGAAATTCCATGCATCAGTTTTTGAGATAGAGGTATTACAGAAATCGGAAAAAATGCAGCATAGCAGCGCCAATGTTAAGCGAGTTACACTAAAAAATAATCATCACCAATTTATATCAAGGTATAACTGAATCTGAAGTTTGGTGAAAATCTGTGCATTAGTTCTTGAAATATAGCTAGTACAAGAATTATGAATAATTTGGTATATCAGCGCCACCTGTTGGGCGATTTACACAAAAAATCAGCACCAATTCATATCAGGGACTAACTGAATGTAAAGTTTTATTACATTCAGTGCATTAGTACTTGAGATAGAGCACCCACAAAATTTGTGTCACATACAGACAAACTTACAAAAACACAGACTCGCAGAGAGACATTTTCTGAAAATATTCAAATCGTGTTCAGGAACTTTTAAAACGTATGAGTTCACCGAAAACCGGTAGTCGAATTTTTTCACGAATTCAAAACTTTCTTCTTGTAACGGTAGAAGAAAATAATAAATGAATATTTCCTATATTTTCAGTACTAAACTAACGTATTTTTTCATATCTATTTTAAAAAACTGTATTTTAAAATCTTTTCTATTTCGAATTTCTTATTTGAAAATATTTTTAAAGGAATTCTATGAAGCGTAAAATTATTTTTATAACATGCAAAACTTTAGTTTCAGTACACGCCGAGACTGTAGCAGCCTCATTAGGCGATAGTAATACACTAGAATTTTTGAGCCATTCTAAAATGTAAAGAAAAGAAAAGCTGAAAAAGCTATCAATACATTTTGTGTTTTCTATAACCAACCGAAAATATTAGTCTTGAAATATATCTGTAAATTTCTGTTTTTGTTTTTCTTAAAAAAAAGGTGTGCATATACGTACAAAAAGATTGAAAGCTGCTCTTAAATTCAAACTGACTACTTTCTGAAACATTCCTAAATTCATTGTTCTTCTCCAAAGTATGATACTGGTAAAGGATCCTTCTCAGATAATATGAAATCGAACACTTTATATATATATATATATATATAAAGGCAGAATATTTTTCAGAAAATGTTGTTAAAGTTGTCCTTTAGTACCAAATTTCGTCTCTCAACAGCTCGATAATGATAATAAATATTAATCAAACGCTAATAACACTACTTTTAATTAATTTATCGACAAATTTAAAATTCCATTCGATTCAAAATCACTTCAAAACTTTGCTTTTACTTTTTAAAGCAAGTTGCAAATTGCAAGTCAAACGTGGCAAATGAGGTGCGTTCGTAATATAGCTATTTTTATAAATATTTTTTGCACCACATATTGTACTGAAGGTATATTTTAGTGCAATTCAGAAGTGCATGTCAATTTCATTCTGTTCGAAAGGCTGCAACATCATTAAAATGCACTTGAAATAATTTTTTTTCCCATTGGCCGTAATGTAACGGAAAACTTTTGAGTGTCCCTTTAGTTAAACTATGCATCCGATTTTCATAAATTTGAAATGACTTGACAAAATTTTGCAACAGTTATATGTATAAAATTTCAAACCATTCGGTTGGGTAGTTTTTGCTTTGTTATACGCGGACGCACGGGCGGACGGACGGACAGACAGACGGACTGAACGACGACTATAGGTGCTACGTATTTATATAATTATGAACGCATCTAATGATTCGGTAAATGTGTTAAGGGGGCAGTGGAGTTTAAAATCCTTTATTTTATTTTATTTTATTTTATTTTATTTTTGTAAATTTCACTTTAAATATTAATCAAGGGTACATTATATGCATTATGGCATGCATTTATCACAAAAAAAAAATAATAATAATAATATTTTTTTTTGTAAATTTTACCTTAACTATTAATCAAGGGTATATTATATGCATTATGGCATGCATTTATCACAAAAAAAAATTATTATTGAGAAAAAAATGGAATTTTACGCGTCGTCTCACAAATCTTCGAAATGCCTCCTGCGTCTCCCATATCACTGAAAATCCCCAATATTTTTTATAAAAGTTTGGTTTATATACATAAATAAAATAGAGCATCGAATTTTATATATTTGAATTTAAAGGTTAAAAAAAAAAAATTAAAATTTTTTTCGGGAAAATTTCATAATTTTTCCATTTTTTTTTTAACCTTTAAATTCAAATATATAAAATTCGATGCTCTATTTTATTTCTATATATAAACCAAACTTTTATTAAAAATATTGGGGATTTTCAGTGATATGGAACACGCAGGGGGCACTTCGAAGATTTCTAAGACGACGCATAAAATTCCATTTTTTTTTTCTCAAAAATATTTTTTTTTGTGATAAATGCATGCCGTAATGCATATAATGTGCCCTTGAATAATATTTCAGATAAAATTTACAAAAAAAAAAAAAAAAAAAAAAAAAAAAAAAAAAAAAAAAAAAAATGAAAAATTTTGAAAATTTGAAAATTTTTCGAAAAAATTTCAAAATTTTTCTTTTTTTTTTACCTTTAAATTCACATATATAAAATTCGATGCTTTATTTTATTTCTATAGATAAACCAAACTTTTATAAAAAATATTGGGGATTTTCATTGATATGGAATGCGCATGGGGCATTTCGAAGATTTCTGAGACGACGCGTAAAATTCTATTTCTTTCTCAAAAATAATTTTTTTTTAAATTTTTTTGTGATAAATCCATGCCATAATGCATATAATGTACCCTTGAATAATATTTAAGGTGAAATTTACAAAAATTAAAAAAAAAAAAAATATTTTTAAGAATTTTAAACTCCACTGTCCCCTTAAAAAGTTTTGCGTTGTTGGATGGTCAAAGAATATTTATTTATTTATTTAGAACCCTCTTATATGCCAAATTTTACTAAGGAAATTTCTTTCATTCAACAACTAAACTAAAAGAAAAAAGTAAAACTTTTTTTATTAACATTTTTAATTACAATTTTAAGGAAAATTCATATTGCTTCAAAAAATTGTTATCAGGTAAAAAGCAATTTTAATTTAAGACGAACATGAAAATAAAAAAATGCTATTTGATTCCATAATATGTAATTCTTTAAAATTTACATTTAAATCTGAATTTTGCGAGAAATGAAAAAAAAATCATATAAATTACTATAAAAGTCGATTTACTATAGCACTTAAACCTTTAACAACATGTTTTTTACATGTTTTAATATATATGATCTATATATTTATGGCATTTTTAAAAAGCGAATTAAGTTTGCGGATTGATTTTAATTTTGAGAATCAATCTATAACATATTTAACATCTGTTGGAATGTTTTTAAATATCTCACCACTTGTTCCTCAATATAATTAGAAAATAGTTAGAAAGAAATACTACTTGTCTTCGATGTAGTTTTAAAATTGAATCTTTTTCTTTCTTTATCTAAAGAAGTTTTTTTTTTTTTCAAATTATGTTTTTCTGCGCCCTACAATGCAAAATTTTCTAAGATATTTAAAAATTATTTTCATTCCTCTCTGCCAGAAATCTGTAATAATTCTCATTCAGCTTCCAAGTTCCAAGGAATTTAATTCGTATATGTTTTCCTTTTTGTTTAATTGGGATACATTTCTAATTATAATCAAAATTTAACTTATGATTACGTGATCATGACTGCAAAACTAAGAAAACTCAGTTTAAAATATGGAGTGCATTTTCTGGAAGAAATTATATATATATTTTTTTAAACTGTTCGATTATTGAGGGTTTTGAATGAGAATATCTTTGAACGAAATATATTTTAAAATATATTATCTATATTACAAAGGACGAACGTGTCTGCATATAACGCTGGAGTCATTTTGACGTCATTATCAAGACTTTTAATGCAATTTATTTGAAAACTACATTTCTAATTATAATCAAATGTTAAGTTATGATTACGTGTTCATAACTGCAAAACTAAGAAAACTCAGTTTAAAATTTGGAGTGCATTTTCCGGGAGAAATTATATATTTTTTAAACTGTTCGATCATTGAGGGTTTTGAATAAGAATATCTTTGAATGAAATATATTAAAAAAAAATATTATCTATATTACAAAGGTCAAACGTGTCTGCACATAATGCTGGTGTCATTTTGAAGTCATTATCAAAATTTCTAATGCAATTTATTTTAAAACTATGTCGCAATTTCTTTGAAAACTGTATCGATATTTACTCAAATTTTATTGTTATTAAATTGATTTTTAAGTATGATTTTTTCTCGTATTCAGACGACTACGAAAGTAAATCCCTTCGCACTTAAATTAATATAAATAGCTCATCATTTATTCTAGCTTATATTCCATAACGAAATTAAAGTATTCTTCAATCAATAAATAAAACAATAATATATAAATAAAACACAAATTTAAGACATGTAATCAATTTTCCCGCCGCTTAATCCACAGAAATGAATAGAATCAAAAAGGCGGCTGATTGTAACAGGAGAGTGTAACTTTGGAGATTTCTTCGACTGTTAATTTCTAAACGGAGGCCAATATGGAAACATAGCTTTTAATACGTTTCAAAACTTTATTTGAACGTATTATTTCTATTTTTTTTTATACAAATATAATTTTAGTAGAGTTATCAAAAAAAAAAAAAAAAAGTAGACACGTGCGAAGCTTTTTTGCAGAAATCTTTGAGATTATTTTCTGATATGCTTTTTCATAAATTTTTTATTAACTGCTATTCTTTTTATCAAACAACGTGTTTTAACGATATATGCTACACTGTTAAAAATTTGCAGCAAACTGTCCAGTCATTCGACCGTTTTTTTGAAAAAATGGTTTCATAACCGTTATTTAACTATATTCTGGCCATAAAGTGGTCAATAATAGGGTCCGAACATCACTGTTAAAAATTTGCAGCATTCTGGCAGGTGATTTGACCGTTTTTTCCGAAAACGGTAAAAATAACCGTAATTTAACTCTATTCTGGCCGTTTTATGGTCTGAATGTAGTTAAATTACGGTTATGAAACCGTTTTTTCAAAAAACGGTCGAATGACCTGCCAGAATGCTGCAAAATTTTTAACAGTGAGTATTAATTTACGGTTGTGTAACCGTTTTCGATAAAAACGGTGACTGGACAGAATGCTGCAAAATTTTAACAGTGTATTTCAAAAGTCGCCAGGAGAACCTTTCGAAAAATACCTCATTCATCGCTTTGCCTTTAGTAAGTGAAGAGGAAAAGCGTATTAATCCTAAAATGCCGTGTGCTGCCTTTCGTCAACATATTCAGCTTACTCTTTTAAAATTCTATTGAATAATATTGAATCTCTAATACATAATGTTGCCAATGAAATACATACTGAAAACATTACTAAATCAATTTTCAACATGTATATGACTGGACTAGTGCTGTTTAAGATTAAAGACAGATACATTTTTTCAATTGTTGATACATGTGCTTTTATTTAGTTTGGAAAAGTGCGAAATACCCAATTTTGTTCTGTAGTGAGCAAGTAAAATTTATTCATTTTCATTATTCTTAAAATTCACGTGTGTTTAAAATTATAGAATTCTATTAAGGAAAATTATTTTTTCAATTAAAGACCAGCGTTGTGGATTAACAACAAACTGTTTTTCAGCCGTAAACCATACTTCAAACAAAATATGATTTTTTAAATTATTTTACCCATGATTTTTTTTAAGAAATGAAAGCCAAAAACCTTATTAAATTGATTTTTAAAAAGTTTAAGGGTTAACATCATAAATAACACATATGATTGTTTTCACGTATATTTTCTAACCCGGGAAGACCGGGTTTATCCCCTTGAATCAACAAAATTCGACACTTCAATATCAAAGTTCTAATTAAATGAATCTGTCGAGTACAAAATTACTATTTAGAATACATATTTGTCTCATTAATTCAAATGATTTTTAATTTCAAGAAGCGAATTCGATTTACGAAGAAAATTAATTTCGTTTTATGCTACTTTTGTTTTCATCCGAAGTTCTACGAATATCTTCATCAATACATTCACCTTACGTAATTAATCAAGTAAATGTCAGATTCTAAATCAAGTTAATATTTATGATTTATTATAATTCTAGAACTTAACTAACTTCTAAGAATTTATTATTCTGCATTACCGAAAATCATAGTTGCGTTAAGTTTATAATGAAATTAATCAAATTTGAAATTCAAAATCTTCCATTTTTCTTAGTACCATGTTGTCTGTCGTTTGTATATATCTATGTAAGGTTAGTTGGGGTAACTGGGCCATGATTTTACAATGTGACTCTTGAGCTTCTGACAATTCAGCTTCAAAATGCTAATGTTCATTTGAATTAAAGTCTGAACTTCTGTAAATGTGTTCAGTTAGGTTCCCTCTATCAGACAGAAATGCTCAAAATTACATTTTAATATTTAAAAATATAAAAATATGCATATTTCATCTTTCTTTCCTCATGGGTCCAGTTGCCCCCAAAAATGGGGTAGCTGGACCAGGGGGGTCTATGTTCCACACGCGTTTATATTTTTTCATATCGGATATAGAGCCCTGTTTGAAAAAGTGTAAATAACTTTAAAAAATTTTAACCAGGCAGATCATGTAAATTATATGCCAAAAAACAGCGTTGTAAGGGAAACCTTTGCTGCAAATATGCCTAAAAAAGCACTAAAAGTGAAAATATTAGATTTATTTATACCAAAGACATAAAACTTAAGTAAGTACTTATGTACTTTAGTATAGATAATAAGTACAAAAGTCACATGGGTATTTTAAAGTAAAAATTACAAGGTAAATCTATGAACAAACGGCTACGTAAGTACTTTATCTTTATCCAGGATCGCATTATATAGGGAAAATTTTATTGTTCCTATCAGAACCCTTAAAGAAAGGTGTGTTGAAGATATTATTTTCAAAATAGTGGTAGGAACGATAAAAGTTTCCCTATAGAAAGCGACCCCTGGTTATAGTACAATTTCAAGGTCTGGCTATCTCACTTTCAGGGGCAAGGTAATTGCATTCGTAAAATGTTGAAATAATTTAATGACACCAATATCAAGAGAATCTATCTGAAAACAAGTAAAAGTATATTTTCGCGTACCTAATAAAGGTGAAATTTTCATTATAAAATTCTGGTGCCAATGTGGCAATGAGGAATTAAAATTAAGTGATGTCATAACGGCATCACCGCCTCTCAAGGTGTCAAGAAATTTGGTTTGATACCACTAAATATACTTTTTTTAATTTCATTACGTAATTTTAATAAGGTATTCTATCATTTTCTTTATTGTGAGCAAAAAACAATGGAGAAATTTACTTCCCGTAGCAAGAGAAATACAAAAAAATTATTTATATCTATCGGGTTAACTGGATCCAGCATGGTCCAGTTACCCCGTATACATGTCCCAGTTACCCCATTCTTCAAATATTTATGGGGTAACTGGGACACCGGGCTTACATTTGAAACATGAAGTAAATATGTAGATAACTAATAATATTAATGTATTTATATGTCTAATCTTTAAAAAAAAAAATTGTTTAATAAAAGTACTTACAGTATTTTAATAAAAAACCTAGGAAGTTCAACATATTGACGTTATTTTTAAAAAAAGAAACGTAAATTTTTGACAACCTATCACAACAAAGTGAGAGTTATTATTTAAATGATACACGTTGTTTTAGGAAGTAGAGATTAAGGGCATTGTTCACAAAAGCTAAAACATAAAAAAAACACCAACAGTTTTTTATAAAATAGCCTATGGCCCAGTTACCTCGTGGGTCCAGTTACCCCAACTAACCTTAAATAAAATAAAGGTTTTATCACTAGAAACTACAAAAGGAAGTTTTAAAAAATTGTACCCAGGTCAATCCATTTCAAGTGGTCCAGCACTGGATGGTTGACCGTTTAAAAAAAAAAAATCTGAAATTTTTTGTACAACAACTCTAAAATGATGGAAGTTCAAAATGACTATCATTATTATTTTATTAATTTTTGTTTGTGCATGGCGGCCATCTTTGTTTCATCATCTGTAGCAATTTTCTCACATGAAAGGTTTACGGAGTTGTACATAACTCATCGTTTATTTCTCCAGTTTGAGTGCGGAGTAAAGCAATTCGTACATTGGGCTAAAAATTTGGTAATAGAGTACTTTCCGAAACTAAATCCTTATAGGGGAAATTTAAGCATAATGTTTCAGTTTTTTTTTTTTCAAAATTTGTTCGTTTACAAGGGGAAATTTTTCTAGGAAGAAAAACCGTCACCATGACATTTTTTTTTTTTTTTTTTTTTTTTAAATAGGCCGAACGTAATTGTACTCACAAGCCAAGTTCCAAATCTGGGACTTGCTTTCTTTACGCAAAAAAAAAAAATTCCAAAATTTTCAAAAATGTCAAAAATCGCTAATTTGAGGCTTTTATATCTCTGGTGGGGCAAGAGATAAAAATCTGAAGTTCTTCTTTCTGACAGCATTTTATGCAAAAAATTTCAGAAAGGCGTTTTGACTACAAACTGAGATATGGCAAGGGCAACATGTCAAAACAATACTGCCAAACTACTGTTTTGTTGTAGTCACAGGTAAGTATTTGCCTCAGATTGTCATTTCTTTATTATCTTTAAATAATAGTAACAGAAAATAAATCCTTTTGCAAAGCTTAGCAATTAATTTAAAAAATATTTATCCCTAAGGACTACATTTTGTATGGTTTCAGTAATTTTTGTTATAAGTAATTTTAGTAACTAAAAGAAACCTCAGCACTTTTACATAAAGAAAAAAAAATATTTTTATACAAGAACTGAGACAAAACCAGAATAAGAAAAGAGAAAATCTGTTAATGTTGTCATACTTGTTGAGACATAATCAAACGTCTCAAAACCAATTCCTGCTTGTTGGTTTAAAAAACACAATTTTAATGCTGCTTGCCAGTCCCTGAAACTTTTTCCTACCATAAGTATGTTCCTGTAAATGAAACATTTATACGATGTTACCATGCATCAGCCTCAAGTAATTTTCGGAAAGTAAGGATATCGAAAGTCCTTTCAAAATGTATACTGCAGAAAAATGTCATTGTTGCATGATAAAAAGCTAGCTAGGAATTATTAATGAAGTGAGATTTGAACATAGTGATTTCAAAGTTTATTTCTAAGCCAGCAGAGCCAAGAACTTCAATCCAGTTAACAAGAGATGACAGGACTTAGTTCCTACAAATAAAATTTTGAGAAAGATCAAAATTGTGTTTTTTAAACGAACAAGCAGAAAAGTGTTTTGACACGTTTGATCATGTCTCAACAAGTATGTCAAATTAACAGCTTTTCGCTTTCCCTATTCTGTTTTTGTCTCAGGTCTTGTATAAAAATATTTTTTTTTCCTTATGTAAAATTGCTGAGGTTTCTTTTAGTTACTAAAATTACTTACAAGAAAATTGACTGAAACCATACAAAAGCTAGGCCTAGGCATAATTATTTTTTAAATTAATTGCTAAGCTTTGCAAAAGGCTTTATTTTCTGTTACTATTATTTAAAGATAGGGTAACTCCGGGAGATTCTTCGCATTCGGGATAGATGCTGCACCCCTTGTATTTCATATAATTTTCGATAGATGGTCATCAAACGCACAATATAGGTGCGCAAGGAGATTATTTTAACCAGTGTATAGCGTGAATCCCATTTTGATGTTTACTTGTAGAAGTACAATCCTTAATTTGACGTTAGTACATGATTTCACTCTCCAAACTTTTAAACACGTTATGTTTAAATGCTTTTCATACACTATTTACTAAATGCATGCATGATTTCGAAGTCAAAACTAGGTGTAGCGTTTGTATAGTGTACTGTGTGTATGGTTACGCCATTCCCCTTAGCGATGGCAGGTAACTGTGATGGCCGACGCCTGCACCATGCAAAATGGAATACATGCCGCACTGTTATTCTAGTATACATGCCGCAGTTTCTTTTGTGCGGGATGATTAAGTGTTATTAACTTTTACTTTTCTTTTTGCACAGACTAATCATGTTAGGCATGTTATCAAGTTTACTAAATCCAAAGGAGAAAAAGGGGAAAATAAAAAGTAAGAAGCGCAAGAAAGACGCAAGTCAAGATGATAACAATGAAGAATTGGATTACGCGTAACGCAGACGTTCTTCGCAAAGTACTCCAAAAAAGAGGAAGTGTAATTGGCTTCGTTGCATCATGTGTTTAAATGTAGCTACATAACGACTGTACTTTATCGACACTTTTTCTGGAGATTGTAGTCGAAAACATGGGTCTCTTAACCCATTTGGGACCATAGGTGCATATAAACTCCTTCGTGAAGATTTTAAAAAATTTCTTTCTGGCACCAGTAAAAAAGAAAAGTAATATTTACTTTGTTTAATTAGAGCATTTTCGTGATTATTTAAGTAAATGTAACTTCTTTTAAAAAAGTGTTACCAACCGAATAAAATTTGTGTAAAAGCCACCGATCCCGAAAGGGTTAATAAAAAAATTATGTAAACACAATTTTTCTTTTCCCTTTCTAATACATTGATGTTACGTTGTTGCTGAAATAGCAATTAAAATTTAATGTACAAAAATTAAGTCGATAATTTTAATAGTGAAAGTAGGCAACTATTATCAATTTGAATCTACTAATACGTTTCATTCTACTCCTTCAGTTTCATTTTGTTATTACATCGTTAATTATAGTCCAGATATAATTTTTTTTTTAAATATTTTTATTTATAATTTCATTCTCTTCTTGTTACAAGCGCGGCATAACTACTGCACAAGTGCGGCGTCTTAGCCTGAATGCACGGGTGACGAGCCGCAGCGCAATGTTTTAGAAAAAACTTATTAAAAAATATTAATAAATAGTTTTGAATTTTTTTGTCTCAGTACACGCGTTGTATATTTAACATTGAATAACACAGCATGATTTTTTTAATTTTATGTCCACCATGAGACTTTATACACAAATTCAAAAAAATGTGCTGCATAAATCCCTAATAAATAAAAAGGGTAATTGAATTACCCTAATAAATAACGCAAATTTAAATGACACTCTGAGATAAATACTTACCTGTGACTACAAAAAACAACAGTTTGGCTGTATTGTTTTGACATGTTGGCCTTACAATATCTCAACTTGCAATCAAAACTCCATCCTGAAAATTTTTGCGCATTACACGACCATAAAATACTGCAGAACTTCAGATTTTTATCTCTTGCCCCACCAGAGATATCAGGGCTTCAAAAGTGCGATTTTTGGCTTTTTTGAAAATTTTGGGATTTTCTTATAGCGAAGAGAAATCAAATCCCAGATCTGAAACTTGGCGTGTGAGTACAAGTACTTTCGGCATATAATTTTTAAAAAATGTCATGTTCACAGTTTTCCTTGCTAGGAAAAATTCCTCTAGTAAATGGACAAATTTTCGAAAAAAAAACTGAAATTTTATGCTTAAATTTCACTAATAAGGATTTATTTTCGGAAACTACTCTATTACCAAATTTTTATCCCAATGTATTCTGTACAAATTGCTTTAATCCGCACTTGAATTGGAGAAATAAACGATGAATTATTTACAACTCCGTAAACCTTTCATGTGAGAAAATTGCTGCAGACGATGAAACAAAAGATCGCCGTCATGCACAAACAAAAATTAATAAAATTAAAATAATAGTCATTTTGAACTTAAATCATTTTAGGGTTGTTGCACAAAAGATTTCAGATTTTTAAAAAACGGTCAAGCAGCCAATCAATGATTTTCTGGACCACTTGAAATGGATTGGCCAACACTCTTTTTAGGGTTTCTTTCGTCTGACGAAACTCTATTCCTCTTGCTCCTCTGCCTGTCTGTCTGTCCGTCACAGAGCCCGTTCTCAGAAACTGTATATATTGGAGACTTGAAATTTTGCATACTTATAGCTAAAAACCTCACATCAATCGACAAATCATAAAATTTTGAAAAAGTCTTATATTTACTCGTCTCTGATCTAACTTGTGTATTTTAAGCTTTATTTTTTCGAACAGAGTCCCTAATTAAGTTGAAGATTTCAAATTTTGCATAATAAGAGCTGAACACCTCACATCAAACGACAAATCGTAAAATTTATATAAAGTCTTATATTTACACATCTGGGCTCTAACTTGTGTATTTTAAGCTTTTTTTTTTTTTTTTTTTTTTTTTTTTTTTTTTTTTTACCGAGCCCCTATTTAAGTTGAAAACTTGGAATTTTGCATAGCAGAACACTTGCGATTACACGAAAAATCATAAAATTTTCAAAAAGTCTTATATTATTTACCACACCGGGTTCTAACTTGTGTATTTTAAGCAATTTTTCTAACCTCCCCCCATTGCATCCGGTGGGTACTTTTCTAACCTTTGCCGGATCCCCTTTGACCACACTTTCATATTATGCACATAGCCTTCCATCTTTCAGTTCCACTTTTTACCGCCATTGGGCGCCTACCTATATCGGGTGCTATGGGCCCGATCCCCTCGACTAATATATCTACGAATAGGTTGTAAAACGGGGTTTCGTTCGGGTAGAGGTTTGTCTAGAATACAGTGCGCCCCCTGGTTGCGAAATGTGGAACTAACAGATTTTTCAAAAGGGTAAAGTATTTTCATAGGAATATTAAACGAAATCTTCTGTGCGATTTGTAATCACACTTACCCACTTTTTTTTTAACCATTTGGAAAAATGTTTATTGTTCTCATCAGGGTAGGAAATCAAAAGCATATCTGAACGTTTTCATTGGTTTAATCCGCAATTTATTCGTTATCTGATTGGTATATATAGTAATCTATAATTCCCTTTGGTTTCAACAACGATGGACAACAGAGTGTTGCCACTATGACAAAAAAGTAATAAAAACTACAAAAAAAAATTAATAAATCAGAAACAAATTGAGATACAGCATTTAAAAGTACATTTTTTTCTCTATCCGACGGTATAAAAAGTAATATTGTCGGATGTTTAGAAGTTTAATAATGAAATTTTATTTAAAATGGGTCGTGAGATTTTTTGGAAATCTGATAGAAAAGCCTTTTCCCGAACAGCCAATGAAATGCTTGGATAATACGCAAGTTTCAGGAAATCTTGCAATTTTTACGTGTAGTAACACTATTAATGTTTAATTCATGACGTACGTAATGTATGACCAGCTCCGTAGAAGTTTAAAAATTTACAGTACCGAAAATTGTAAAACTGAAATTTCTTTTAAAATTTGCTCACGATGGTTCCAGGAATGTTATCATTTAATCCATGGCGTACGTAATGTAGGATCAACTCCGTGCGATTCTTTAAGTCTTAAATTTTAGTCTTTGAAAAAATCAATTTCCAAATGGTCGTTGTAATTTGTTAAATTGCTATTTTTTTTTTTTTTTTTTTTTTTTTTTTTTTTTTTTTTTTTTTTTTTTGAGAAATCCGAAATCCATGGGGCAAATAGGAGAACAGTTTTATGCGAAGGTCATCCCTCCATCATTTGGTGAGATACGACAGAGATTACTAATACAATGCAAATGGAACAAGCCTTAGTAGAAAGATCTTGTCAGCGGGTGAGTTTGTGTCCCCGCAGGTATTTACAGAAGACGTGTTTTGGAATTGTAAATAATAGACCTGGAGGTGGCAGCACAAACAATCACCACACCGAGTTCATAGCTGAAATTCCAGACTGAGCTAAAGCTCGATTCACATATTAAAACGCAATCGGTCTGTCAAGTCATATCTTGGTGGAAAACACCTGAAAGCCCAAGTTTAGAGGTTGACTCCTGGGATTATCATTGTGTTTTCCTACTCCCAGTCTCCCATGTTTTTATACCTTTGGTGCAGGAAAACACAATGATAAACCTACGAGTCAACCGCTAAAATCGGGTTTTCTGCTGTTTTCCACCAAGATATGACTTGGCAGACCGATTGTGTTTAACATGAGAATCGAGATTTAACTAATTTTGGAATTTCAACAGTAAACTCGATGAGGTGATAGTCTGCGCTGCGGCTTCCCGGTCTATAAAGGACGAAATGAGAGATTTTGCGCTAAACAAACGGACTCCTTAGACATGGTGCTTGCTGGGAAGCATTGTTTCCAACATCTATTCGAGTCACAATATGAACATTTGCGTGTTTTTGTATACCCATTTTAGATGTGTATTTTTATAAAATATTGTACATAGTGTACGAATGTGTACATTTGATTTTTAGAAATTGCAATGATCTGAATATGCATAGAAAAATCTTTTTCATACAATTTTAGTGTATTTGTATATAAGTGGATTTATTGTTTTATTTTTAATGAGTAAGTTACGCAAAGATTTTTCTTGGATCCAAGTGCGAAAAACACCTGCCTCATCTGTCCAGACTAAAAGACGACAGGAGTTAACTTCTGTACAAAGAAGTATAGAAGATATATAAAAGGTCCGTTTGGGACAATAAAGTGGTCAAAGTTATTTTTATGGCATCTGGCCTTTGGCCTCAACAGGGGAGGCTATTTTGGTTAAGCAGTTGCACATGGGAACAGTATGCTAATCAAGAAAATATCAACTCTCAAGCGATTGGAGATTCATTACAGCTAATCAGGGCGTCTATATGGGTATCCCTGCCTTTATCAGAATCGGAGAACTTCCAAATATATAACTATTTTTTAAGATGATCTACGATCTCCGGATAAGATGACTTAAGATCTACAGAGAACAGTTATTGGAGTGTCCCTAATCAATCTCGCGACAATAAGCTCCGGAGTTGCAGAGATCTGATGGAGTATTAGACGAATGTACGCTGTCGTCCGACCAAATGAATCAACGATCCCAAACGCAGGATTTTCATCTGCCGGCCTACTGACCAAAGAACAGATGAAAAACCACTTTATGCCAAAAGGATAATGCTTTTCTTCTAATGCTCTTAAAGCGAGGACTTATAAGGAATTACCATTTTACCACATTTACAACGTATAATGAATATTTTTCGTAATAAGATATTTTGCCTACTGAGATCCAAGTTAAGTAAATTCACCAAAACGAATGAATAATATGTAAAAAAAAGTATGATAAAAAATTATATATGTATATATACATAAATATAAGTAAAAGAAAAAAAATGATAATAAATAATTAAAGTTAAAAATCTAAGAACAATTAAATCAAGTAAAAGATTATTACGTTTAAAAATTTTATAAACAGATTTTAATACAGCATAAGTGTAAACGCAAGATTTCATGTTGTAGAAGAGCAAGATCTTCTTTGAAATATTTTTGGTTCATTTTTAATTTTCTTAATTCTGTTAATAGGATTGTTTATACTTAATTTGTAAATAAATCCATGTAATCGAGAATTAATCCTAATCTGTTTTATTGTAGTAAATGAAAATGATGCGTACAACTTTATTTTAGGATTAATTGTGTTGAATTTATTTATTTCCGGTACAGTTGATTTACAATCGCACTATCAATTTAATTAAATATTTCTTTTATTAATAGTTTACGTCAAAATATTTTCTAATTAAATTTTGACATAAAATGTATAATTAATGGGGCTTCGAAATAATACAACGCATGTTCTTCTTATTTATATTTTTTCATATTTAACGTGATCATTGTATTACTTCCCCCCCCCCTTTTTTGGCTCACGCTGATATACATTGCTAGAATTTATTGTTACGATTAAAATAATTTCATTTTTCGTACGTAGATTTAAAGTGTACTAAAGTGACCTTATGGTGGTGTTTTGTAATTTTGCACAGGTATTATAGCAAATTACCAGCTATAAATATGAAGTGTCTAGATCAGTCCAGCAGTGCTTATATCCGTAATCTTTATATAGAAGTGTGTAGTCCAATTGTGATTGGCACTGTCGGTTGGGATCTCCTTCTCCAACTGCCCTGAAATCAAGGTTTGGCCAAATGTGACGCCAGACGACTTAGTGGAATAAAGTTAATGTCTTAAAACAACACTTCTGGATATTAGCTCCGATTATAGCAAACTCAGTTGATAAATCGACATACAATTATAAATTAATGATTTTCGGATTTTTTCCTTTACGTATGCTATAAGACCTTCATTCGTTCCAAATTCCAAGGTTCTAAATCAATCAGAATTTCCCTATACGCTTTGAGAGTAAAACCGCCATGGTAAATAATGATGATTATAATCTCCTAACTACGTTGACCTAGAATCTAGAAATTTGGCACAGAAGGATCTATATTACATCTATAAGAAAAATCCGAAAATCATTACTTTGTAATTCTATGTCAATTTATTATGTGAAATTTATATGTCAATTTATTATATAAAAACAAGGAATAAGAAAGCTACCTTGGTAGAGACCGGGTGGACTTTTTATAATTCTAGCTTATCTGGAAATGAGTGAAAAATCGATTGCATAATTTTATCTTTTCATACAAAAACTTGTTAAGTGAAGAAAAGAAAAAGCTTAATTAAATAAATTACAATTTTACAACATAACAATTTCAACAAGCATCGAGATATAAGTAGGCAGTTCTCATTTTTTTTTTTTTTTTTTTTTTTTTTTTTTGCATTTCTTAAGAAATTAGATACAAAGCTTTACGGTAATATTACATAACGGTATCCTCAAGATATATCTGTTACTTTAACTATACATACTAAGTAAAATATTAAAAACTATTTAGATGTTTTACATAAGGCCAAGTTTTATGAGTTATTGAAAAGAAAAACATTAGCTTCATTAGAGTTAAAGTTTACATATACACTAAAACTTTTTTCTCCGGGATGAATAAGAGAGTAGATCATTAAAGTTCAATTGATGCGCACGCTGAAAAACTCAGACAGTAAATTATGGAATGTACAGGTTGAAAAATATTCTTTATGTCTGTGTATTTCTTTTTCAAAGATCAAAAATACTGTTATGCTATGTTCGCACTGAGATAGTTGAGTCACTTAACTTTTAGTAACTTAACTTTTTTGAAACGGGATACCTGGAATTAGGCTTCACCTGTTCACAATGCAAAAAGTTTTAAGAGACTTAACTTATGTTAAATTTTTAACTACAACTTCTAACTATACATAGTTAATTATTGTTTTTATTCTTTGCGGCGTGTTAATTAAATAAACGATTCAAAAGATCAATCGAAAAAGCTGATTAATTATTTGTAGAACTCAACTCTTATTTTAATAACAGTTTCGAATAAAAAAATAGAGTTCAGCAGGAAGATTTCCACTAAACTCATAGTTAAGAGAGTATCAAATGTTATGTGAGTTTCAGAAACTTGCTCAAGTCATAATCTTGATTCCGGGTACGTCCGCTTCAAAAAACTTCAAGTTAAGTGACTCAACTATCTCAGTGCGAACATGGTATTATATTGCTCTTTGATCTCAAAAGAGATGAATACATAACTGTAAGTCAATTCTGTTTTTCCAAAAGCAGGTTTGAGTAAAGGTTTGTTGAAGTCATTGTCTGTCATCAGTTTCCTGGATAATACTACAGATTGATTATATCAGTCTCTTTTAAGTTTTGATAAAATGATGTTTAGTAACAATGTGCAAGATCTTTGAAGTATATTTTTCAAACGTTATATTTTTTTCTCTTCATCAGTGGTAGTCTTCATATAAAATTATTGGTAACTTTTGAGACATATCGAGGTCTTCTGAAAGTTTGATTATCCAAACAATTTTTTGTGCTGCATATGCAGCGAAAACATTCAGCCTCCGCTACAAAGAGAACTACATAAGTTTGCTTTTTTGATTACCAATCGTGTATCACTTCTACAAAACAGGAATAAGTTCCCATTGGTAGACTTTCTGTCTGTCTTGTTCTGTGCCAAATAGGCATAGTAATAATTGTTAAGATGGATTTATTATATGAATTAATTATCATGCTTAATTTTTTTGTTATTTTCAACTATGTAATTAATATTTTCGTGGAATATGAATTTTTTGAAGCAAGAAAACTCAATTTTTTAAAAGGTGGTGAAGTTTTTGCTATGATTTTATGGTTTTCAATCCTTCTGTTATACAATTGAACTAAAAATATGCGTAAAAAAGTGAAATATGATGACTCTTGAACAAAAAAGTAAAAATGGTGTTGACTTTTTAAAATCAGACCCTGCAGTTGTAATAACTGTAAATTAACAGAATGAACAGAAGTAAGTATTTAAATATTTAGTAATAAGAATGAAAAATTAAGTATTTTTTAAGAAGCAATCTATCAATTCGCTAAAATTTATCGTTCAATTAGAGAATTCATAAAATTACTATAACATTTTAATAAACTTCTTTCCTGTACTCCCGTATCTTTGAATACCACCATAATAAATTTCATTTCAGTGAATCCTATTATGTAAACCCCATATTTATTGATATTGAAATACACGAATGCTTCAAGAATTATAAAAAAATGTGTTCAATAAGATAATAATAAATGTTTTTCGAGAGATCTTGTGTATTTTATTTAAATAATGTTTCAATTTTAGAGGCAACGACGCAATAAGCATAAGTTTGAGAGGCAACTTATGCTTATTTCATAGCAAGTATTTTTATTTTCAATTTTTTGTAGATTGTATTTTTATTATAAAAGGGCATTTTGATTTTAAAAAATGAAAATATATTTTGTTTTCAATGAATTTCATTTTGTTCATATTGCACTGAGTGGTTATTTTCAGCATATGCAAACAGAATGTCGTTTAAAATAAACATATCGCTTTATGAACCGGCTTAAATGATAGCAGAAATTCTTATAAAATAAAAATGTGATTCTAATTAAAGTACTGCAATTTTAATAACGTACTTTTTGTATTATATTGCATGATTTATTTCCCTCTCCACTCCCTAAATCTAAAGAGATATTTCGGCTATTATTTATTAAAGCGAAAATTTAACATTTAGTTGATAATGCAATTGAGAATTCAGATTTCAATAAAAATTTTTAAAAATTAATTTTTTTTTGAGTTTTTATGATCTTTAATTGTCAATGCAGTTTCTGGATTTTATCAGAATTCTTTTTCTAAATTTTCATGAAAATAACAATATAGCTAGATTAGCAACCCAATTATCTGTTAGGAATATTGTCAAATCCATAATAGCTGCTTTGTTACACATTGAAGAAATCAATTTCAATCAATTTCATTTATGAAACATTTTCCCGTAAAAATACAAAAAATACTCTGGCAAAAAAATGTTTTTTATTTATTTATTTTATTTTATTTTTATTTTATTTTTAACGACTTAGACATTTTATTTTGTTTCTTGGCAGTCTCTTTTGAAAGCAGTATCGCATTTTTAAAAATGGTAGAAAATACCTTAAATACTCCACCTAGTCTTCAAAAACAGAAATTACTGTAATTTAAGCAATCACATCTGGAATTTTAACAGTACACTGTAAAACATTTGGTGTGTAGCGTTACTCCATAAAAGTGGAGGCAGCATTACTGCCTCCAATCTTACTGTGGTATTTAACTGATATAACTGATGTAACATTTCACAGATCTTGTGTGAAGTTACAGCATAACATTGTGAAACATTTCATAAATTTCTGTGTAAGGTTACACCACAATTGCCTGCAAGCTTTCACAGCAAGTGTGTGTAAGGTTACACATCAGTAGGAATAAGACCAGCAAAGAACGAAATAGTGGACCATCAGCTGGAAAAAAGATGGCAGCCAGTACTGCCACAGCGGTAAAGTGCAATGGTGACATTACTTAAACCAGTTCAAAAATGTCCGTGCGGAATGCAGCTGGTCAATCAGTGATGACCAACAGCAGGCTAGCATTGGTATACCATCACATTACTTCAATCCGGTACTTTTCCTGCAGTATTAGCACCTATCCTACTGCTATTCCTTTACTGGTCCAGCACTTTCCCTTACAAAAATTTCTTATAGAATACTATAAAGAAACTTATACAAAAGTATTATAGAATAATGACCCGTTTTTCTACGAGCTAGATTCACCAACAGCTATCGAAGTGTCTATAACAGAAATATTGAACTTGCAACTTTTTCCATGTGGTCACCCTCCCAAGTACTAACCGCGCTCGGTACTATTGGGTTTTCGTGATCGGACATGAACAAGTACTTTCAGCGTATAACATTTCACACGACCGCTCACTATTCTACGATCGCTCATTGTTTTCAAGCTCGCATTACACTATTTTAAGTTTGTTTCTTTTGTGATTTGCGTTCCCAATCATTTAACTTGTATAGAAATTATTGTATTGTATAGAAATCCTATATATTTTATACATTGATTGATTCTCAACTGTGTAACGTACTGCGAAATCCTTTGTAACTTAGTAAAACCAGATTTTAGAAGAAAAAAAAAAGTGCGTTGAAATAAATAATTTCTTTATTTATTCATTTACTTATTTATTTTGTTGGTGGCAATGGTGCTATATTATTTACACTTTCAAAAAAATATATACAGCTTGACAGCTGACATTGTGTTACGACATTTATTTCAGATTTGTGTTCAAATTCATTAATCTGCGGCGGGGAAATAAAAATAACTCTTATTTTAATACAGATTTGACAAAATATTTAAAAGTCTAATAAATTATTATTTGTTAAACTTGAAACGTCATTGTTTAAATATTTTTACACTTCTGATTAAAATATTTGAATAAAAATTACAATTAGTGAATTTTTTTAAAACTTAGATGAATTACGAAACTAAGCGTAAGGGTTCCCAGCAATAATACTGCAAAAGTTCGTGCACTTCCATGGTGTGGTGGGCCAACGCAAGAGATAAAACGGAGGCCCATCAGAATTTTATCTGATGATTTCAAACAGCAAAGTTGACTGAAGCTGTCCAGTAGCGATCATGCAGTGGTTGACCTTCTCCATCATTGCCAGCACCTATCTTGCTGCTGGCCAGCAATTTCTTCTTTGCTGGGAGGTTTCACCTAACTTTCCTGGAAGGTTACCCATTATTAGGTGTAAGTTTTCACCACATTTGTTTGTAATCGTACACAGTAATTGTGTGTAAGGTTACACATCAGTATTAATGAGCTTTGATGGAATGGCTAAATTTTTCCTGCACCTATTAATAATCATCTGGTATTAAAATATTATTTACCTAAAATAATTTTTTTACACAATAGTAACAGCTTTTAAATGCAAAATATATATACATATAATAAGAGCATATTTTATTAAAAATTGGTATATATTAATAAACAAGCCATAAAAGCGCATTTTTAATTTATTTTGTTTCATTAAATATATATATATATTTTTCAAATTTAACCTTACACAGTAATTGTGTGTGGGGGGGGGGGGAGGGGGATGTAAGGGTAGAAGTAATATTTACAGGAATGTTACACATTATTAGACAAGCGTTTTCAACATCCATTATTCATTTGTCAACACTGCCTAAAAACTGGGTAAACTTTACAACTTTACAATGTTTCTTTTAATAAGTTTTCTTAATAAAAAAACACTAAATTGTTATATCAAAATTTTAAAAATATATATTTTTATTGAAGCAAAATAAATTAGAAGTGTACTTTTAAAGGCTGGTTTATTAATATATATTAATTTTTAATAAAATGTGTTCTTAATTTTTTTTGCTTTTAAAAGCTGTTACTATTTTGTAAAAAAAATATTTTAGATAAATAATATTTTAATACCAGATGATTATTAATAGTTGCAGGAAAAATTTAGCCATTCCATCAAAGCTCATTAATACTGATGTGTAACCTTACACACAATTACTGTGTAAGATTACAGACAAATGTGGTGAAAACTTACACCTAATAATGAGTAACCTTCCAGGAAAGTTAGGTGAAACCTCCCAGCAAAGAAGAAATTGCTGGCCAGCAGCAAGATAGGTGCTGGAAATGATGGAAAAGGTCAACCACTGCATGACCGCTACTTGTAAAAAAAATATTTTAGATAAATAATATTTTAATACCAGATGATCATTAATATGCGCAAGAAAAATGTAGCAATCAAAATGAGAAATATGTACATATGTACACTTATAAACATCTGGAATTAAAATCTTCCACAGAAATCCCCCCCCCCCCCACACACACACACAAACACACCCTGACCCAGTTATCTTTTTTTTTTTTTTTTTTTTTTTTTTTTGTATTTCCCGACGAGTTTTTGCGTTTCTGAATAAGTATTTTAGTATAGTTTTTTCATAAATCATATAAAAGAATAAAATAGGACATAATTTCAAAAATAATTACATCTTCACCCCCCCCCCTCCTTCTCCTCTTCAATTTTTCTTTTCTGTTTTTTCAGTGCTTTGGTGTTTCTGAATCATTAACAAAAGTGGATGAATGCCACTCATTGTACAGATTGTAAACTCACAAAGTACAATACGATAAAAAAGAACATATTATTAATTATTTAAAGTATTTATATATTGTCTTTAATTAAAAGTATTACGTGTTTCCTTTTTTATACTTATTTTGTTATGTTTACAAAAAGGTAAAATTTTAAAAGCTTAAAAACTTATATTGCTTCCTAAATTAATAATAAATAACAATTTAAAAGGCTTACTTAGTTATCAATATTAATAAGTATAAAATCTTAAATATTAATACACTAATAAATAAAATAAAAACTGTATCCTTTCCTTATTAAGAAATAAATATATGCTATTTTTTACAGAATATTCTACAATATATAATTCCCATGCATATTATATATATATATATATATATATATATATATATATATATATTATTTCTTACTTATCTTCTGTGTAAATATGAATTTCATAAAAGTTTATTTAAATTACCATACTAAAACAAAATGTATTCTTAAAAAATGATTTTTTAAAATAAGCTACATTTAACTTGTAATGAAATGGTGTAATAAAAAGTAATAACTAAAACACTCGACTGTATAATATTAACAAAAAATAATAAACAAATTCGCTTCAATTAATTATTATTACTAATATTTAAAAAAAATCTGAAACATATACTATTACAAAGTATAATGCGCATATATAATTTTCTTATGCCTTACATATTCTTTGTAAACATGGATTTCATAAAAGGTTATTTACTATTACTGTACTGCATTACTATACTAAAATAAAATGTGTTTTCATAAGAGAAAAAACAACAACATTCTATAAATGTTGCTTCATTTAAACCGTAATGAAATAAAGAGATTAAAATAAAAAAGTAAGAAAAATCATGCGTACAGCATAGATTAAGAAACACTTCCCAACACTCCCTGAAAGCTTTAACGAAACTTCGTTACTTAGGGAAATAAGGTAAATGAGATAACTAAGTAAACATTTAAAAATCTGATTTCAGTAGTCACCGCCCATAGCCAAATATGTATTCCAATTCTTTTGAACAGCCCTGTATTCGATCTGTATGTTGATATATATACTATATAATGGGAAAATTTAGTTTAACAAAAAAATGTATAACAGGTTGAAATTGATCTTTCAGCAATTTATACTAATAGATGGAAACATATTTGAATACATTTGTACAGCCCTCTAGTTTACCTAGTGCCTTTATTACATGCCACTAATTAGCTAAAATTTAATCCAAACTAAAACATACTTAAAACTAATGAAATTACATTTCCAGAGATTATCACCCATAGACGGCCATGTATCCAACTCTTTGCGTGGCTCTGTATATCATTTTATCTATAATCTACAAATATTTCTTAGTACACTAAATTCAGTTCAGCGGAAAAGGGCACAACTCCTTTAAAACCCACCTTTAAGCAATTTATGCTCATACTCAGTAACCTTTACGAATTCATTTCTGCAGCTCTGTATATGAACTATAGCATTTATACGCACTTTACAATATGCATAAATATAGTGAACAGGTAGGTAAATGTGATCACAGATCGCACAGAGGGCTTCGTTTAATATTCCTTTCAAAACACTTTATCCTTTTGAAACATCTGTTAGTTCCACATTTCGCAACCAGAGGCGCACTCTATTTAAAACAAACCTCTATCCAAACAAAACTCCGTTTTATATACTATCCGTAGATATATTAGTCAAGGGGATTGGGCCGATAGTACCTGAGATAAGTAGGCGCCCCTGTCGGTAAAAAGTGGAACTAAAATATGTAAGGCTATGGTGCGTAATATCAAAGAATGGTCAAAGTGGTGTCGGCAAAAGTTGGAAAAGTGCTCCGCCGGTGAAAAGGGCGGAGGTTAGAAGAATTGCTTAAAATACACAAGTTAGAGCCCGGAGGAGTAAATAATATAAGACTTTGTGAAAATTTCATTTTTTGCCGTGTGGTCTGAGGTATTCAGTTATACGTATGCAAAAATACATGTCTCCAACTTAATTAGGGCCTCTCTTAGAAAGAATTGCTTAAAATACATATGTGGTAGCTCAAAGGGTTAAACGTTAGACTTTTTCAAGATTTTATGAATCGTCGCCTGGCCTCAGGTGTTCTGATATAAGTATGCAAAATTTCAAACCTCCAATTTAATAAGGGGCTCAGTTAGAAAGAATTGCTTAAAATACGCATGTGGGAGCTGATAGGGTTAAATGTACGATTTTTTTCAAAATTTTATGATTTGTCGTATGATATGTGGTGTTCAGCTATAAGTATGCAAAATTTCACGCCTCCAACCTAAATAGGGGCTCATTCAGAAAGAATTGTTTAAAATACACATGTGGGAGCTCAACGGGTTAAATGTACGCCTTTTTCAAAATTTTACAATTTGTCATTTGATGCGAGGTGTCCAGCTATAAGTATGCAAAATTTCACACCTCCAACTTAAATAGGGGCTCACTTAGAGAGAATTATTTAAAATACACATGTGGGAGCCCAAAGGGTTAAATGTACGACTTTTTCAAAATTTTATGATTTGTCGTTTGATGTGAGGTATCCAACTATAAGTATGCCAAATTTCACGTCTCCAACCTAATTAGGGACTCACTTAGAAAGAATTGTTTAAAATACACATGTGGCAGCCCAAAGGGTTAAATGTACGATTTTTTCAAAATTTTATGATTTGTCGTATGATGTGTGGTGTTCAGCTATATGTATGCAAAATTTCAAGTCTCCAACATGTATAGTTTCTGAGAACGGGCTCTGTGACAGACGGACTGACAGACAGAAGAGCGAGACAAATAGGGATTCGTCAGATGAACGAAACCCTAAAAAAGCGCATATTACAATTAGAAATGTATTTCGAGAAATCATTACTAATATACAGTAATTCGGATACAATATAGTACCTAAAATCTTTTCAAATACACCGCAAACAATTTCCCCTATATCATTATGAACGGAATTCTTTTGTGTGGCCCTGTAAATGAACAATAACTATTCTTTGCACCGCATATTCAACATAATGCCTGTTTTAGTGGACTTCATAAATGTATATCAATTTTACTATATTTGAAAGAGTGTAACACCGTTAAAAATCATTTGAAGCGATTTTTTCCAATTGGCCTTAATGTAACGGAAAACTTTTGACTGTCCTTGTAAATGAACTAAACATGCTACAAACTTCATGTGAAATAGGTACGTGCTATGGTAGAGGTGACTAACATCTAAAAATTTCAGAACGATCCGAGCATATTTACTAGAGTTAGAACGTGGCCAGACAAACCGAAGTCATAAACACTTTTCAACTTTGTTAGAAAGTGTTAAAACTGAATATATAGCACTTTAAATAATAAGAAATAATAATTAAAATAGTTACACCTAGTTATTGATATATTAATATATTAGATAATAATTATTAAAATATATTTTGATTTTTTTTTAAATTCAAATAATAATGTAGTGCATTTTCTACAGAATTATCTACAATAATAAATATAATTAATGCACATAGTTATAGGTACATTATTTTTCAAGTTTTACATATTCTGTGCAAATATGGATTTTATATAAAATTATATACTATGCTAAAACAAAACGTTTTTCATATTTAATTTTTAAAGAAATATGCGATAAAAACTAATAAATGAAAAATTGAATGTATATATGTATAAAAAAAAAAGAGAAATAAATTAACTATATGTTTTCCTACCTTACTGTACTTTGAGAGTATATTAATGATATCTATTTTTGGGAATGATCATTGTTTTGTCAGACATAAAACAATACGCCTTGTTTTTCCGTCCATTTTTTCAATTAGAATAACAATAGTATATCGCATAAGACGGCGGCGTATGTGTACTTTTGATAATTTTTTTAATAGGAAAAATAACATTAAAATCTCAGCAAACACGTGTTATTCTTGATTCGACATGTGGGTGAATTGCAGACCACAGAGTGAGTGCAAGGTTGCATTGCAAGGGAGAAAGAAATCCGCGTCAGTGTCAGTAGATCTCACGTGACGTATGCGACTAAGTTGAAACCAGTTTTCACAGAGGTCCCACAACCTTTGTGAACGAAAACTCCAATAATGCGAGTTTTTTTTAAATATCAGAACGATTTACTCCTGAATTTGTGTAAGGTTGCACGCATAATCCAGAGTAAACTTACACAAATGTTTTACAGTGTATCGAAATTGACCTCTGTTGGCATCTGAAGTACATCTCAAATGGGATTCAAAAACGCAAGCAGGTAAAAATATCCTTTTCCGCCATCATTAAATGTGAACGGATGCGTTTACTGTTCAAATTTAAATTTTCATTCCTTCGTATATAGATGCACATATTTTTAAAATATTTTAAAGACTGAAAGTAAGTTTTATCTTTATGTTTTGTTATATCATTGTTTTCATTACATTATGTGCTAAGTTCATTTATGTACAGTCGAACCTCGTTATCCCGACACTCTAATAACCAGAAAAAAGTGTCGGCAAAAGCGGGCTGTCGCGGTAAGCGGAGTTAGAAAAAAATGTATATAAAAAGCTGTATTTTTAATTAACTTAAGACAATTTTAAATTCATAACTGTTCTTGTAGTTTTAAGCAATAAAACATTATTATTAAACAAAATAAACACAAAAACAAAATTGAAAAGAATAAAAATCAGATTTATGATGACTTGTTTTTTTATTGTTACATGAAATATTGCTGAATTAAGGGTTTCTTATCCCTAGATATGCTTCCTACAATTCTTTTTTTTTAATATTATATAATAAAATTTAATCAATATTGGTTAATTCAGAAATGGATATTAGATAATTTCTGATCGTTTCAATGCAATGCAATGCTTCGGTTTTAGCCGGGTGAAAAACGCCGTATAACCGCGAGAAATCGCCGCCTGACCAGAACAAAAAGACCGCTAATAGACTGATACGTCTATCAGGAGCTTAAGACCCCACTGCAGTCACGGACAAAAAGAAATCAAGATGGCCGCTGGCATTTTAGCTGAATTGAAAGGATGGTCTAAATTCAAATGATTGACAAGCGAGCTCTTCCAATCAGCAAATAGAACATTCTTGGATCATTTCCAATAAGTTTCAGGCGGTCTAAGAGATTTCTTTTTTCAGCTGTCCAGCGTAGATGAAAGCCGTCTGTTTTGTGGAGAATCTGGATAACGCTGAAAGCCGTAAAAAGAATTTTAATCTGTTTATAATAAGGGTGCAAAAATTAAAGCGATTTGACTTTCAGAAAATAAATGATTATTTTATTCAGATATATTTCTCTTTTTTAATCATCAAGTTCATTTTACAGCTTTTACAAACATAAAATTGAAATTAGCGCAGTATAAAAACTATTTTATTTCACATAACGAAATTACATTTAAAATCAAGGGGGGAGATATTGAATGAGGGGGGAAATACCAGATACAAATATTCTAAAATAACTATCTTTTGTGGGGATTCTTTTTAGAACATGAAATTTATCAAGAGATATATAAAAGCTAAACAACATTGAAGGTTAAAAATAAGATGTTCATAAAATTAGGAGAGAAAAGGTTAACCAAATAAACTGTATATTTTGTACTGTAGAGGGGTGGAGGGGAGAACGGGAAATATTAATTTTGAGGAGAAGGGGGGGGGGGGCTATACATCTAAATCCCAGCGTAGTCATTTATAGGTATAGTACATAATTTATTGTTGTTAGCACTAAAATATATGACAGAAAAAATAAAGTTTTCCAAATATTCAAAACTTTGTGTGATGTTAGCAGAAAGGTTTCAGGCGGAAGAAAAATTTAGATTATATTTTATTTTTACAAGTAAGTTATAAAACATAAAGGAGTTTTCACAATTTGAAATTTTAAGTGCATAGGAGTAAATTCAGGTGTGTGTGTGGGGGGGGGGGGAGAGATTTCTGTACACTAAATATTTTTTAAATGATGCAGACAGTTAAGAATGTTTTTTGTAGCGCTTCGTAATCTAAATAACAATAAAATACTTTTATTTTCATTTACATTTTTTCATTTTAAACACTTTCCAAGAAAGTTGAAAAGTGTTTATGAATTGGGTTTGTCCGTCCGTCTGTCTGTCTATCCGTGCTCTAACTAGCGTAAATATAGTCGGATTGCATGTAATTGATATACGATATTGAAAATCATCATGGTATGTTCGGTGCACCATTCATGGTTCATTACAGATGCACTCAAAAGTATTCGCTACATTATGGTCTATGTGGGGGGGGGGGGGATTATTTAGGATGTATTTTAATAGTGTTACACAATGTTAAACACAGTTAAATTTATGTACATTGAGACACACTTTAAAATTGTTACTATAGACTATGTTATGTGTAATGCTTAAAGAGAGTATAGGGGACTCAAAAGTATTCCGTTATGTGAAGAAATATCGTTTTGCGGCGTATTTGATTGATATTACTCTGTCACAAAGATAATGAAATTGATATGAATTTCTGAGTTGTCCTTAGCCTACTTTCTGTACAACATGAGCATTTAACAATTATTTACGGGTCAGACAAAAGAGCTTGGTTCAATAAGGTCTACGAGAAAAACTGTTTGTAGCGTATTTTGATCACGTTACACTATTTCAAACATGACGAAATAGATACACATTACTTTGATTTACTACAAGATGCTTACATTCGAATATGGTCTGCATTTCATTTAGCGTTCATTTACAGGGAAACATAAAATATTTTGATACAATACTGTATCCGATATAGCTATTAAAAATTAATGCTGAAAGTACATTTTCAATTAAAGAAGGCGTTTTTAAGTTAACTAAATTTTTGCGCACTACGTGGTGTGCACATATTTTACAAACCCTATACAGGACCACACAAAAGAATTCGTAAACTTGCTGAGAATGAGTATGAATTTCTTAAAGATGTTAGGTTTGTTTTAGTTATAAATGGTCAAGCTCAACTACATTTAATATGCTTAGAGATGTTTGTATCATACAAATAAAATCCTATACAGGGATATTCGAAAAACTGGATACATGGGCCGCCGATAGAAAATAATTCCTGCAAGTGTGATTTCAGTAATTTTGAGCATGATTTTGCCTGAATTAGATTTCAGCTTAATACTGTTTGACGTGTATAAAAATCTGTATTCTATATACAGAAATGCACAAAAGAATTCAAGTATGTTTCCGTCTATTAGTAGAAATTGCCGAGGGTGAATTTTCAACTGTTTTATGTATTTTCTTACAAAACTAAATTTTAACATAGTATGTAGAATCTGTACAAATATATGCAGTACAAATATATCATATACACTGCCTCATATGAGCTGCATATATCATATGAGCTGCACAAAAGAATTGGAGTACCATCCAGGTTATGGGTGCAATTGTTGAAATCTGCTTTTCAAACGTGTCATAGGTATTACAAATGTTTAGTTAGATATCTTCTTTACTTTATTAAACGGCGAAGTTTTGTTACAGTGTTCTGTAAGTGTTGGAATGTATCGACGTAGACGCATGATTTTTCTTTTTTCTTTATGGACATACTCGGTTCAGTCGATTACTCAGGCACCTTTGGTATCTACGTTTGATGGTTCTTTCTGAGCTAGTCGGAATAAAATGATTTCGAAAGGTTTTGAGAATTTACTTGCACGTTGACAAGAAACCACATATTTTCCTTACAAATATCTCTCTAAAGACATTTTCCTTTGAAAAATACAGTTAAAAAGTTTTTTATGCACAATTAAATGTACACTATCGCTTTATTGTTAACACTTTCGTACATAGTTGAAATGATTTAGTTAATATTATAGATAATAAAGATTTACAATTAGGACGAAATAAAAGTAAAAATTAAAAAGTTTTAAAGACTGTAAATTAGATTTTTTTAGCTTCATGAGTTGAGGGTAAGACAAATCAAGAAACAGATTTTTTTTTTTGGCGGGGGGGGGGGGGAATTTAATAGATGACCGATTATGTAACTTATTAAAGATTTACCAAATAGGGCAAAAACATTGAAATTAGGAGTTTTAGAGACTTTAAATTTTATGAGCATGGAAATAATGGGGGGAGAAAAGAAAACGTCAATTTATATGGGGTGGAAGAAATTATATAATCGATTATTTATTGTTCAATATGAAACAGATAAAGCTGAAAATGTATTAAAAAAAGACTTTCAAAGATTTTAAAACTTAAATAAGGAAAGAAAAAAAGGGGGATTTTATTTGATGACTTATTTATTTACCTTACTAAAGAATAGAAATAGGACAAAAAAGACTACATTTTGTGTTCTTGGTAAGGGTAGAGTCAGAGCAAGCGTCAATTTTGGTGGGGGAGGAGTATAGTTATATGATTATTTATGATTACAATAAATTAACAGATAGAGTACAAAATGTTTTTAAAAAGCAATGACTTTTAAGGTTAAAATTCTGTGATCTGAGGGAAAAAAAAGAGGAATAAGCAGAATTAGTTCTTTTTTGCGGGGGGGGGGGGGGGAAGTTTATCGGCGACTTATTATTTAGTCGTAAAAAAAGACTTTCAAAGATTTAAACTTAAATAAGGGAAAGAAAAAAAAGGGGGGGATTTTATTTGATGACTTATTTATTTACCTTACTAAAGAATAAGAAATAGGACAAAAAAAGACTACATTTTGTGTTCTTGGTAAGGGTAGAGTCAGAGCAAGCGTCAATTTTGGTGGGGGAGGAGTATAGTTATATGATTATTTATGATTACAATAAATTAACAGATAGAGTACAAAATGTTTTAAAAAAAGCAATGACTTTTAAGGTTAAAATTCTGTGATCTGAGGGGAAAAAAAGAGGAATAAGCAGAATTAGTTCTTTTTTGCGGGGGGGGGGGGGGAAGTTTATCGGCGACTTATTATTTACTTACCTTAGAAAATATTTACAAATAAGTTAAAAAAATAATAAACGAAAAAAAATTAAGGACTTTAAATTTCAGATGCTTGGTAAGAGAGAGAGGCGAGGAGGAAATACCAATTTCAGTTGGGGTTGGGGGGGGGAGGAGAAATTTTTATGATCGTTTGTTTATTGTTAAAATAAAGTGGCAAATTGAGCAGAAAAGATTTTAAAAAAATAAAGAGTTTTAAAGGGTTTTTATTTTAAAATATGGGTACCGTGGATGAGGGAGCAAAAGGGAGAAATGACATTTTCGATGGAGGCAATTTACAAGAACTTTTAATGAAATGAATATGGTGAAATAAATTGATAACGAAATTTATGACTGACTATTTATTGTTAGTTTAAAGTAACAAATAAAACAGAAAATTAAAGAAAATATTAAGGAATTTTAAAGATTTTAAACCTTGATACTGTAAGGGGAGCAAAACGGGAAACGAAATTTCGGAAGAAGGGGAGACAAAGAGTGCAAGATGTTTGGATAAGAATATGGTGTGCATCGAATTTATTGTTCATTTACAGGGAAACATTAGGGATGATTGCTGATAGTGAGTTTTAAATTATGATATGTTTGATTTATGATAAGTTATGGTATAAGTTAAGTTAAACTAATATTTTTGCACAGGCACATAGGTGGTGTATATGAATTGCATAGAATATAAAGAGTGATCAAAGGGCTCCAATGCGATGTATCTCATGAGGGTTGTCGAAAAATGTTAGAAAAGTACCGGCATATTATACTATCAGCTAAATGTCCTGTCGGCTAATCGTCTTTTCGGCTAAATGTCCTCCCGGCTAATTGCCACGTTCGGCCAGTTGTCTGTCGGCCAATTGTCTGTATTGCTGAAATTATTGCTATTCCGTTGCATAGACACTACACAAAAGATTTCATCAGTAGTACCGAGAATGACTATGAATTACTTAAAGATGTTTTTTAATTTGATTTATGCAATTTCAAGCTCAACTACTTTTAGTATAGATGTTTGACCCGTAGCCGGTCGCAGACATTTAGCCGACAACCAAATAGCCTTCAAGACATTTAGCAAATTGCAGTTAGCTGAGACGTGCATTTAGCCGATACGTACATATAGCCGACAACACGATTAGCTGAAATTTACATACAGCATACAGGACAATTGATCGAAACGGACATATAGTAATAATTTTAGCAATACAGACAATTGACCGACAGGCAACTGGCCGAACGTGGCAATTAGCCGGGAGGACATTTAGCCGAAAAGGCGATTAACCGACAGGACATTTAGCTGATAGTATAATTAGCCGGTACTTTTCTAACATTTTTCGACACCCCTCATGAGATACATCGCATTGGAGCCCTTTGATCACTCTTTCATATTATGTACCTCCCGTTCCCCCTCCCCCAATTTGTATCACCGGGAGCATTTTTCTGACTTTTCCGACATCCCTCAAGTGATATATCATTGGACTGGGCAGCCCTTTGATCACTCTTTCATATTATGCACCTCCCGCTAGGTTACAGTTAATTTGCAGTTTGGTTACAATTGCGATTAGTTACTCTTAGATTACGGTTAGGTTATAATTAAGTTACGTTTAGGTGATAATTAGAATACGCTTAGGTTAGAGCTTGGTCATGGTAAAGTTATGTTACAGTTACATTACAGTTAGCATACGATTAGGTTATAACTAGGTAAACGTTAGTTACAGTTAGATTACGGTTACGTCCCAGTTAGGTTACATTTAGGCTACAATTAGGTTACTGTTAGGTTTCAGTTAGGTTACATTTAGGCTACAATTAGGTTACTGTTAGGTTTCAGTTAGGTTACGGTTATCTTACACTTAGGTTACGTTTAGGTTACAGATAGATTATAGTTACGTTACAGTTTAGTATTGGTTAGGTTACAGTTACGCTACAGTTAGTTTATGCTTAGGTTATAATTAGGTTAAGATCAGGTTACAGTTACGTTACAGTTAAGTCGGATGAATATCCTGTCGGATAAATGTCCATGTCGAATAACTGTCCTCTGTTGGCTAACTGTCTTCTCGGCTAACAGTCGCTGTCGGCTAAACATCCTGTCGTCTAATTGCTGTCTGCTAAATGTCCCGTCGGCTAAGTGACATTGTAGCATATAAATAAATAGGGATATGACAAAAAACTGGATACATCGCCGTCCATGGATAGCAATTCTTAAGCTAATGTTAGCCTTAGAAGTGTGATATCAGTAATTTTCAGCGTATTTATTTCTGAATTAAATTTCAGCTCAGTATGTGGCGTGTATAAAAATTTATAAGGAACATACAGAGCTTCACAAAACAATTGAAGTACGTTTCCGTCTATTGTTAGGAATTAATAAATGTGTATATTCAAATGTGTTATGTGTTTTTCTAACTGAACTAAAAATGTAGGAAAGGGTTCATAATCCACACTTGACACATGGTTTTCCTTTCTTGTTTTATTTATTTTCAATAATTCATCTTCTTATGTTTTTGTATTTCTCAGTTGCAATAATCATGATTTTTAGGGTTCCGTACTTAAAAAGTAAAAACGGAATCATTATAAGATCACTCCTGTGTCTGTCTGTCACAGCCATTTTACTCGTAAACTACGGAACGTGGGAAGTTCAAATTGGGAGATGTAATAAAGACTATTGACCCACATATTTACAGATTATTAAACATTCACAAATATATGTGGGAAAAACGTAGAGGGGATAATTAGGTTATTTAAAGAAGAAATATATTTTCTTTGTGTATCGTTTGGGGTATCGGTTAAAAGATTCCGTAACGCATAACTCAAAAATACATTTCTTTTAATTTTAGATATTATATTTTCAGAGATATCGTCGAAAATGTAGTGCAAAAATGTGCCCCCCCCCCCCCCCATCTATTTTCAAATCTACTGAAACTAAAATTATGAAAAAAAATTAGAGGTAGTAGAGGTTAATTTAATACTCGCAGGAAAATTATAGCGATTGCCCTAGGTGGCATAGTTTTTCATAAAATCGCATTTTTCTGTTACATACAGATTTCTATTTGCGGGCATTCAGCAAAGGTATCGAAGAGCGCTAAAGGTACCTATCGTATCAAAAGTATAAAAGCATTGTTTATAATGATTTTCGAAAAAAAAATCGTCGGTAATTCGCCGAGATATTAAGACTCGGCGAAGACACTAACGAGCTAATGCTAATCCGATGGGGAGGAAAAAGTAAAGAAAGGTGCGATGTAGAGACGGATCTTGGCTATATAATGCCAAAAAAAAAAAAAAAAAATAAAATATCGAAATACAAAATAGATGTTAGAAAAATCCTTCCCTATACGATTAGCATTAGCTCGTGATTGTCTTCGCTGGCAGGGGCAGGAGCCTTAACCCTTAAAGACACGGTTGGTTTGGACATACATAATGGCAGAGGCGGCGTACTCTATATACCATCGGTTTTTAAATACTAGATAACAACTTTTAATGATATATATGTGTAATGCAATACCCAGTAGCAGCATAAAAGCAGTAAACGTCAAATTGTTAAAAACAGACCAATTTAATTATAATTAATCGCATAAATACTATGGGATTCGCGACTAGTTTGCGTTGAGTGGATCTCTCAATACGCCTCCCGTGTCTTTAAATGATAATTAAAGACCTATTTGAAAAAACGCGGCACGGACAAAGTGGAGTTGCATCTTTGCGACCTCCTTTCGAAGCGCGCGTAGTACAACGCCAAGTTTAAACTTTGAACAAGGATTTTATTTCATCTACACTGTAAAAAGAAAAATATTTCTATGTTGAATTTAGTTTTATGAAATGCCAAATGAAATTTAAATATGCAGTACTTTTATTGTTAGTACCAAATTAAGTTCACCATATGCAGATTAAGATACGTTTAAAAAAAGAATTATACAAAATAGCAATATTTAATTTTATTTCGGCTTCATATCTCTTTGAACCTTTGTGGTATACTCAATCATACTTTTCTAATATATACAGCTATACCCAACTCTACGTTGTATAGGCTTTTACAAAGTTTCATTATTCTTTTAAATAATACAGTTAATAATTCATATATTTATTGTACGGAACTCTCTGAGCGCGAGTAATACTCGTACTTGACCGTTTATTTTATATACAAGCTATATGCATTGGTCTGCCAAGTCGTATCTTGGTGGAAACCATCTGCAGAACATCAATTTAGTGGTTGATCCGCAGGTTTACCATTGTGTTTTCATGCACCCAAACTTCAATATTTTCATACATTTGGGTGCTGCAAAATACAATGATAAACCAATCGATCAAAAACTAAACTCCGTTGTGCAGGTGTTTTCTATCAAGATATGACTTAGCAGACCATTTGCATTTTAATATGCTAATTGAGTTCTACCTAATCCTAAAATTTCAGCCTTCAACTTGATGAGCTGATGGTCTGTGCAATTGCCACCCGTCGAACAAATCCCTTCTGGGTGATCTTGTATCACTCTTTAGGAATCTGTGGACAGGCACAAAAAAATCCTATCTCTGTTTTTATACCTAGATTGTGTATAAAAACCTTTTTTAATTCATTACTCTGAATTTGGAGATTTTTGTAACAAATACAGCTGTATTTTTTTTTCTTACAATTGTTTGAGAAAGACTTTGTTTTTATTTTCTCTGAAAACTGCTTGGATTTTTCATTACATTGATATGCAATTCTGATAATGAATTTCATAGAATTCCATTTCAAAGCAATATTTCGAATTTCTTCCAATTTTACCAAAGCATTCTTTTTCTTTATCAGAAATCAGTGAAAATAAATTTATTTTTCTGCATCTTTATCTTTAGACTAAGTTACAATTTTATTTTCCCCGCATTGCTGATAGAGATTTTTTTTTTACCTTGTCAGTTGAAAGCTCACAGTCAAATATCTCCAGAGATTCTCCATCTTCTTCCTCTGCTTCCCAGTTAATAATCAGGAGGAGTTGCCGTAATATCCTTTACCAATCTGTGTCCTATATCGGACTTTGGTAAATTAGCAGTGCTTTTAGTTTATAGTCTTTACTTGACCTTACCGATCATTACAGTGTTAAGCTATCATTCGTTGTTGCTAAGAAACTGTTTTTACTAGTTTATAAATTAGCTTGGTAAATTATCACTGGTTTTACTTTGCAGTCTCTACTTGAACTTGCCGATCAAGACAATGGTAAGCTGCCATTCATTGGTGCCCAGAAAATGTTTTTATCAGTTTGTTAAAAATGTCCTACTGACATTTTCTACGTATATAACGCAGACTTTCACAGTGATAGACTTGTTGATGACGGTATTATCCTTCTCCTATAATTCTTGAAAAGCTAATAACAAATTTACTAACTGTTGCTTTGTGAGCCTTAATTTCCTCTCTAATCATTTTATAAAATTGTGTGATTGAATAATGAATTGCAGTAAACGAAAGAATGTGCCATTACAATACAACATGAAATAAAAATGTTAACTAACGCAATCTTTAACAGGATACCAATGTAAATTGAAAGTAAAGATCGAGTGTTATTAAAATTCATAGTAAAAGACCAGAGAAGAATCTATTACCAAATTCCAATTTTTGGGACGGATGCAAAAGTTTGTCGCATATTGTTGATGGAAATTAAAGAAAATGTATTTCGTGTAAATTTCAATTCCTAGCAGTTACATAATTAGCGCTCATCTGGCTAAAGAATCGATGTATTTTCTCAAATCTTCCAAAAAATAAAATATCTTATCCTCAAAATGTTTTGAAGTGATCTAAATAAACGGTCATACGACGATGCAAGTTTTGGAGGATGGTTCTTGGATTGAAGCATTTCATCTCAATTATAACAGTTTGTGTCTGAAGTGGGCTAGATACATGTGGTCTAGCAGTCTTGTTGGAAAACAATGCCTAATTGTTGATTGTTTGAACCTGCTTCTAGCGGATTGCTTGATTTAATTCACTTAATTATAAACAGTATTTCTGCAAATTAATGCTGTATTTTCTACATAACATCTATTAATAAACAATTTTCTTGTCTCACTGAATGCGAAGAAAAATCTTCTGTAGGTAGGAACTGACTTTTGCTTTGATTAAAAGGCCTCTTCGATGTAGTCATCAATGTAGTCTAAATAATTATTAACATTGCTACTATTCCTTATATTCCATGAATTTCGAAAATAATCTGAAAATAAAAACTATGCGTAAATCTGGTTTTTGAATAATGTAGAATAACGTTGTTTTAAAAATATCGACATGTTTTGTAGAAACTGAGTCAGGCTAAAGTTTTAGCTTCATAAAACGTAATTTTTTTTTTTTTTTTTTTTTTTTTTTTTTTTTTTTTTTTTTTACTGCTAATTGTACTGTCAAGTTCCAGGAACAAGAAATTTCCCTCCGAGGAGACCTCTACTTTCAAATATTTAGCCAACAAAGACTTATAAACTGATACAATCAATTATGACTCGTATTCAATCATAGAGGCTTGCTTATAGAAAAAGTTTCAGGCCGAAATGTGCTGGATCGAACCGTAGCTTCCGATTTCACGAGGATGAAGTAGGCATACTTCTATTACAAATTTTTTAATTTTTTTTTTATCCTATTTAATAACTTCAGTTAATTAAGACAATAATAACATTTTAAAATAAGTGGTAGAAATTTGTCTGATTTGCCTCCATTAGAACATCGCTTATAGATCGAATTTGGCAAATTCAAAAGTGGAGATTTTATTATGATTTTATCACATATATATACTTTGCAATGAAATGCTAATTTGGGTGGACTTTCTGCTGAAAATTCCTTCATGAAAACACTTCATTTATTAATATAATCAAATTAAACCTCGTGAAATTGGTCTCCTTCTTCACGCCCCCCACCCCCCTCCTTTCTTTATTTATCATTTTATGAGTTTCTCCATCTTCACTGTTCGATTTTTTTTTCAAAAGAAGGTAGTGCGGATGGCCCACTGCCTTTAGTAATTTGGACTATGGTGATTTCAAGTTAAGTTAGAAAACTTAACCAATCTTCTGATTTTCATCAACGTCTTATAACGGTGGATTAAACATGAATTCGCCATTATTCACCAGAGATGAAACAGCAATCTAAACAATGTGAAAGAGCAGCTGAAATTGCGCCAAAGAAAGCGAAAACGGTTCCATCTGCTGGAAAAGCCATGGATACGGTTTTCGAGAATTCACAAAGTGTGGTGATCATAGAGCACCGGCAAAAAGGTAGAATCGTCACCGGACAGTGTTATGCATTTCTACGGGACCAATTAAAGAGTGCTTATTCCGACAAAACGTCTATACCTGAGCAACAAATACGTGTTCTTTCACCACAGCAGTGCTCTTGCACACATGCTTGTAGTTTTCGCTACGAAAGTCAATGACCTACGCTCTGTAGTGCTTCCACATGCACCGGATTTTGCTCCCAGCGATTATTTCCTTTTCCCAAGCCTGAAGAAATGGCTCGGAAGTCGGAAATTCACTTCAAAATATGGGGTTAAAGCAGAGACCACCACTTCATTTCCAAAGTTAGATAAGGCATATTATGCTAAAGATAATAAAAAGTCGGAAACTCGTTGGTTTAATTTTTTTAAGTTGTAAGGAACTACGTTAAAAAAATTAAATATTGTCAATTTTTTTTCATTTTCTTTGTCGGGCTAATAACCTTTCGAAACACACTCGTATCGATATCAAATTTTATTTTCCCTCAAAAAAAAAAAAAAAAAAAAAAAGGCGGAGTTCAAGAAAAATGCGGGTCCTAGTTATAATTAAAATTCGACCCCCTCATGCTGAGAACATGACACTATAAAACTTGGTAAGACGGAAACAAACAATAGGTGCTAAATACCTTTTTAGATGGGTTTTTTGCGTCTTTGCAGATACAATTGCAGGGTATTTTTAGGGGAATAATGAGAATTCCGTTTAAACCAGGGTTTCGTTACAGCTAGGTATCAGAAAATAAATTTGTTACCTAGCAGACATTTATAAAATGTAATATTTTACCATACAGTCTCCTTATTTTCAGTTTAACATTATTATAGTTAATGATAAATTTTCGCGTTCCCTTTGCGTTACAAAAAATATCTTTAGGTTACCTTTGAGAACACATACAACACTGTAGAAAAAAAAAGGACCAAAATACGGAAATACTACTGGCAATCTAGACGCCAGCACTTAGACCGGAATTTAACGGATTTTTCCTGTAATTTAAAGGGAAAAAGTTCCGTTAAAATACGGAAATAGTACTATCGTCTAGATTGCCAGTAGTATTTCCGTAATTTAATCTTTTTTTACAGTGTAGTGACGGGAAAAAAAATGTAAGCGCTAATGTTAAGTCTATGGGAGCGTTATTTTCAAATATCTCGCGTCCTTTTTAATATTTTAAAAAGTTTTTTTTTTTTTTTTTTTTTTTTTTTTTTTTTTTTTTTTTTTTTTTTTGCATAGGATAGCTGAAAACGATCTACAACCGGGCTGTTTTTTACTTTTTCGGTTTTGGTTAGAGATATTAAAAAAAAAAAAAAATTACTTATACTTTCGGAACTGGTGGAATCGGTTCTGAAATTGAAACTATCATAATAAAAGAAAACTGAAACTAAAATCGAAAAAGTAAAACCTATCCTGGTTGTTGATCGCCCCCAGCTATCCTATGCAAAAAAAAATCATTCAAAAATATTAAAATCAAAGCCAGAAAATTGAAAATTACGCCCCCATAGACTTAAAATTAGCATTTTCATTTCTTCCCGTGTCTGAAGTGGGCTCTTGGAAAAAATATGTTACGCAGGACAAATTTCGCATTTTCTTAGACTTTTAAAGGTATACTGTACCCATAAAAATGACAAATATTAAAAATAATAAATATTAATATATTTTTTTAAAGTTTCGAACAAATTGATCAACTCTTTTAAAGTTAACAATCTTTAAAACTTACAAATTTTAAGTTCTTGTTAAATCTTAGTAAATTTAAATTGTTCAAAATTAGGAAAAATTAAAATAATAAGTCATCAATAATGTTCTTAGGCATGTTTTAAAGGCATGAAAAATATGCTAAAAATTAATATAATAAGAAAATGAATAATACAGATAAAAATCAACTTTCAGGAATTTCTGCCAATTAACGGAAGTGTATTTGCATTCTTTTGTACAGCCCTTACATTAGCAACAAGATTTTATACACGTCACATGTTAAGATAAAATTTATTCCAGTATAAACATGCTTAAACTACTTAAATCGCACTTCCAGAAATTATGATCCATAGGCGTGCATGCATACAATTCTCTGGATAGCCTTGTATATTATTATATTTAGCTTTTTCTTTCGGAACCGGTTGGAATCCATTCTGAAGTCGAAACTATCCTAATATTAAAAAAAAACTAAAACTAAAATCGAAAAAGTAAAAACTAGCCTGGTTGTCGATCGTCCTCAGCTATCCAATGCAAAAATCTATTAAAATAAAGCGATAAATTTGAAATTAACGCCCCCATAGACTTAAAATTAGCTTTTTTATTTCTTCCCGTGTCTGAAGTGGGCCCTTAAAGAAAGATGTGTAATACAGGACAAATTTCGCATTTTCTGCGGCTGTTAAAGTTGTACTTTTTCGTTAAAAATAACAAATATTAAAAGTAATAAATATTAACAATATTCCTTTAAAGTTGATCAAAACTTTCAAAGTAAACATTCTTTAATACTTACTAGCTTTAAGTTTTTGTCAAATCTTAGTAAATTTAAATTGTTCAAATTATTGAAAAATTAAAATGATAAAGTCATCAATGGATATTCTTGGGGTTGTTTTAACGGCATGAAAAAAATGATAAAATTTAATATAATAAGAAAACGATTAATGCAGATGAAAGTAAACTTTCAGCAATTTCTACCAATAACCGGCTGTATATTTGCATTATTTTGTACAGCCCTTGCATTCGAACAAGTTTATATACACGCAACATGTGAAGATCAAAATTATTGCAGTATAAACATGCTTAAAACAACTGAAATCGTACTTCCAGAAATTATCATTCATAGGCGCGCGCATGCATCCAATTCTTTGAATAGCCTTGTATATTATTATATTTATATTTTACAAACAGTTTCTAATTATAATTGAACTTGAAAATGTAGAATTTAATTTAAAAAAAATTAGCAATTCACTCTCATTCTCAGCAATTCTTCCTAGTTCTTTTGCGTAGCCCTATACACGGTCTATAGAAATCATATATATAATCAAGTATTAAAACGGATATCATAGGTGAAAACTCATTTTTAGCAATCAACTCTAATAGAGAATACTTCGTATACGGTATTGTGTCCAGCAACTTTTATATGCCCCTGTAAATGAAATAAAATGTGATTCACATCATATTCTAATGTATGCATCTTGTAGTAAACCTCAGTAATGTATATGAATTCCATCTTGTTTGAAATCGTGAAACATAACTAAAACACACTTTGCAAGCAGTATTTTCTGTAATAAAACTGAACTCATTTCTGTGACCCTGTGAATGAATGATAAATGCTTTTCAACCCCTTCAGAAAGCATGTTTTACTGCGCATCATAAATTCATATCAATTTTATTATGTTGTAACAGAGAAACGTTATTAAAATACGCCGCAAACGTTTTTTTCTTAATAGGCCATAATATAAAGAAATATACTTTTAATTCCCCTGTACACGTACCGAAATCACCCACTCGTGGACAGCCAACCTTTCCGCATAGGAGCTGTGCACTTAAATAAGGTGCATAATTTTTATGTTAAAATTGTTTTACATCATTAAAGTACACCGCAAATGATTTTTCCCATATAGGCCATAATATAAAAGAATACGCGCGATCTGATAGTAATTAAAATTCGACCCCTCATGCTAAAAACGTGACGCTATAAAACCTGGTAGGACGGAAAAAAAACAATGAGTGCGAAATACCATTTTAGGTGGGTTGTATCCGTCTTAGCAGATACAATTGTAAAATATTTTTAGGGGAACCATGAAAATATTCAATTTAAACCAGGATTGCGTTACAGTTACGTATTGCAAAATAAATTTGTCAGCTGACAGACTTTTATAAAATGCTATATTTTACCTTACAGTCTCATTATTTTTAGTTTTACATTATTACTAGGGGGCTCTGCCCCCTGCAAGTTACGCTCGCCAACCCCCGTTCAGACACCGCAGAATCTAAAAACACGCTAATCTGATGGGTTTAAAAAATATAAGAGAAGATTGAATTATACTGAAAAAAGCTGTGCAGATCTCACTGTAAATGGGTTTCCATTCAATTCCATTTGATTGCAAAAATGTAAGGCCAAATCAGTTGCTGTTAAGAGATCCAATGGTTATTTTCGTTTTTGATTAAAGAGGATCAGTTAAACATTTGAAAAATAGCTGAAATAAAATGAATTAAGTATACAGAGTCTTTGTCTCCCGGTATTTTAAAACAATCTCTATAACAATAGCCTAAGTCATGTGACTATCATCAACAGTTTCGGGCGGGCCATTTCGCTTTTTATACTCTAGGTGCCATTTTGGTACTTTAATGTTAGCCATGCATAGGTGATAAGTCGCCAAATATTATTTTATCGCCATCGTTTCATCTATATTATAATAGTTCAAGTCAACAACTGTCATAAACAAATACTGCCTGATCCCTTCGCCTTTCATATGAAACTTTGGCACAGATGTCATATAGGATATTGGCGCGATTTTTTTCCGACGCCAATTTGGGAAACGCATCAACAGCATAAACAACAACATCCGGCTTGCCATATCAAGCAAAATAACAATACTTTGGCGCCAGTACCCGTTGCGTATATGCCATTGGCGTCAGAAAAAAAAATCGTGCCAGTATGGGTCCGTATATAACATCTGTACAAAAGATTTCCATTTTGGTTAAAAAATGAAATTTTTTTTTCAAATAAAACTATATAAAAGTTGTCATGGTCACAAAAAATTCTTGGTACTGTTACGCTAGCCGGGTGCAAATCTCGCCAATAGCTTTTCTTTTCAAATTGCCAGATAGCATTTTTTTTTCGAGCGGTAAATTAAAACATTGATCTGAAGTTGAAATTAAATATCATGGTTTGTTGCATTATTGGGAAGAGTTCCATATTGTGTGCTGGTTGGCGCGATTGGCGAATGAATCCAAAATGGCGTCAAAAAGCCATTTTTAGCGTCTTATAAATTTTTTCAGGATGTCGGAAAAACATGGTCTTTAAATATTTGTAAATATATATATATTTAATAAATCTTATGTATGTCACATGTTAAAAAAAGTACGATGTTTACACAGATAGTTTTATATATATCACGTATAGAGATATACCTTATACAAATATAGTATATATACACCTATAAATAAATATTATGTACTTATATTTTATGTATTTATTATATTTATTATACATGTCAAATTAAAACAAAGTTATATATTTTTCCGAAAAATATAGGCTAAATGCAAAAAAAAAAAAAAAAAAAATATATACGCAAAAAACATATGAATAAAGTTCATTCCAGAAAAAAAAAACAACCTCAAAGGCTGAAGATCGCAACGACATCGATTCATTTAACGCCAAAAAAAAAAAAAATCTCGCCAAAAAAACCAGCACACAATATGGAACTCTTCCCGCATTATTTAACATTTGGCCAGATGTCACATACGCACCGCAGATTTGGCGTGTTTTTTTTTTTCTTTTTTACAAAAATTTGGCGAAAACCTTGTTTTCGAATAGCAGTTAAATATGCATTTTGTGTATTACTTAGTTATCCCGTCGACCAAAAATCTATCGCCAAACTATAATATTAAATGTCAATAATGGTTGATCGTAAATGTCACATTCACTTGACTTTATGTAAGTTACACATGTTTACGTCATCAAGTGATTTTTATTTCGACGTTGTATTTGTATATTTATTAATGTTATACTAATTTATTTGTTCTTTCGTTATTTAAAATGAAAATTATGTCAATTTGTATAATTTGGCGATTTACATAATTTGGCGAATTTGGTCGACGGAATAACTAAGTAGTACCGTATCATAATATTAAACTATTTATTTGCTTAAAAGACGTTATAAAAACACATTAAAAGTAAATTAAAAATCCATATTATAAATATATTTTATCTATATTTACAAAATATAGATTTTTAATTTAATTTTAATGTGTTTTTATAACGTATTTTAAGCAAATAAATATTTTAATATTATGATATGATTCGTAATGGACGTAATTTTGATTTACTACTCGCACTTATTTACGTAAGTAGTACCGTATTTTTAAATTATTTTCTATTATTTTCAAAAGGAAATAACAAAAAAAAAATTAATAACTATAGAACAAAATAATTTATATAATTTTGAAAAAGAAATAAAAGTAAATAAACATTTATTATTAAATAAACAACAATAGCCGAGTTACCATGTCAATCAAAATAATGCCATTTTGGCGCCAATCAGAATCTTTCGATTTGGCGAAAGATTGTTCAAGTAAATTGAATTATAAATAAAAGTAGCACGATACATTTTTTGGCATATATTTAAGGGAGGCCAAACTGGTCGCCAAATTAATTTAAAATAACCTTTTCTGAAATAAGAAAAAAATTATCTGTTCTGATTAAAATTTCAGTTGCCATCATTAGAAAAATGTATTTAAAACAAGTGGGTAAGTGTGATCACAGATCTCACAGAGGGTTTCGTTTAATATTCCTTTAAAACACTTTATCCTTTTGTGAAATCTGTTAGTTCCACATTTCGCAACCAGGGGCGCATTCTATTCTACACAAACTTCTATCCAAAGGAAACTCCGTTTTACAACCTATGCGTAGGTATATTAGTCGAGGGGATCGGGTCTATAGCACCCGAGATAGGTAGGCGCCCCAGGAAATTGCACGGAACATTCTTTTATAAGCTTTTTATTATGTGCTATGAACTATGTCAAAGTTTCCAGCAGATCGACTTGTTAGATTTCATAATTTTAACAAAATTGCGTTATGTTAGTTGCAAATTCCACCACCAGGGAGCGCACACTATTCATAACAAAAGTGTATCAGATCGAAACTCTGTTAAACAACCTATCAGTGGATGTGTTACTGGAGTTGGTGGCGGCCTTAAGCGAGAAATTAAGAAATTTGCTGAAAGTACTATTCGGAAATAGTGGTAACTAAAATGTTGACATTTTTATATTTCATAAGCAGCACGTGTCTGAGTATATCATAGTGCTCAAAAAACGACACCTAAAAAGGTCGTAAACGCTATTTTTTAAAAAAGAAATCCAGCGCCCCTCCCCCGCCCTCCGTTCACAGGAAATTGCATGCACCATTATTTTATAAGCTTTTTATTATGTGTCATGAAGTATCTTAAAGTTTCAAACGGATCGCCTTGTTATATTTCCTAATTTTAACAAAATCGCGTTACGTTAGTTCCGCATTCCACCACCAGGGAGCGCACTCTATTCTTAACAAAAGCATATCTGAACGAAACTCCTTTGCGCAATCTCTCCGTAGATACATGGTCGGGAGGGTGGCGGTGCAGTCTTAACCAACAATTTAAAACATTTTCTGCGATAACAAACGCTAAGATTTAATAAATAAATCTAGTCCCCCCCCCCTCCACTCCTCGAAATATCACACTCCATTCTTTTTTACACTTTTTCTTATGTGTTATAAAGTATCTTAAAGTTTCGAAGACATCGAGTGGCGGTCTTAAACAATAATTTAAGATATTTCCTGAAATTGCTATTCGGAAATAGTGGGATGAACACTTATAAACCTATAAACTTTTTCATATTGAATAATTAATACTTATCTCATAGCGCGCCGTCGAAACACACCACGCAAATTGTTAATTTCCCAATTTAAATGAAATCTCCGTTAAAAAAGCACGTGCCTCCATCTTAATCTGGCATTTGATGGAAATAAAAGGAATAAAATAATAATTAATATCTCAGCTCGTAATGAAGCAATCTCTTTGAACCGGGTATGTATGGAATCTGCGAGAAATTTCCAGCCCGGATGTCAAAAAATTTAATCGAAAAATTTAATATTTAAAAAGTTTAAATTTCGTATTAGACTTTCCTCCCCTTAAATTTCTCCCGCGCCGATATGTCGAGAAATGATGACAGTTGCCTTCCGGTGAATGGAAATCTGTTTTCATTGTTTTTAAAAACACAGAAATTAAATTTTTATCGATCGATTTTTAGTGGATTTTTTGCGTTCTATCCTATGCAGAAATTTGAAATTTATACCAAAATAAAGTAGAATTTTTTCCGCGTATTTCTACACCTGTTACGAATTTGTAGGACCGATATTTCGGCAGATCCAATTTTGCTTTTTGAAGGTCCACTTCATTTATTGCTTAAAGTACTCCGTGGTAACCCTGCACCGGCTGATTTGACGGAGCATCCGCCGAGTTTACTGGCAACCATTAGGAGAAACTGGGGAGGATTTCGATAACGTACATTTTCACCTGCATTCAAAAGGTTGATTGGTTAATTTTAGAATTTAATTAACCCGTAATTAGGTTAATTACCAACTTTTTCAAAATTTTATGATTTGTTGTTTGATGTGAGGTGTTCAGCTATAAGTACCCAAAATTTCAAGTCTCTAACATGTATAGTTTCTGAGAACGGGCTCTGTGATGGACAGACAGACAGACAGACAGACAGAGGAGCGAGACGAATAGGGTTTCGTCAGATGAACGAAACCCTAATTAGAAAAAAATTAATATTTCGAAAACTAATTCGAATTTAAAAGTTCTAATACCAGCTTTGAGAACTGCAGATCAATACGGATTTTTGGTGTTAATTTCATCGCAATGTATTCCATATTTTAGGAAAAATAGCCGTGAAACTGAATCAGTCGTTTAATCAGTCGTTTCAAAGAATCGTTTCATAAATTCGTTTCATTAGGATTTTATATATATAGGGTAGATATTTAAAGATAAATTTTCGCGTTTCCTAACCGTTACAAATAATATCTTTATGTTTCATTTGAGAACCCACACTAGTAACGGGGGAAAAAAATGAAAGCGCTAATGTTAAGTCTATGGGAGCATTATATTTTCAATTATCTCGCTTCCTTTTAAACATTTTAAAATGAATTTTTTTGCATAGGATAGCTGAGGACGCTCTATAACCAGGCTAGTTATTACTTTTTCGATTTTTGTTTCAGATATTTTTCTTTAAAATTACTTTTACTTTCATAACCGGTTGGAATCCGCTCTAAAATTTAAACTATCCTATTATATATAAAAAAAACTATAGCCAAAATCGAAAAGTAAAAGCTAGCCTCACTGTCGATAGTCACCAGATATCCTATGCAAAAAAAAAAAGAAAAAAAAAAGAAAAAGAAAAAATCATTCAAAAATATTAAAATCAAAGCGAGAAATATGAAAATGACCCCCCCTCCTCCCCCACAGACTTAAAATTAGCGTTTTCATTCCTTCCCGTGTCTGAAATAGGCGTGCATGCATCCAGTTCTTTGAATAGCCTTGTATATTATTATATTTTTTTTTTCCAAACATATCTTTCTAAATGTAGTTGAATTTGAAAATAAAATTAATCAATTTCTCAACAATTCTTCCTAGTTCTTTTGCGTAGCCCTATACGTAGCCTATCGAATTTATATATATAATCTAGTATGCAGAAATTTAGTTAAAAACGTATATCATAGCTGAAATTTCACTTTCAGCAATCATCCCTAATAGACAATACTTCATATGCAATATTGTATCCAATATCTTTTATGTGCCCCTGTAAATTAAATAAAATGTGATGCACATCATATTATAATGTAAGCATCATATTGTAAACCTCAGTAACGTATATGAATTCCATCTTGTTTGAAATCGTGAAACATAACTAAAACACACTTTGCAAGCAGTTTTTTCTGTAATAAAACTGAACCCTTTTCTGTGACCCTGTAAATGAATGATAAATGCTTTGCTATCCCTTCAGAAAGCATGTTTTACTGCGCCTCATAAATTCATATCAATTTCATTATGTTGTAACAGAAAACGTTATTAAAATACCCCGCAAACGTTTTTTCTGCGTAGTCCATAATGTAACGAAATATACTTTTTAATTCCCCTGTACAGGTACCTAAGCTCTTCAATAATGCGAATAAATTTTATGTTTAAAATTGTTTTATGTCATTAAAATACACGCAAATGTATTTTCCCACATAGACCATAATATAAAATACTTTTGAATGTCCATGTAAGTGAAGTATAAAATATTAAAAGGTAATACGTATTAGAAAAAAAAATTGCTAGCTAGTATATTTTTATAAAATGCTATATTTTATCTCACAGTTTCATAACTTTTAGTTTTACATTATTAAAGTTAATGATAAATTTTGGCGTTTCCTAACCGTTGCAAAAAAAATATCTTTGCGTTACATTTGAGAACCCACGCAGGTTACGGGAAAAAAATGTAAACGCTAACGTTAAATATATGGGAGCGTTATTTTCAAATCTCACTTCCTTTTTATCTCACTTCCTTTTTAACATTTTAAAATGATTTTTTTTTTGTATAGGATAGCTGAAGACGATCTACAACCGGGCTAGTTTTTACTCTTTCGATTTTGGTTTCAGATATTTAAAAAAAATTACTTTTAATTTCGGAACAGGGGTGAATCGTTTCTGAAATTGAAACTTTCCTAATATATATATATATATACTAAACTAAACTCTGCGGCTATACAATCCATGAGGATCAGGGCCGACAGTGCCCATCTCTGTTTTCTTGACCCTAGGCCCGAGGTGCTATACAGCATGCGTCCGGGCCAGGTGGTCAGCCTAACGCGAGACCCTCGGTGTTTAGTTCCCAAGCAAGCTTGGTACTCATTTTATCGACCCCAAAGGGATGAAAGGCTGAGTGAACCTTGCCCAGTCGGGAGTCGAACTCTCGATCTGCGGTGCGGCAGTATATATATATATATATATATATATAATAAAAATCTAAAAAGTAAAATCTAGCCTGGTTGAAGATCGTGCTCAGCTATCCTATGTAAAAAACATCATTCAATAATATTAAAACAAAGCGAGAAATTTTAAATTAACGCCCCCATAGACTTCGTTTTACTTTCTCTCCGTGTCTGAAGTGGGCTCTTTAAAAAATATATCTGTTACACAGGACAAATTTCGTTCTCCGACTGTTAAAGGTGTACTGTCCCCTTAAAAATAATAAATATTAAAGTAATGAACTATAAAAATATTTCTTTAAAATTTTGAACAAGTTGATTTACAATTTTAAAGTTAACAATCTTTAAAACTTATTAACTTTAAATTCTGCTGATTTTTAATTAAAAAAACTGTTTTTCGAACGTAAAATGTTAAATTGTCGAATATTTTATACATATACAAGAATAGGAGGCTTGAAAACCAGTCTCCTGGCCAGGCCACAAATATGTTCTAACAAATTATGACTTCATAATTATTTGTTAACTATTTTAACTTAAAAAATAATTTAAAAAATACTCGTCTATTTTTTTACCATTTTACTTAATAAACTAAGACTGAAATTTGATTCCTTAATAACTTCTATATGTTGTAACTCCCTCTGTGCGGTTCTGAAATTGTTTATATAAACGAAATGTATAATTTCCTTCGTTATTCATAGAAATATAGAATTTAAAATATTTCATTCTTTCAAGAGTCTTTTGTTGAAATTAAACAATAATTTTAGAAAAAATAAATCCAAGGTTTGAAATAGGAGTGATCTATTTTAACACGATACAATAATCCAATCACAATTAAATCGTTTCCATTTGCTAAAGTGTTTGGATACTAGCCAATCATATTTTTAATAGGCGTGGTTTTCATCGTCTTGGTAGAGGCGGAGAGCATAACATTACGAGGCCATTTTTGACATATTTTTCATCAATATCTTTGCATATTTTGCTCAGCCTAATTGTAGTAGAACTATTGAAAGCATGTTATTGGAAAGCTTAAACTCTATATTTTCGTTGTTATTTTTAAAATTTTCCTGAATTTTGTTGATATGAATGTTATAAGACTAGAAAGGACACAACACCTCGAATTTCACTGGATCCTAAATTGACAGGATCCTGAGAATTAAACTACAACGAAAATCGGAAAAGTAAAAAATAGCCCGTAAACAGATAGTCCTCAGCTATCCTGTGCAAAAAAAATCATTTAAAAATATTAAAAATCAAGCAAGATATTTGAAAATATTGTTCCCATAGACTTATCATTAGCGTTCGAACTTCAAGCCGTGACTAGTGTGGCCTCTTAAGTGGGTCATTCATAGTGTGTGGGTTTATTTATTCAGATAAAGGACTGAAGTAAAATTTCTCATTTATCTCAATGGGTATTTTAGACACTTTTGTGAAAAGTTTGACTAAGACATTTCTTACCGCTTAATTTCCCTGCTTATAAGATGGATTATGAAAAATGGATAATTTTCCTAAGCCGTCGGGATATCCGGAGTTGGAAATTATTCAACAACGTAAAATCCGGAGTTTATTTACATTAAAATCATACACAGAAAATCGGGACTTTGTTAAACTGGCATGATAAGCGGAGTGACGTGAAAACCGGATGTCGGGATAACGAGGTCCGACTGTATTTGTAAGATTCGAATTTCGTTTTTAAACCACGTGTATATCATGACAATAGCTTTCAAACCTTTTGCCTAGAATAAGTGTCTTAAATTCTATATAAAAAATTAATTTTTGCTTGTTTATCTACCTTTTATCTAGTTTGCTTTAAATCTCAATGTTATCTCAGAGGAGTTTGTTATTATTTACATATAATATGGTTTAAATAACAAGTAAATTTTATGCATGCAGATAAATAAAAACGAAAATCCGAGTTCTTTAGACATGCTTTTAGTTATTATTATTTTTGGTAATTCTTTAGTTATTCGAATAGCCTGGTAGTGAATAAAATCAAAACACTATATTAACTAGTGCCGTGAAGAAATTTCCACTTGTTATTAATATAAAAATTTAAAACCAGCATAAAATTACTTAAAAGATGCCAAGATTTACAAAGATGAGATCTTTCGATCCCGAGATTATTCGAACGAACCCTCGTTCAAATTTAAGGGGAAAAAGTGTGACTCTCTTGGCACCTTTTAAGTAATTTTATGCTGGTTTTAAATTTTTATATTAATAATAAGGTGAAAATTCCTTCACGGCACTAGTTAATATAGTGTTTTGATTTTATTCACTACCAGGTATTAGGCACGTCAATACGCCTATTACAGATGGGTGTAGGTTGTCGGCATCGATGCCACCGACGGTCCATCGAATGGTATCTTTTAGTTCCACCAAAGCGGCTGGATAGCCCCGGTAGACATGGAACTTTAAGTATCGCAATTAACGAAAAATCTGCCGGTGGCAAATCTGGAGATCGCGAGGGCAAGTCAAACTTACAACATCGACTTATCACTCGGTCTTCAGTGAAAGTGTCTAACAGGAACGTCTTGACCTCGCTTGCAAAATGGGGCGGGGCACCATCCTGCATGAAGGTGACGACTGATAACGCAGCACAAAGTGGTCACTCAAAGCACTTCACTTGCCTAATACCTGGTAGTGGTGGCCATGTTGAATAACTTTCACTTTAAAATAAATGCACAGTGTCATGTTAGTATGATTTGATTCGTTACCTGTTTTTGTTCATACATACAGGGTGAGCAAAAAGTCCGTATAAACTTTAAAAAATTATAAAAACCGAAAAAATAACCGAAATGAAAAACTGTTTTCAGGATTACCATCTATAGGTCACGGGATTTTTTTAAACACAGAAATAAAAAATAATTTTTAAAAAACAGCCGACAGATGGCGGTGGTTCATGCGATTTTGTTAGAAATATGCAAATGAAGCGGCTATAAGAACTTGAGCTCCTGATCCAGTTAGGTTCACCGTTGTGAGCCGTGTACGTGATCAAGGATGCTGAGTATGAAGGATAAAGCTTTGTTGGTGAAGTTATTTTAGATGAACTAGTTTTGGATTAGGGCGCAAGTTCTTATTGCCGTTTCATTTGCTTATTTCAACCTAAATCGCATGATCTAGCGCCATCTGTTGGCTGTTTTTTGAGTTATTTTTTATTTCTGTCTTTAAAAAAATCCTGTGACCTATAGATGATAATCCTGCAAACAGTTTTTTATTTCGGTAATTTTATAGGTTTTTATGAATTTTTAAAGTTTATACGGACTTTTTGATCACCCGGTATATATATATATATATATTAAGAGTAAGTATTAACCTATCTTAAATTTATTGTGAAATTTTCCCTTTTAATTTACTATACTTTGTCTAAAAATATTTCTAACTCCATTTCCCCTTTTTAAAATCTAATGATTTGAACGCATCATAGTTTTTTCTTTCATTTTCCTTTCAAAAGTTTTTCATCCGACGCTTGTATTTTTTTTTTTCGGTTTCAATTAATTCGATTTGAACATTCTATTTCGGCCCAAAATTTTCGGGAGTCGTCCAGGTCTTACATCCCGCGATTTTTGGGAGCCAAATTACGCAACTTTATTCCTTCCACGGGCTTGCGCTATTCTCAGCTTTTTATCGGTTTAAACCCTTTTCCACCAAGAACGCTTTATGGGATTATGTAATTTTGCAAGGGTTTTAAATGTATTTGCACAAGATCGGAGCGGAGAACTATTCTTAATATTCTTCGCAGCGTCAAGAATAATTTATAACCCCTCAATTCCATCAATTTAATTATTTGCGTAAGATCTAAAATTTATTGAAGAAAATCGTTTTTTCCCCCTACCCTTGCACAAGATCGGAGCGGAGAACCTTGTATGTTATCGTCTATCTTAATATTCTTCGCAGCGTCAAGAATAATTTATAACCCTTGAATTCCATCAATTTAATTATTTGCGTAAGATCTAAAATTTATTGAAAAAAATCTTCGCAGCGTCAAGAATAATTTATAACCCCTGAATTCCATCAATTTAATTATTTGCGTAAGATCTAAAATTTATTGAAGAAAATCGGTTTTTCCCCCTACCAGCAGTGATAAATAGGTGAAGTGTTGCTAAAATCACAGTAACATCTAAGTAGTTCCATAGAAATGCTACTTATATAAATATGCATGTACCCTGTATGTATAAAATCCTCATCAAAACGTTGTATGATAGGACAGGTTAAACGAATATATGTTAAATGCGGGCTTATAGTTCATAGAATGTTGATTGCAATGTAATTTTAATATTCTTTTACATTCACCTCGGGCGTGCTTTTAATTGAAGAAGTTGTACATAGCTTTCATAGTTATTTTAATGGACCGTTCAAAATAATACCAATATATGAAACGAATACATGTTAAATGCGGGATTTCTAGAACACTTGTGGTTATGCAATGGTAGTATGTGGTTTTAGTCACCTCTGGCATGTTTTTTCTTAATTGGTTGTATAAAACATTTATTGTTATTTTAATGGTCCGGCCAAAGTAATACGAGTATACGAAAAAACCAATATATGTTAAATGCGGAGTTTGTAGAAATCTGACAGTAATGTAGTTTTAGTATTTTGTTATAGTCTTTTTTGATATGCTTCTTATAGAAGAGGTTGTATATAGCATTTATAGTTATTTTCATGAGCCGGACAAAATAATACGAATTTATAAAACGAATATATGTAAAGCGCGGATGGTAGTCTAAATTATTATGTTTTTACAGTCATATACACCATATTTTTTTCTTGTATAAGGTGCATATAGTATTTATGTTTACTGTACAGGGACACACAGAACATTTCGATTACACTACCTCTATGGCTGTTAATTACTGAAAATGCTTTTTAGTATCGTTATGTTATTTGAAACCCTACGAAATTTGTATATGTTACTTAGACTTACTGTGGCAGGTTCTCCATTGAAAATATAGGGTATAATATTTATAGTTATTTTACAGAGCAACATAAAAAATATAGATTCATTGCACTTTATCTCCAATTACTGTTATAAGAGATATTATCTGTGCCATTCATTTAACTTATTGTTGATTATACCTCTCTATGTGCATAACTGTACCTTCAAGTAACTTTTCCAACGCATTACAAGCTCACTTACCACGAGCTAATTTCGTATAAATTTTCAGAAACAGCTTCCACCATTGTCATACATATATATATATTTATGTTAAAAAAAAAAAAAAAAAAAAAAAAAAAAAAAAAAAAAAATATCGTTATTCTTTTGACGCTGATTGCGCCTCTAGTAGAAAAATTGCATAGCTAAAATTTAAAAATGGACGTGTTAAAAATTTTCTCTCATGTACTGTAATGTACATTCTTTTACGCCAATAACGCACCCTAGCGGGTATTGTAAAAACAAAATTTATGTAAAAGTTTTTTTTAATGTTTCTATGCATCATGGCCGTATTAAAGATAACAGTAGGTAGTACTGATTTAACGCAGATTCTTTTGCGTTTACAGCCCCCCCCCCCCTCCTTCCTTGCCCATAGGGCGGAAATATGGTGACAAAATTTAAATAAAATTGATTTTTTTATGTTTCACTGTATGAAAGGTATTTTTTATGCTATAGTGACCTTTGGCGACAAACAAAATAACTAAATTTGAATATAATTGATTTTGTATGTTTTTAAAATAAATTTTCAGAAAAAGCTTCTGCCGTAGGGAAATTTGTGTTTAGTAAAATTTTCGGGATTTATTTTTTTTTTCTCTGGTAGCAACCCTGGTGGAATATTGCAAAACTTTAAAATTAGTCCTTTTCATATTTTCCTCATGTAAAAAGCATATTCCAAGATAAAATAGGGTAATTAAGTTTCAACACATTCTTTCGTGTTTATCGAGTTTCGTGGCCGGAAGTAGGATAACCAAAATTAAATAAAATTTATTTTAATATAACTAAAATAAAACCGTCATAATAATCTTCAGCTACGTCATTTTTATTTTTGATAAAAAATTATACATGATAAGTTTTTTTTACGCTGGTAGCGCCCCTGGTGGGAAATTACGTAACTAAATTTTTAAAATGGATATTTTTTATACTTTATTTTCCGTTTGCAACCATACTCCAAGTTACAATTATATAGGGTAATTAGGGGGCTCTGACCCCTGCAATCTGCCCTTGCCAACCCAAGTTCAGACACTGCAGAATCTAAAAGCACGCTAAATCTGATCGGTTTTAAAAAGATTAGAGAAGATTGAATTATACTGAAAAAACCTGTAGCGTTCTCTCTGTAAACTGGTTTTCATTCAGTTCCCTTTTATTGCAAAACTTTAAGGCAGAATCAGTTGCTGTTAAGGCATCCATTGGTTGTTTTCGTATTTGGTTAAAGAATATCAGTTAAACATTTGAGAAGAAGCTAAAATAAAATGAATTATGTAAATTGAGTCTTTGTCTCTCGGTATTTTTTAACAGCGTTTTAAAACGATTGACATAATACAATTTACTACAATTACTAACATTTGCTGCTGTAACCCCTTCAAGGGCTGTGGTTCATTTTTGGACCACTTAATTTTAATTCTTAAATGCCACATTGGCACCAGAATATCGGGATGAAAATTTTCCTTATATTAAGCAAGTGAACAAAAGCATTTTTGTATTTCGAAATTTGTTTGTAAATTCTGGTGTCATTCACTGATTTCAAGATTTTACGAATAGAAGTACCTTTCCCGTGAAAGGGTTAAACGCATATTAATGTATTTTTATAATTTTAAAGTTTCCTTTCTCTTTTAATATTCACGTGTAAATACAATTTTCAAGACATAATTTTCAATATTTTCCTGCTTTTAACACGTACTTATTTAATAGTAATAATAAAGTATTTTTTTCTGTTTATAATAGTCACGTGAAAATAAATTTTTAATCGTTAGAAAATATTATTATTTGCGCTGTTTTTAGAATTGAAAACAATCTTTATAATAATAGCCTAAGTCATGTGACTATCATCAACAGTTCCAGGCGGATCCATTTGCTTTTTAATATTCTAGGCGGCCATTTTGGTACTTTAATGTTAGCCAGCCACGGGTGTGATAAGTCGCCAAATATTATTCTATCGCCATTATTTCATTTAAATTATAATAGTCCAAGTCATGTAACTGCCGTAAACAACGGGCTGATTCCTTCGCTTTTCATAAGAAAGGTTTCCATTTTGATTAAAGAATCAAAATTATTTTTTCGAATAAAACTACATAAAAGTTGCCATGATCACAAACAGTTCCTGGTACTTTTATGTTAGCCGGGTGAAAATCTCGCCAATAGCTTTTTTTTAACTCGCCAGTTAGCCTTTTTTTATTTTTCGAGTAGTAAATTAAAATGGTGCTACTTGGTTATCCCATCGACCAAAAAACTATCGCCAAACTATAAGATTAAATGCTAATAATGGTTGATCGTAAATGTCACATTCACTTGACTTTAAAGAAGTTACACATGTTCACGCCATCAACTGATTTTTATTTCGACGTTTTATTTGTATTTTTATTAATGTTATACTAATTTATTTTTTCTTTCGTTATTTAAAATGAAAAATTATGTCAATTTGTATAAATTGGCGAAATTAGTGGACGGGAGAAGTAGTACCATTAAAACATTGCTTTGAAGTGGAAATTAAATGTCATGATTTGTTGCATTGTCATATACGCACCGGATTTGGCTTGATTTTTTTTTTTTTTTTTTTTTTTTTTTTGACAATTAAACATCGTTTTCGAATACCAGTTACATATGTATTTTTAAATTATTTTCTGTTATTTTTTACATGAAATAATAAATGAAAAAAGTTTAATTTATAACTATAGAACAAAACAATTTATAAGATTTTTTGTAAATAAAAGGAAAATAAATTCTAATAAACATTTATTAATAAATAAGCAACAATACCAGGGTTACTATGTCAGGCAAAATAACGCCATTTTGGTGCCAATTAGGTACCCCGTATGGTACCCGTTGCGTATATGACATCTGTGCCTAATATTTTTCTTTTCGTTTCGTTTAAAAAAAAAAAAGAAAGAAGTGAAAGCCATTTATTTTAAATGTTTCCGTTTTAAGTGAAAGTTTTGTATTAAATAAAATAATAATGAAATACAAATTGAATTATGATTAAAGTAACGTGATGCATTTTTTAGCTTTCTTAGCATACATTTAAGGGAGGTCAAACTGGTCGCCAAATTAGTTTAAAATAATAACATTTTCTAAAATATGAAAAAAGATATCTGTTATGATTAAAATTTGAGATGCCATCATTAGAGAAAAGTATTTAAAATTAGAAAAAAATTAATATTTCGAAAACTTATTCGAATTAAAAAATTCTAATACCACTTTTAAGATCTGTGGATCTATACTGATTTTTGGTGTTAATTACATCGCAAAATATTCCATATTTTAGGTGAAATTCGCCGTGAAACATAATCAGTTGTTTATTCAGTCGTTTCAAAGAATCATTTCATAAATTCGCTTCTTTTCAGTCGTTTCATACATCCGTTTCATAAATTCGTTTCATTATGATTTTATATATAGAGAGTAGATTTAAACTCAACTTTTGTAATGTCGAAAACACCCCATAGCGAAAAATATATTAACCGAAGTTAAATTAAAGTGTTTTTTTTTTTTTTCACGTTTCATTATATGACGGCTCTACTCAGGATAAAAATATGATCAGGATAAACATATTTTTTTCTGTTTCGCGTTTGTAGCGACCACTGGTGGGAAATTGTTTACCTACATTTAAAAATAATTCAAATAAGTTTATTTTTTCATGTTTTGCTGTATGAAGACATTTACACTGTTTACATTGAGTTTAAACTCATTTTATAATGCAAACAAATTTTAACTTCTGAATATGGAAATGAAGATACATTATCTAATCATTACGTATGCTAAGCAATCCAATAAATGTTTACATAAACACACAAATGCAAGTTATGTACAATTAGTCTGTCTACCGCCCTGCCCATCTATAGACAATTTAAATTTCTTATGATGTTCCTATTCCAAGAAATTTTACAAAAAGTTACTATGGTGGATTGCAATGCGTTTCCAACAACAGATGGACCAGGTACAAATTTGCAGCTAGTAAGTCGGCAGTTAATCAGGGGTTGGACACAAAGGACACGTACAGAGCTTCCTCGTATATATATAGCTTAGATTAGTGAGTAGATTAGAATGCAAACAAACCGATAAACAAAATCTTGTGAGAAAATTTTGAATGATAAGTTAAGTTAAAATATAGATAAACAAGCAAAATCTTCTTTTGTCATGATTTATTCAAAAACACTCTCTTGGTCAGCAGTTACCAAGCTATGGTCGCGACCCACTGGTGGGTCGCGGAACAATCGAGGTTTATCAGAAAAATATCTTTTATTTTATCTATTAAAAAACGATAAAAAAATGGAATATGTTAGGACAGCAATAAATATGATAGCTATTAGCTTAAGTAAAACTTCTTGAGAAGGCAGTGTTTTCTTAAACAGTCAGCCGATATCATGTTATTAACTCGTTGTAAGATATGACAGCAGTCGTTATGTTAACCTTGGGCCCCCAGCAGGGCTTTGCGGCTCTAGGGCATACTGCAGAAATAGAACTGATTGTAAAGTTGTGTTATGATTATAATTAAACGTATTTTTCATTACCTTTGTACTATGTGTATTTTCTTATTATTAGTCCTTTTACACACACTGGTATTATTCATTCTTGTTTTTGTTGATGATTATCATTCATACGAAAATATGCATTTTTCGTATGATAAGATAGTTGATGCTTTATAGATGTCATACAATAATTTCCATGCGGGTGTTAGATTCACCCTCATATGAGGTGGGTCGCGAAATTTTTTTTTTACTTAAAGGTTCGGCGCCTACTAATAGAAGTTGGTAACCACGGTTATAGGAAAACGGCTCATATTTTGTCGGAGATATATATGACTCAAAAATGAAATTTGTATCTTATATTTGTATAACAGAATTGATTTTACAGAGTGATTGAAAATAACGTGTCCAAAATTAAAGGGCAAAGCAGGCACTCAAAAAGAATAAAAAATCCCGCTGGAACATGGGGTTGAAAACGTCATCCGGGGCCGCTAGAGGGCGTTTCCATGAAAACACGAACTGTTCACATTGAACGACTTGACGTGTATAATTTGAGCACAATGGAGTTCCTGCACATTTCATCAGACATGTCAGAACACATCTGCAGGCCACCTCCCCCAGGCGATGGATTGGTCGAGGTGGACCAATCACATGGCCACCGCGATCAAAAGATTTGTCTCCAGTAGATTCTGTCTTATGGTCTCTTTTAAAGTACTTATTTGTGAAACACCAGTTTCATCGTAGGAAGACTTAGTGGTAAGAATTTTTGCGGCAGCATAATGTGTTCGAGATACAACTGATATGTTTGAGAAGGTCCATGCAGCATCGATGTAATGCGCGTCTCCAGGCCGGCAAAAACTTTGAGCATCTCCAGTAGTAATATTGGTCGTAAATGTGTAATACGTGTGAAAATACAGTATAAATAAAATGATGAAGAACTATTTTTGTTTATTCTTCTTGTATTACGTATAATTTGCCACCTCCTCTAACTGCTCGGATGGCGTTTGCGACCTCATGCTCATATGTGATTTCTAATTCTTTTTGCTTTGCCTTTTCATTTTGGCAACGTTATTTTGAGTCACACTGTATAATAATGTTAGTAAAACAATGAAGTGTGGAAGCAAACAGATATCATTTAATACGCTTAGATTTAAAAATATGTCCCAGTACTAAATTAGAAAAAAATTATATAAATAAATAATACATGGAGGCGGGGGGGGGGGGGAATTTTTCAATAAAAAATACTAAAAGGATTGCAGTTATATTATTAATAGTGTTGTTAAATAAACAACAAGAAATGTTGTAAACCTTACAAACTTACCAGAAAGTCTAAAAATCAAAATTGCTGTACAGTGAACTGCAAAAGTTGCTGCAAACTTTATATATTTGCTCTTTAAATGAAAAAGAAAAATTGCCATAAAAAACAAAATTACTTTAAATTTAGCTGCAATACAAGATACAAATTATTTACATTGCGCTTTAAACTTTTAAAAGAAAAGTGCGGTAAATTTATAGCAAACTACGATTGCACACACTTTGAAAGCATTTTTTTCCTGTAAAAATACAGTGTTTCTTATTTCTTACATTGAGGTGAAAACATATACATTTAACTAATAATTTTAATTGATTAAGTGATATGCAAATTTAGAGAAAATTGACTTTCAAATCTGAAATCTTATGAAAATAAATATGTATTTTTAACTAGAGTTGAACACTAAAAAACACAAAAGAAAAAATTCCAATTCTGACAATTTCACATTACTTTATTATACAATTTCATATTTATTATGCACAAAACAACACAGTTGTGCGGATACAAATAAAGAAAACACTTCCGTATTCACTCATTTTACATTTACCAAAAGTTAAAAATTACTTATTTCTTTTTTAAGCTATTACACATACAATATGTATTTTCTTTATTAGTCATAGATATAAAAATTCAAATTTGTATTATGTAGTGCATGTGATATCACGCAGATGTAAAAGGTACATTTCACAAGCAAAAGGAATTATTAGGTCATAAATATAATATTTATTTATTATGTACATATACTCACATAGTAGAAGAAATCAGTTTGTGACAAAGGTTTTACGATACAATATTCTTCAACGTTTTCGGTTCATGTGCCCGTTTAAACATCATTTCCACATATATAGACATTTAATGTACAATTAGGTGCTTTAAACATCATATTAATGATGTCTATGTAAGAGTATATATCACATAGTATATCTTAAACAAATCAAATACATAGAATATTTAATAAGTAATAATATTTTACAATAATATTCAAAAAAGCAGTTTTATAATAAATACATTTTTTACAAATGACATTTTATTTCGGTAAAAATTTAAAAACTTTTTAATACTGTATATAATATTTAATTAATTATAATTTTTAATTAATTGTTGGTTCTTCGCTTCTTTAGCAATGTGACAAATCACGTTTTATATATTCAATAATTTCGAGCATAATTTCACTGTTGAGGATTAATTGAATAATTAATTAAAAATTATATGTGTTCTCCGATGATGGGTTTGTTTGTGACTCATGTTTCGCCGCAGGATTGTGTGCTCATGAAGACTGCTCATCTTGTGCTGCAGTTGCAGCCTTACCAAAACATGTGGGAAATGTTAAGCTGGGCATCATTCCCGTACCTTAAATGGTAGAGCACTTGGAGCGCTATTCCAAAGGTTCCGGGTTCGATTCTCGGCTTGGACATTTTTCACATTGTTGGTTCTACGCTTCATTAGCAATATGATGAATCATTTATTATATATTTTTAATACTGGTTTCACTTATTTCCACAATTGAATTTAAATTATGCTATTAAGCAAAAGTACTGGTTGTTTGAAAATGAAAAAGCACATTTTATTAATTTATTTCATATAAGCTGTAAAAGACAGAGGTACATTCCGCACACTAGATTCAGGAAAGTCAAAGGCTTCTTCGATGATACATTATAGACAGAAATTCGGCAGCACAGACAGTCACCCCAACGAATTCACGGCTGAAATTCTAAAATTATTTAAAAATCGATTCGCATATTAAAACGCAATCGGTCTGCTAAGCCATATCTTGGTGGAAAACACCTAAAAAATTGATTTTAGCAGTTCATTCTCAGGTTTACCATTGTGTTTTCCTGCACCCAAAGGTATGAAAACATGGAGAAATTGGAGCAGGAAAACACAATGGTAAACCTACGAGTCAACCGCTAAAATCAGGTTTTTAGGTGTTTTCCACAAAGATATGACTTGGCAGACCAATTGCGTTTTAATATACGAATCTAGTTTTAACTAATTCTGAATTTCAGCAGTGAATTCGATGAGTTGATTGTCTGTGCAGCCACATTCCAGTCTACTAGGGTGCACTAACTGTACATAATCATTTTTGTCGTTTGATGACTTCTCAGATCTAAGCACTTGATAATCTTTGTCTGTGCAGCCACCTTCCAGTCAACTAGGGTGCACTAACTGTACATAATCATTTTTATCGTTTGATGACTTCTCAGATCTAAGCACTTGATAATATTTGTCTGTGCAGCCACCTTCAAGTCAACTAGGGTGCACTAACTGTACATAATCATTTTTATCGTTTGATGACTTCTCAGATCTAAGCACTTGATAATCTTATCTGTGGAGAAAGCTAGTTTCAGCGCCGGGGATAAAGATTTCTAAGGAGGGGGAGAACATCTATATATATACAGTGTCTCCACTCTGAACGGTGTCCAATGGCTAATTCCTAAATCGTTAGTCATGGACATATAGTTTAAATTACAAAAATGTTTTAAATCAGGTAAAGAAATATTTTAAAAGCGATTTGGGTCAATAACAAATTTCTTAAAAAATTATTACTAAATTTAAATTTTTATATGGGCCCCCGATCCTATAAGTTATATTTAATAAAATTTTCCTATTACACTGACAAGTAAGACAAAAAATATTATTCATATAACCCTAAAATTGAACGAGTTGTGAAACTTTAAAAATGCATGACCTATGCCACTTTTCTGCTCTGAAAACAAATGAGTTCGGCTTAGCTTTGAGAGGTCGCATACCAAGTGCTTAAAGTATTCGATTACCTTCTTTCATGTGTATCTGTGCTTTGAAAAACATTCTACAAGTATTACGATTAATTTAACGTTTATTAAGTTTAAGATTGGCTAAAATGACACATGTTTTATTTTGTCAGGATTTAAGACTGTTTTTTTATGATTTCTTTTAACAAAAATTATGTTATTTTAATATGTGATATGTTATAATATGTCATGTCAACGATTGTATGTATGTTTTGCCAGTTCAAAATTTGTACTCGAACTTTAACTCACTTTCAAATATCCGATCGAGATTACATTTTACATACTGGCACAAATTCGATCACAATTTAATATTATTATGATTTTCGGTGATTACTATTTATACTTATTTTACAGGATAACACAAAATTTTTCGGATAGATTACCGCCAAGAAGTTTAAGAAAAAGTTTTAAATTAGATAACACAAGACTGAGATTGTTGGTTTTTATTAACTTTTATGCATTTTTTAGCAATGAATCAGAAAAGTACCTTAATTTTAAACCATCATGTAAGGATATTTCTCAAATCATAAATTGTCAAAGTTAAATAATAAAAAAATCGGAGTAGGGGAGATGGCTGTGTTTTATAATTTTGATAATTGATTTTTACGTTTTAACCATCAGATTAGAATATTTTTGCAAATCATAAATGTGTAAGTTCAAATATAGCGAAAATCTCATACTGTAAAACATATGTAATTTTTTTTTTTTTTAATTCAATAATTTATTCAATATTTTATCTTATCTTGGGATTCTTAAAGGTAAACAGCTGAGTGGTCAGATGATATGGGGGAGGAAGTTCAATTTTAAGTTTGAACTTTTTAACTTTGAAATTTGCAAGTTGCGAAAAATCCTGATGTGATGGTTAAAAATGAAGGTCAATTTCGGATTCAGCGGTACAGAATACATAAGAATCAATTATCAAAAGGTAAAAAACATGACATAACCTAAATTTTGCAGGCTAGTGTAATCTAATAATATTTTAAAATACGTATCATTTTGTAAAGAATTGGGGGTGTTAATTTAGCAGAATTTTATTTAACAAAAATTCTGTTTTTTCCTTCTTTTTAAATGTTTATTGCAAATTGCATAATTTGCATTAATATGTCAGAATAAGTAAACATTTCAAATTTATATTGTAATGTTAATTTTACTCTCAACCATTTTTTAATATATCTGACGAAATTATATTTCTACTAGGGGGAAGTTATCGTTAGGAAGTATTATTCTTTGCGCTGTTTTAAAAATTGAAAACAATCTCTATAAAAATAGCCTAAGTCATGTGACTGTCATCAACAGCTCCAGGCGGATCCCTTCGCTTTTTATATTCCAGGCGGCCATTTTGGTACTTTAATGTTAGCCAGCCACAGGTGTGATAAGTCGCCGAATATTATTCTATCCCCCGTTATTTCGTTTATATTGTAATAGTCCAAGTCATGTAACTGCCATAAACAACGGGCTGATTCCTTCGCTTTACATAAGAAAGTTTTCCATTTTGATTAAAGAAGCAAAATTATTATTATTATTTTTTTTTTTTTGAGTGGTAAATTAAAACGGTGCTACTTGGTTATTCCATCGACCAAAAATCTGTCGCCAAACTAAAAGATTAAATGCCAATAATGGTTGATCGTAAATGTCACATTCACTTGACTTTAAGGAAGTTACACATGTTCACGCCATCAAGTGATTTTTATTTCGACGTTTTATTTGTATTTTTATTAATGTTATACTAATTTATTTGTTCTTTTGTTATTTAAAATAAAAAAATATGTCAATTTGTATAATTTGGCTATTTATATAATTTGGCGAAATTGGTCGACGGGAGAAGAAACAACATTAAAACGTTGCTTTGAAGTGAAAATTAAATCTCATGATTTGTTGCATTGTCACATACGCACCGGGTTTGGCGTGATTTTTTTTTTACGACAATTTGGCGAAAACCTCGTTTCCAAATACTTGTTACATATGTATTTTTAAATTATTTTCTGTTATTTTTAAATTGAAATAACAATAAATTAAAAATAATTAATTAATAACTATAGAACAACACAATTTATAACATTTTTTGTAAATAAAAAGAAAATAAATTCAAATAAACATTTATTAATAAATAAGCAACAATAGCCGGGTTACCATGTCAGGCAAAATAATGCCATTTTGGCGCCAATTAGGTACCCCGTTGCATATATGACATCTGTGTCTAATATTTTTCTTTTCGTTTCGTTTTAAAAAAAAAAAAGAATGAAGTAAAAGCCATTTATTTTAAAGGTTTCAATTTTAAATGAAAGTTTTGTATTAAATAAAATGATAATGAAATACAAATTGAATTCTGAATAAAAGTAACATGATGCATTTCTTAGCATACATTTAAGGGAGGCCAAACTCGTCGCCAAATTAATTTAAAATAACCTTTTCTAAAATATGAAAAAAAAAAAATATTTGTTATGATTAAAATTTGAGTTGCCATCATTAGAAAAAAGTATTTAAAATTAGAAAAAAAAAATAATATTTCGAAAACTAAATCTAATTTTAAAATTCTAATACCAGTTTTGAGATCGGTGGATCAATACGGATTTTTGGTCTTAATTTCATCGCAAAGTATTCCATATTTTAAGAGAAATTGCCGTGAAACGTAATCAGTTGTTTAATCAGTCGTTTCATAGAATCGTTACATAAATTCGTTTCAATTCGATTCATTAGGATTTTATATATATAGGGTAGACATAATTTGTGAATGACCCTCAATTTGCAGCAAAAAATATGCTCCAACTTTAAACAGCAATTACTCGGTCAATTTTAATCGTAGAATAACGGGACTTCTTTTGTATTACTTTTCAGTGTAAAAGGAAAATTTTATTAAATATAACTTATAGGACCAAGGGACTGAATAAAAATTTAAATTTTGTTATTTTTAAAGAAATGTTTTTATTGACACAAATTGCTTTTAAAATATTTCTTTACCTGATTTAAAACATTTTTGTAATTGGAACTATTTGTCTATGACTAACGGTTTAGGAATTAGCCATTGGACACCGTTGAGAGCGGACACCTTGTATATATATATACATATTGATATAAGAACAGGGAAAGTTAGAGACTATTAATAATAGACTGGTGTCCAAAATTAAGGAGCAATCACAGAATGCTAATTTTCAAGTACGCTTATACTCAAAAGGAAATAATATAATTCGAATAATTACTATCTCTACATCACAGCTAGTCTATATAACATCTCATTCATGTCACACATGATCACAAATGTCACAGTCACTACAGTGAAGTACAAAAATAGGAAATTCCATATATCTCATAATGAGTCTCAAATGATCACTATATGTGACTCCACTGTGACGTCACTGTAAATTCTGCTTTGTGACGAGTCACCATGTGGCTTTACAATGTAGTTACATTGTGACTCTCATGTGACTGTTATCTGTAGACTCAATTTCAAAGTCATCGTGAATGCTACATTGTGATAAGTTACCACATACTGTCACATTAAAGTCACATGATGACTTTCAGGTGATTGAGCGACTACTGTGAAGTCACCATGGTGCTCTTTTCTGAAAAGTCACCCTGTGACTATTCTGTGATATTATTCGGTGACTTATAATGCAACGTTCATGATGACTTTGAAACTGAGTCTAAAAATGGCAGTCACATGAGAGTCACTATTTAACTACATTGTAAAGTCATCTGGTGACTTGTCGCAAAGCAGCAGTCACATTGACGTCTCAGTGGAGTCACATATAGTGATCATTTAAGACTCATGATGAGACGTGTGGAATTTCCTATTTTTTGTTTCACCGTAGTGACTGTGACACTTGTGACCATGTGTGACATGAATGAGATGCTATATGGGCTATCTGTGTTGTAGGGATAGTAATTATTTGAATTATATTCTTTTCTCTTGAGTATTCGCGTTCTTAAAAATTAGCCTTTTGTTACTGGTCTTTAATTTTGGACACCAGTGTAGTTATTAAATTAGTTATTTTTAAATTAAATTATTTTTTATCAATTTGTATGTTTATAAAAAATTATTTTATTATTATGTAATTCAAATGAATTATTTAATAAAATTAACGTCTAATTAAAAATTATGCACTCTTAATGATTCTGTAGAAATACTTTTTAAATAATTACATTCATACGTAACTGTATACTTGATTTAAATATCAATAGAAGCAAATTTGAAGTAAATTTTCACAACACTGCGTGCGATCGTGTTGTCTTTAATTTTAATTTTTGTGCGTGAATGAACTACTTATTCCGTCATCCCTTTAAGTTTTGCCAAGTATGTATGAATCTCCTGAAATCTGATTTTCATGGATATTTTGATTAATTATATAATAATTAGTTATCTGTGGTCGTTTAGCTGCTAAATATACTGCGGAAGGAATTAGATTCGACTGATTAGACGCAACTTGTTTATAGGAATAATCTAGTCACAAATTATACCCCATCAAAATTTGAATCAAAATCCTAGTCAAAATTTCAAAGTAGAGTTTTCCAACTGCTCAGTAACCAGTGAAGTTTCTATTTTGGACGCTTTTGGGGTGGTTTCTTGGACTGAGAAATCCACCAGCGTGGAAAGCAGTTCAAGGCTAAGAAGTATTGCATATTGCACTTTGAGGCGTTGCATATGGCGCTTTACATTATTACTATGTGGAGTGTTTCTTTGAATGGATTACACAAACCACAAATCTTGAAACTGGCTACATTAAAAACATTAATTTGAATTCTAAGGTGTACATTTTTTAATAATTACTCTACATAAAAATAATATTTAAAAGTTAAAAGTTTCGAAAAAAATATTCTTCCAATAAAATTGTATAAACTTCATACTAGCAAGAGGCCCTTTACCTGCGGGGCCCCAGAGATCCCCGCCCTTTCTGGGCCACTGTTGGAGGTACATTAAAGAAAGTGTGCATGTTCCCCCTATTCCAGCTTCTATTGAAGATTTTTAGAAGGAATTATGGAGGCCGTAAATTCAGTAACTAAGTATCAGCTAAATTTGTATGTGGAAAGAAATAAACAACGTTTTGATGCTTGTTTCGTAACAATGAGTACTCATGATCAAACAACACAGCCTAACGGACTATGGACAAAACTGTCAACTTTCTTTTACTGTATCCAGTGATTCGCGGAAGAATCAAGAAATGTAACTAAACAAATAAAGAAATATATTGTGAAATAAACAATATTTTTTTTTTCTGTTTTTAACAGTTTCTATGAAATAAATTCTTTATGTCTACTTTTTATTGATGAAACACACTGTATTTAAGAAGTACATTTAATATTCCATTTACAAAATTATTTAAACGATTGAAAATCATCCGTATTAATGAAAGCCTATATTTAATAAAATAACCTTTAAAGTTACCGCACATATTTATAGATTATATACAGTGTCACTTATAAAGTACATCAGAAATCAATAAAACTTTTGCATAAAATTTTTAGTTTTACGTAGTTATATATTAAAATGTTTCAAAACATACAAATATAAGTATGTAAAATAATGAGTTTGGAAGCAGTAACGAAATTTTCAATCAGTTAGGTTCAATAATATGAGCAAAATAATATAAAAAATTATATCCCTTAATAGAAGAAATATAACAAATAAACACTCCAGGATTTATTTTTCATACGTTTTATATCACTAAAATTGGCTTGTGAAATAGAAAAGGGAGATAAAAATATAGTGTTTTAACTGTAATTAATTTTTAATTATGCATATTCAAATTTATTTTCATAAATTTCTTTCATTTTCATTTATTTTCATACATTTCCACATGAAATCTCTGAAACAGCACGCTTCTTCGTGTTTTTCTTTCATTTTAGTTGCACTCTTAACATTTGCTTCCTTATTAAAGAAAACATGTCATAAAACATGTCATTTTACTCTAATAGTTCCATAGAGTAAAAACAGAACAGTTCGACCATACAAGTTTCCCAACTAAGACAGAAATATAATATACATATAATGGTAATTTACACAAATGCTTAATACTGCTAAAGTTAAAAATAACCAAATTTTATACAAAATTTCAGCTTTTGAAACCATTGAGAAATTGAGAAATTTAGTTTGAACTTACAGATGCAAACGCGAAGAAATTATTTTCAATAATTATTCCACAAAGATATTCATATTTTTAAGAACTTACAACTAATATTTGTATAGAATAACTATATTTTCTTTTCCGAAACTCGCATTTAAACTGCAATTTCTACAGATACATTTGAATAATATTTTAAAAATAGGAAATACTTGCTTATTTTTGTGATATTTTTAAAGGAACATCTCTTTTGAAATACATGGACACAAGAAAATATAGAGCATTATGTAAGAACAGGAAATAATAAAAGGCTAAAAGTTTTACGCTTGTGTACACACACAATATGTAGCACCAAACATTTAGAGTCATGCAAACACTATAGGAAAAAAGGTTTAGCTGAAAATAATTATTTACTAAAATCAAGAGCTTGTTCCTAGAAACGTTATTAAATATAAAATATTACATGAAAACTTTCTGAACTTTCACCAAACATGCGTCAGATTTTCGAACGTTATATGACATCTTTATAAAAAGGTACAGTTCTTTATATGTTTATGGCTCGTTACATGTTTGTGATTTAATTTTTGAGGGATGGTTGACATATTCGTGTATGTTGTTTTCAAAATAGTTTGAAAACTAGAGACGGAATAGGTACACATAGAGTTAACGGCTAGTATAACTTTGATATTAATGATTTTTTTTTTTTTTTTTTTTTTTTTTTACGTTTGAAATTTTATTTAAATTACCATAATAAATTTAACTTTAACAATGTGATTTCATAAAAAATACACATAAAATAGAAATTTCGTTTCATGCATACATTGTTGCAAGAAAATGCTGTGTAATCAAGATGCACAAACCGGTACTGCAGTCGATTAACGATACATTGTAATAATAAATATACAAAATGCATGGTAGCTATAATTTGTATTTTGAGAGACACGAAGATACGTTTTTAAAATTTCTGAAAATCACATGAATCCAATAAAACAGTACTGTGTGGTAATTTCCCTTTGTCTGAATACGGCAATTACAATATAATGAAAGCAATAGGTAAATATTGTAATATCGTAAGATTCTAGTTCCATTTAGATGAAACGAACACAAATTATAATCCATTACGCAAAGCGATATGTTATGTTCTTTAATTGAAAAGAAAAAAAATAACATTCAGCACTTTGCTCAGATTATAGCCATGCTTATTTTGAAGTTGTTATCAATAATTTGAAATGTAATTGCTCAAATAAAGGCTGTTTTGACTATGAAAAATTACAACTTTATCATTGATTGATCAATGTACCTGTTTGTAATATTTATCATGTTTTTATAAATTACAATCTTTATTTACCCTTCCGACAGCTATATATCTTTGCATTTGGCGTATATATCGTATGCTAGTTTACTAAAATATATCTTTAATTTCTTAAAATAATTTTAAAAAAGACAATGTCAAAATTAAAGAGGAATAATGTTCAAAACAACAACAACAACAACAAAAAAAAAAAACATCGCGTATTAATGATCCAGTTGCATTTAATACAAATCCTATAATTCCACAATATTTGGATTTAGCAAATAACAAAATAATTAAAACATTGTATTATTTCATTTTTCTTACAAGAAACATATCAGAAAAAGGAATTGCATTTTATCAAAAGCAACTAATACTGATGTTTAACTTATTTCAACAATTGTGTTAAAAAATGGTAACATATAAAATAATCTTATATTGTTTGAGTAAGTTTTTACTTAATATTAGGATAAGAAGGTACGTCAACAGACATTTATTAAATGCATGACAAGTATGTTAAAATATGACAATTCAAAGCTTTACATGATTGATCATATTTTCAGAAGTTACGTCTTTGTTTTCATAAATGTCATATTTGTTCCTCATACCTGACTTTACATGTCATAAAGGTTAATCACATCATCGATAAACTACTGGTCCTTTCTGTTATATTTGTCCGAACTTCTGAAGATCCCGCTCTTTGTCAAAGACCTCCTTTTAACGTCTGCGTCATTATTGTTGGAGTTTGTGTATGGATCTCATTGGTGCACAAGAAACAAAATGACTTCCGAAATTCTCTTCGAAATTTACCTGCGAAAAAAGAAATTATCCATACACATATACAAAATTCAGGTATAATTCAGGAAATCAGGATATGAGAGTATTTACAGCGTATTTAAAAGTGAATTGAAGGCCCTAAACTTATTCTAGTAGCAATTCAATATGAGCTAAATTTTAATCCAATTTATAGCTAATACGTCATCGACATAGTACATTGTCACATTATCGCGTATTGAAAACTTAACAGCATTGCAGAAATATTAACAAGACATATTTATAAACTATATATAAAAATCACTTCAAAACATCAAAGTACGCATTAATTGCTATAAGTGATAAACATACATTTTAAAATGGCAAAATACCTTTATTTATTTACATTTCGACATATTTCATTGCATCAGACGGCAACTTTCTCAAGGGGAAAAAAGTTGATTTTGTTTGTTGAAAAAAAAATGCTTTTTTTTTCTTGAGAATTTTGCCGTCTGATGGAATGAAACATGTCGAAATGTAAATAAATAAAGGTATTTTGCCGTTTTAAAATTTATGTTTATCACTTATAGCAATTAAGGCGTACTTTGAAAAAATATTTAGTTAATGTAATGTCGATAAACCAAATACTCTTAAAATATATGGGTTTTAATGGATATAATTCCTATTGGACATGACTCCAATATTTGGCTATTTTTTGGCTTCATATATAATAGATCTAGTGAAACACCTTTATTGAACAAATATGTTTGAAACAGGCCAATATTATACAAATATTGTTTTATCACCTTAACACTGGCTAAATATTTCTTGCTAACATTGGTACAATATTGATAAGATGTCAACACCCAATAGTGTGAGAATATTCTATGCAAATGAATACAGTATTGGCCCAATATTCAGCCATGTTATAGCAATAGGGCCTTGTTATTACGGTACTATATATTATTCTTAGATTGTAAAAAAGTATAATTTAAACATGTATAAAAAAACCATTCACGTTTAAGTGGCAACGTCTATTGTTACACCTTTCGTTATTCGCACATGTCAACTTCACGCAACACGTTTCAGTAATTTTATTATGAATGATTTGCATTAGGTTGCCCCTATAAAAGAGTTTCAACATAAGCACAGGGCGTTTGCCAAACTGAAGGAATTAAAAAACTATGAGAAGGCATATTCCGGAACTCGGCGATATACGCCTAAACGAGTTCAATTAGACAATTCAACAAGCATTAGATTTGTGATAATTTCAGAAACACTATGACGCTTTACGCTTCGTTTTTGTCCTAAATAATGTTGACTAATCAAATTTTATTTCTCGCATGTCGCCACTCTAATATAGAGTTACAGCATCTAGAATAAATAGTGTGGAAATCGGCTAGTAAAAAAATTCTTTAAAAAAGTGCTAAAATATTGAATCCTTAAATGTCCAGCAATGTAGAAATCTAAAGAGTCAATCGCAGCGATTGCTGCAAAATATCTTCTAAAATTGCAAAACGATTGGTACTCTAGCACTCTAATAATACGTGGCTTAATTTGAAATTTGAAAATTTCCCGCAGATGTCGCTATAATTAGGTCTTCGGATTTCAGCATCGTTGCATACTTAAAGAATTCAAATTTTTAGCAATTTTTTGGACAGCAGATTTCCGCATCATTTATTCTAGACGCTGTAACAGGTTTTTGCACATAATTTTGTCTTTCATTGAGGGATCTGTTAAAAGATGAATTAAAGTAATTCGAGATCAAAATAAGGGTGCAATATCCTTTCTACGGCGAAACCACCTTTAGCCGGTATCGCGAAATCAGAGTATCACCAAAGAGGGTTATTTCATCTAAAGATTTCAGACGACTTTTAGGGGTTTGTATACAAAGCGAAGAATGGAATATTGAAATTAAACAAAAAAATGAATATCAGTTTATTGTAATATCAGAAAACGGTCTACTATTAAAAAAATGAATACATCAAACGCCGGAATGTACTAGAGATACTGCTCAAAGCGTTCTCCATTGGTGGCACAATTGAATGCGTGACAGTACTGAATCCTGGACATGTTAGAGCATAGCAGGTGTGCAAACTGTCCGACAATAAAGGATGAGGCGCTGTTTCAGATAAACCAGAGAAGTCGTCTCAGTCACATAGACATATATCTTGATGTAACACCAGAGATGGAAGCCCATGGGAGTCAAGTCCGGTGAACGCGGTGGCCACTCTACCGGATCATCAAATCCAAGAATCGGTTGACCGAACTCGGTGGCCAGATACGCCCGGACGTTTGATGTTTTATCCGGAGAGTGCCCCATCATGTTGAAACCACACCCGGCATGCATGTCGTAGAGCTAGCTCTTCATGCCAGTCACGTACCCTGTTTCGTAGCAGATGCAGATAACGATCGCCCGTTAAGGTACCATCGAAGCAGATGGGTCCAACAAACTGGATTCTCCATATACCGCACCACACGTGTCGTACTGCGCGGGCGATGTGGAGGTTTTCCAGAGACCACTAAGGCACATTGTGCACGTTCACAATGCCACCCAGTGTAAACTTTGACTCATTTGTACACAGAATGTCACAAAGGAACGACGGATTTCCTTCTAAGGTTTTCAGTATGAAATTACAATAATCAAATCGTCGTCTGTCGTCACCCAGCATCAATACTTGTACCAGTGTCGGATGGTGTGGATGCGCATCATGTGCATGTAACAAATGCCAGAGATGCTGACCACATGCCTCGCTTAGTTCCGCCGTGCTCAGTTGTGGAATTAAAAGGGCGAATGCCAGTATCTCCTCCGGTGTCACTCGAACATTACACCTTACCCGTTTACTTGTTCTGGATCGTGTTGAAACAGAAGCGGTCTCTCTAGGATGGTGAAATGCGCCAGTTGTAGTTTCATGTGTTGGATGAAGTGTTACGGAAATGTTCTAAATAAACACTCGCAGCCTCTCTGGCATTCCTTTGACATTCACAATGTAATAAGTATCATTTTGGCATTGCATGTATGCGTAGCTTTCCATCAGGTTCTCAGCGCTGATAGCATGTCCACTGCTAGATGGCTCGTGTTTTATCCCTAACGTGTGGCCCTGCGGTACTATTGTTATTTGGATAATTCCAATTTTAATGCTCGTTATAGATCGGCTGGTCGTTTGCATTTATATAGTCCTTAGTGAGCATATTTTATTTTCCGATTGTCGATTCTACCTACTTTGACTTTTGAATGTTGTTCGACCCATAAAAGTTAGCTCAAATTTTTAGATGAAATAATCCTCTTTGGAGATTCCCCTATTTAATGACACGGGCTAAAGGCGATATCGCCGTAAAAAAGGACATTGCACCCTGATTTTGATTTCCAATTACTTTAATTCATCTTTTAACTGATCTCTCAATGAAAGGCAAAATCAGGTGTAAAAACTTGAAACTTTTAAATTTAATAACTGTGTCAATTTTTGTAGTATAGATGTAAACTTTTTGTGTTATATATGTTATTATATGAGTAAACTTTTACTAAATATAACTATAAGGACTGGGGACCGTATAAAATGTTAGATTTCGTAATTTTTATAAAATTGATTTTTTACTTTAAATAATGCCACAACTTGAATATCTACCCCATTTGAAACATTTTTGTAATTGGAACTATATGTCTACGATCAACGATTGAGAGATTAAAGGTCGGCGATAGATAACATTTTGCACCCTGTATATTAGATACAAATGGGAATTTAGCTTCTGATGCTTAGAACGAGAGTTCTGCTGAGTGGATTTTCTGGAATATACGCTGTTAATTAGATAATTTTTCTGAAAAGTTTTGGTATTTCCACGTTGTGAAACTATGGGGAATAGTTCTATTAATGAATGATAGTTCTATTAGATTATGAAAACTTAGCCTCTTTAAAAAGATTCTGCTGAATGGATTTCGATGGAACTTGCACTGTTTGTTTGATACTTTCTTAGTTAAATTTGTAGTATTTAACATATCGTTCCACTTTGCAAATATAGAGCTAAGAGAAAAAATCGGTAATCAGGTGAATCATGTTATGACACATTAGCCATTTTAAAACGTTCTAATTTACTGTTTTCGATGAGAATTGCACTGTTAGCTAGATAATATTTTAGAAAATGTTATAGTATTTAATATATCATTCTACGTTGCTTAAATATAGAGCGATGGGGGGGGGGGGGGGATTTTGTAACAAGATAAACCCAATTACAAAAGATCTGCCTTTTTAAAAATTGCTAATGAACCTTATATATATATATATATGACTTGATTTGTTAGTTAGATAATTTATGGAAAATTAAAATGTAAAAATTATATGTAAAATTTTCATCCGAAATTAAAAATTTACATAAGCGTGCGCATATACGTGAGCAGGACCGAAAGCAAAAACTTTGGTTATAAACAAAATATATAATGAATGAAATCATCAACATTATTTTAAAACAGATTATAATCTGTACTAAATAAAAAATGTAATTTAACAAATCCGTAAATGTATTATTCTTATACTGTTTGCTATTCTATTATTCTATTACAGGGTAACAAAAGAAAAAAAAAAAAAAAAAAAAAAAAAAAAGTTAAAATTTTCGTAAAGCAATGATTTTGTACTTCAAATTTAATATACTTAATATAAATAACTTTTTTTTTTCGTAATTAATTAGTTTTGAAAACAGGTAGTTCATGCAATATGAATAAATCAGAACACACGTGGCAGATATTTACAGGGGAATATAAAACTTTTAATATAAAATATCACTTTCATAATTACCGTAAAAACAATTAATTAGGAGTTTCTTTTGAATTCTAGCGTTAGTCTAAACATTAGCCTTTGTGACTAATAATTACAAAAAATAATATTAGTTATTATATCCATATTTAATTATGGCGGTAAAAATATTGTAAATCTAATACTTCATTTTCATGGTTTCTTAATATTCTATTTTTCTAAAGTTAGGACATTCAGCAATATTAATGTATAGAATTCGCAGAAATGTATTTTCAATAAATGCCCTCATGACGTTTCCAGTTATTGAGGAAATTAATTAATTAATTAATTTTTTCACTTATGAGGAAAATTTCAGTGTTTGGTTTTAATACAGAGAATGAAGGAATATTTTCTGTGGCAAAAACAATATTTTTGTTTTCTTAATTTCTTGCGATTCATTATATAACAATTTTAGCTTTAATCTCTAAACTAATTTGTTTATTTTATGCAATGTATCAATGTAATATAATGGTTATAATGTATTAAATTTTTCTCAACCGTATATTTAAGTTTTAATATGATTAGAGGAAACTTTTTTATGATATTAATAAAAAACTATTAATTTTTCTTTAACGAAAAGAAAATATACCATGAGAAATTATGAGCAACATATAATTAAATTACATGATTTTAAGATACTTGATTAATTTTTCTTCAATATATAATTTTTGCTCAAGATAATATTTCAAATATAAAAAAAAAAAAAAACATATGTACTAGGTAATAATTTGAGTAATTAGTAAAAAGGTAATTTTATAATTGAATCCTAAATAATTATAGAGTGTCTTTATAGGATATCAGCGTTTTATTAGCCTAAACATCCACTATAATTAGCGAGAGCCCCAGTACATTTCAAATATCTTACCATTCATATAATGAAGATAAAAAAACATATGATTTAAAAATATTTTATTAATTTATATTGAAAATGTAATTGTTACTCTAGGTAATATTTCAAATATAAAATAAACACACAAAGTAATGATTAGAGTAATTAGTAAAAAGGTAATATTTATAAATGATCACCAAATGCTATTAGAGTATCTTTATGGGATAGTAGACTCTTAATGGCCTAAACATCCATTGTAATTAGCGAGAACCCCTATATTTTTCTAATGTCTTACCATTCACATAATTAATGTAACATCATATAATTTATGTATATGATTTAAAAATACTTTTTTAATTTTTATTGAAAATATAATTTTTACCCGACGTAATATTTAAAATATAAAAAACATGCTAGACAATAATTAGAGTAATTAGTAAAAATGTAATTTATAATTGAACTCTAAATAGTAATACAGTGTCTTTATGGTATAGTAGCGTCTTAATGACCTAAACATCCACTTTAATTAGTGAGAGCCTCTGTACTTTTCAAATATCTTACCATTCATAAAGTTGTATATTATTGGATTGACAGCACTATTTGCATAACACAGCCAATGTGAAATAAGGGAAGCTACTGTTGTCAGTTGAGTTTGAGGTAATCCAGTCGTGTACCTGAAATATTAAAACAGATATAGTAAAAAATATGAAATACAGGATGCATGACGTTATTGCTGCCAAATAACCAATTCCTAAACCACTACTTACAAATATATACTTCCAACAAAAATTAGTTCAATATATATATATATATATATATATATATATATATAGTATACATATTTAGTTCAATAAGCGATTTAATTAATATAATTTTAAAAGTTTATAAATTTTAATTCAATGTGAGCTCCAGCTGTGAGATATTACATTTAGTACAGTAATATCCATACATGAATGCGAAAAACAAAGAAAAACAAAACAAAAAGAACTATAGAAAAAGGCCAAATTTAATCAACTTATCTAATTTTTAATTTCATACATTTTTGTCCTTTTTGAGTTTTTAAAAATAGTCGCAGTCAAGAACTTGTGAAATTATACATAAATTGAAACTACAATGTAGTTCTATTGGGGTTAAATAACATCATCACTGAATTATATAATATCAAAAGGTTTTAGAGCATTCTAAAACCTCGTTATGAAACGTATGATTAAGTTTTACTAAAGATTTTATATTTGAACTCTGACTAACACTTTTAAAAATTTTAACAAATATTTTACTTTTTGTATTTGCATTGCCATAAAAAAAGATAAGCAATATAGTGATTTGTAATTCACTAGTAATCAAACAATAAAGTACCACACACGTATTAACCATACATTGCGACTAATGCCATGTGCGGTTGATTTATTATGGGGCTATGGTCATTTTTTGCGCACGAGATCTAAACTGAACGGAATCTCAGTTTGAAGAGAAATTTAACCTACTACAAACATCCATGCCCGATAACAAATTGAACCCTGCACTTCTTGTCCAGTAGCTAGCACATTAACCGCTAAATAAGCAGGTGGGCCTGCCATATGTTGAAAAAACAATAATATTATACAGAATATTAAAAGTAAATGGTATAGCTATCTAACGTGTATCATAGGATAAACAAACAACATGGACACATTTTCATAAAAGTGAATATTGTTATATGCTAGCCCTGATGTACACACGGGTTATTTTTTTTTACCTCAAGGCAGTAAAAAACAGCAGGGTGCTACAGTATAATTTGTTTAGTGTTTTTTTCACAGTTCTGCATGTTTACGAGAAATTCAGATTTCAATAAAAAGCATTTGTGCAGAATTTCAAATTTTGTTAATTTTAGCATAATAATTCTAAAAGGGTATTGCACTTCACAAATATTCACAACTATTGGGTACTGTAATCCGCACAATTTGGATAAATTACTTATAATTCATCCCCTTTCCTAAATTCGTCCCACTTAACTTCACCGCTTCTGCGAAAGTGGCGCAACTTATGACGCAAGGCACAGGGGACGTCAGTATTGAAAGTTTCGTTCGCTAAGAAGCTTACATAAATTAAAAACGCCAAATTTCCTATTTTTAGAAGAACCTGAGTTCTTATTAATCCGTTTGTAGAACGTTATTTACTATACCGTATCTATTTCTTATTCATTGCATGTACTTTACGTATGTAAGATGCTGGCAGTAACATAAAGTGAGTTTTAGGACGTTCATTTCATCTTACGTAAATTGAAGCTCCGTCATATTGGGAAGTAGCGTGGTCCCAATTTCGTCCCCCTTGCAGTTGTTATTTTCGTCCCGGCGACGAAATTAGGAATGTTTTTTCATGACATTTTTTTCATTTCCTCATGTTTGGGTCACTAGTGTTTCTTTATGTTATTCTTCCACTGATAATTAGTACATTTCTTTGTGCCTTACTTTAATCTAATTAAATTACTGATCCATTTAGAAATAAATTTGGATTTTGTTATATGTTAAGCCTCGACGTATTGGATTTTTTGGAGGGACGAAATTGAGACCACTTTTTTTTCTTTTGCACTTTTTAGATACTTTTGAAAAAACAATTTTTCACATTGTTAAAATTTTTTTAGACGGTATTTGCCTATGTTTCTATGTGCATAGGTAGTTAGTCTATGTAAAACCCAAATTTCGTAGGTTTTCACTGAAAATTACATTTAGGGCCTAAAAGTGACTGGGGGATGCGAAATATGGGTACTTTACCCTATTCTAATTGGGTACTTTCACCCAGTCGAAAAAGAATAACTATCAAATTTTCAAATGTTAAAAAAAAAGATATATGGTGTACCAAAGTGTACCAAAAAATTAGAGTGTTTTTTTCGAATTTTCAGTGTGAAATATTAGTGATAATGCTTAGTGAAATGCAATGAAAATACATATGGAACGCAATAAAAACAAATTTATCTCTTCGAAATTTTTTTTTTTTTTTTTTTTTTTTACTATCTGAACCGGCCGGCGTTTCACGTGCCCGTGATAATAAACTTAAATAAACTTCCAATTTCTATGATTTTATATCATTAACTAGATTTTGCATGAATTTATATTTTTAAATATAAAATTTGCAAAAAAAAAAAAAAAAAAAAAAAAGTAATAAAAGCTCTTGTAAGAAGACATTTTCTTTAAAGGGTCTTTCCATACTTTTATTTTTCATTTTTTTTTTTAAGTATTTCTTGTCCGAAGTCTTCAAAAAATTTATAAAGAGTATAAATATAAACATTTTGCAGCGCGTGTACAAATTTCGTGAAAAAATATTGATATCTAGTTATAAAAGAAATAGGTTTTCTTCTTGCTTATTTGTTTTTCGTGTAGGTCATTTAAGAAATCAGAAAATTGTTCTTATTGCCCGAAATCTGTGAAATTTTAAAGGGTTGTAAATATAACTGTATACAAGCATTCTTTAAAATTTTGGGGGAAATATGCATATTTAGTAGTGAAAACATCAGCCTAAGCAACACGGAAACTCACCGCTTTTTACCGTTTTCAGCAAAAATATCTCAGATTTTAGTTTTGAAAACGACCCTTTAAAAAAATTCCTTTCAAAGGGTTAACAACAATATTTTTCGACCTGATTACTGCATTTACGACATAAAAGTACGAAATTTAAAGATATGCCTTTCTTTATTCTTTATCTCTAACGGTTCAGACGAATAAGTACAGCATTTGGTTATTACCTTTTACGCGATCCTCAAAGTTGGGACTGAGCATGTGGGAATGCGCCTCCATCGGTTTGTCAAAAAGATCGTTTTTTAATGAGTTTTTAAGTAATATCTGAGCTAATTAACAAAAAATTAAAAAATATGACCCTCAGGTGCATTAGAGCCTGCCTTGGACTATCCTCACACAATTTTTCCTATCTATCGCTACACACACATCTATAAGCACTAAGACTGAGCGATGTTTTCTTCTGTTAATATAGATTATTATTTTTCCCATGATCTAGACTAGATAGATCAGAAACGAAAACACATATTTTTTATATGAAAGTGAAAATAGCGTGTTTTGTAGAGTTATACTATTATTTTTTATTTTGTTGAATAATGGCATAGTTGATATATCTGGTGAATTTCAAACGAAAGTGAGACATGCTTTTACTTATAATTTAAAAAGAATATATAATTTCAAATTTTTATTTTATATTAGAGCAAAAGATCCTCTACTGATAAATTTTCTCTTTATTAATTATCTCTGAAACATTTCCACTCGTTTTAGTAAAGAAATTGCTCCAAATTCGGTGTGTTGCAGATCCTTTACTTTTTGTCATAAAGCATGCAAATAGATGTTGTTGTTTTTTATGTTAGTGGTTTTTTTTTTACAGAATTTTATAAAATATATTTTTATCTCCTTTAAAAAAGTAATAATAATTGGAAATTTATATCTATTACAAACGGTATAAACATCGATTTAACGTAAGAAAATCTCTGTATAATTAGACTTAGCTCAAAAGGAATACAATTATTACTTCCATGAATAAAATTTCCAAAAGCATTTTTAAATAATACTGTAGTTAAAATTTCTTTGAGTGGGGGATTATTTTCTTGAACTATTTACTTATATCGCTTTTCCCAATTTTGTATAAGGAACGCGAAATAGAAAATTTGGCTTAAAATATTATTAGAAATCAGGATTATGTAAAACAGACACAAATGCAAATATTTTCAAAGCACAAGGTAGCTTATTATGATTTGCTACTTACTTAGGTTTTGATATTTTTAAAATTATCTTTTAGTAACTGTAAAATCGATTCTGGTAAATATGAATAAAGAAAATAATCAAAATAAATTCCCCTTTTATGAGTTCCGAATAAATACACTGTTAAAAATTTCTATAAAAATACAGAGCATAAACAGAGACTCTCTAAATTTATACTAGTTCTCGGTTAAATGCATTTGATTGAGTTTCTCGGTCATCATTTTACAAACATTTCCCTCTTCTTATAAGAAGTTCTCTGTAGGGATTTCCATGTCTTTATTTGAAAATATTTTTATCTTTTTCATAGTCTTTAATTTAAAATACAAACTTTTAAAATTCGTTTACAGATTTATTCGAAATATTAAAGAAGAAAATCTGGATTGAAAATTAGAATATCTCAGAAAGGAAAATTAGTTTCTGTGAATTTAGCAGAGATTTTTATCGACAATCACTTTGCAGTCGTTTCATTCATCATGTGCATGTTTGTTTGTTTGTTTTATTGAACACATACATCAGATTTGTGTGCTTGACACCAGGGTCCGCTTATAAGTCATCGTCGATATGTAGGGACGAGATAGCACAAGGAAATTTACAACACCAGAGAATTACTTCCTGGGGGCTCCACAAAGAGTGTGCAACGGAGCCGGCGGGATTCGAACCCGCCCCCACCTACGCTCTCAAGCGATTAGCGCCGTGGTGTCTTATCCACTCAGTCACGGTGGACCCCCATCATCACGTGCATGAAGCTTGTTAATATTAAAAGTAAGTAAATAAAAGTGTTTCACCGCTGAATCATACACTGTAAAAAAAAATCTGTAGTTCTACAGATGTAAAGTTACATGCTTACTAAACTTTCACCTGTAACTGTACGATAAAAGCTGCAAATCTACAAAACTAGTTTTTGTAAAGCTACAAAAATCTGTAACTTTACAAATGAATCTGCTAAAATTTCAGTAATCTTACTAAACTTTTATTTGTAACCCTGGCTGCAGTTACATGAAAAGTTCTCGGAATCCCAGTTTTCAAGAAAATTCTTAGTAACCTTACAGATTTTTTGATTTTCGGCACAAAAGTGTCTCTGTTACATGAAATTTTGTTGTTGCCGTTACATGAAAAGTTCTAGGAATCCCAGTTTCCTAGAAAAACTTTAGTAACTTCACAGATTTTTTTTTACAGTGTAGAACACATCCTTTACACACAATAGAAACAGCTCTTACACTCTCAAAAAAACTTTCTTCAATTCACGTAAATTCTACTGGCAGAAGAGCTGCCGGTATATTTCCGTAAATTAACGAATATCCGTTTTTCCCTCCTTTACAGGAGGTAAAATATCCGTCAATTGAAGAAAGTTGGCAAAAAGTAAAAGCAGCTGACGTTGGTTTCGAAGCAGCCATCTTACCGTTATGAGACGAGCAGGCTAGCACTGAGCTATAGTTGTACAACAACGAAACGCTTTGAAATAAATATGTTTGCTTCAGATGGGTGCGGTTTGATCAATTTCTGTAAAAGGCTTTTAATTTTTAAGTTAATTTCGGGAAGATTTCGTCTCTAATGAGATTGTGGTTTGGGTTTTTATACTTTAGTATTAATATAGAATAAAAATGTGAATTTTAAATAATTTTACTTAGATTGCTAGAGGTAAAATATGAATAATATATTTTTATTCGAAAAGACTTTTTTTTTTTAATAATATCAATTTTTTTCATTTAATTTTTTTAATTAAAATATGTTTTAAATGTGTTCATTTAAAGTATATTTTAAATGCGAATGTTTATTTATAAACAACATTATAAATTCAACTTTATTTAATTTTATTCAACTCATTCAACTTTAAAAAATAAATTATGAGTACTTATGAATGAAAGAATGAGGAAAGTAATCGTTATTTCTTTTTAAATTCGAATTTTTTTTGTTTTTTTAATTAAAGTAGAAACCTTAATTTATAGAATTTTTGGTTTTTCCTTTTAAAATAAATTCCGATTTATTATTAATAGACCTAATACGCATGCGTGCAAGTAATGAACGGAGTTTCTCCTTTTTTTTTTTTTTAAGACGTTCGCGGAGAATTCACGGATAAAATAGGTTTTCTAGGAGTACGGAAATTATTTCTTAAAAAAATGAGGAATAATTTAGTGTATGTTGACGAGTTTTTCTGACAGTGTATAGCGCAGTCAGAAAGGTGTTTGTTTACAAACCAGATTGTTCGGCATCAAATCATGGGCGTTTCAGATATAAATATCGTTTAAATAAAATGGTACAGTAGTTTAAATTCACTGGAAAAAATTCTAATTCTTTGAACTTCAAAGTTCATTACATTCGATTATATTCGTTCGGGGAGAATTCACAGATAAAACAGGTTTTCTAGGAGTACGGAAATTATTTCTTTAAAAAATGCGGAATAATTTAGTGTATGTTGACGAGTTTTTCTGACAGTGTATAGCGCAGTCAGAAAGGTGTTTGTTTACCAACCAGAGGGTTGGGAATCAAATCATATGCGGGTCAGATTTAAATATAGTTAAAATAAAATGGTACAGTAGTTTAAATTCACTGGAAAAAATTCTAATTCTTTGAATTTCAAAGTTCATTATATTCGATTATATTCGTTCGGGGAGAATTCGCGGATAAAACAGGTTTTCTAGGAATACGGAAATTATTTCTTAAAAAACGAGGAATAATTTTGTGTATGTTGACGAGTTTTTCTGACAGTGTATAGCGCAGTCAGAAAGGTGTTTGTTTCAAACCAGAGGGTTCGGCATCAAATCATATGCGGGTCAGATATAAATATCGTTAAAATAAAATGGCACAGTAGTTTAAATTCACTGGAAAAAATTCTAATTCTTTGAACTTCAAAGTTCATTACATTCGATTATATTCGTTCGGGGAGAATTCACAGATAAAACAGGTTTTCTAGGAGTACGGAAATTATTTCTTAAAAAAATGCGGAATAATTTAGTGTATGTTGACGAGTTTTTCTGACAGTGTATAGCGCAGTCAGAAAGGTGTTTGTTTCAAAACCAGGGGGTTCTTCATCAAATCATGGTCGGTTCAGATATAAATATTGTTAAAATAAAACGGTACAGTAGTTTAAATTTCAATGAGGAAAATTCTAATTCTTTGAACTTAAAAGTTCATTATATTCGAAAATTAAGAATAAATTAAATTATTATCAATAAAAATAAATAAAATGAATAAAATAACTGAGTCTACTGTAAAATTACCGCATAATGTCTCTGTAATTTACCAGAATACCTGTACCTGTAATATCTGTAATTTTCCATTAGACTTAAGATAATGGATTACCAGTAAATTCTCTGTAATTTCGCAGAACACTTTTTAACAGTGTAGAAAATTAAAGAGGCATATAATGTAAAATATTGCTTACATAGTGGTGATCGAAGCAGCCGAAATGAAAAAATATAAAATTATCCGACAATAGCATTCTAAGCTACTTAGATATATCTAAAAAAATCCCTGCCGGCCCGGCCTATAGGCAGAGGTAGATTTCGAAGTCAAATATACTAATTTCACAAACAAAAACTAAATCATGATTAGAGATAAATCCACTTTAACAATTTTATCTGGCCGCTCTTGACGAGTTTTTATTTCATTTTCATATAATAGCTGGTTTTATCAGAATCATGTTAGGGCGGCATTCAAAAAAAATACTTTTCCATGCTCAACAACTCGAAATTTTCTGCCATAATTCCAGATTCATTTTTAATAAAAAAAAAATATGAAACATGCTGACGTGATTTTTGAAGAGATTTATAAGCGGCCGGTGTTTTTATTTTTTGTTCAATTAATTAAAACTTGATATATAAACAATTATTTTCTCAGAAGGACAATATTTTTCGTTTCTAACACAATAGCTTCGGGAAATTCCGTTCAAAATGCCCACTTTGACATCATTTTTTGAAATATATTCTGCCTCTATCTAAAAATCGATTATTACGGTACATTATATAGTTTCTGAATAAGCGAATCTACCAATTAAATGCGTTTGAGAGCAAAAATGAATTTAAAAACCAGTCCGAAAATAAGCAGTTTGAATTTAAGCGCATCCTTAATACAATGATTTTTCCAACACAATTCGCTTCGGTAAATTCGGTTCAAAATGCCCTTTTTAACAGCATTTTAAAAAATATATTCTGACCCTATCAGAAAATCGACCATTACGGTACATTATACAGTTTCTGAATAAGAAAACGTACCAATTGGAAGCCTTTGAGAGCAAAAATGAATTATAAAATGAGTCAGAAAATAAGCAGTTTGGATTTGAACACACCCTTACTAAGATCATTTTTTTTTCTTCAACCGGTATGTATTTTAGGTAGATTTCGTATGAAATACTACCTATTGGGATCGTTCCTATGTTGGAATTTCTGAAAAATTTTTGCACATCTACACCGATCATGACTCCTAGAACCCAAAACCACCCTCAGTAAAAAACTTTATCTATCTATCTATCTATCTATCTATCTATCTATCTATCTATATATATATATATATATATCACTTTCTTCTGGACACGATAACTTTCGTAATTCTGCACCAATCTCTTCCAAACTGATTCATAAAATCAAAGGGCATAAAATCTCGGTCAAGTTCGTTAATGGGCAAAATCGGACCAAGGGGATGGAAATAGGGAGGGGTTTTGTGAAAACCGAAAACCCCCCACAACTTCTTAATGTTTGTACATATCAAATCAGTTTAAAGTTTTTATTACTTCTAAAAATAGGGCCAAAAATTTATGTATCACAGATTTTTGATAAAGTTAAAAATGGGCTCAAGGGGCGCAAAAAATAGGGTTTTTGGGAGAAAAAAATTCATAACTTCGTCAATTCTCAAGATATCAATTCCAGTTAATATTATTATAAATCTCCTTAATATTATCTACAACTTTTATATTCACAAGTTTTTGATAGGACCAATTCGTACCGCAGAAAAAATTAAAAACGAAAACAAAAAGGGGGTTTGAAGAAGTAAAAAATCCATAACTCCTTCAATTCAAAAGATATAAAATCCCCATGAATTTATCATATATCTTCTTAATATTGTCTACAACCTCTACATAGACAAGTTTTGGATAGGACCAATTCTTACAGCAAAAACAAATTAAAAATACATAGCGGTTGAAGAAAAAAATCATCTAAGTAAGGGTGTATTCAAATCCAAACTGCGTATTTTCTGACTCATTTTACAATTCACTTTTGCTCTCAAAGGCTTCCAATTGGTACGTTTCCTTTCTCAGAAACTATATAATGTACCGTAATGGTCGATTTTTTGATAGAGGCAGAATATATTTAAAAAAATGCTGTTAAAGTGGGCATTTTGAACCGAATTTCCCGAATCGGATTGTGTTGGAAAAATCATTGCATTGAGGATGCACTCAAATCTAAACTGCTTATTTTCTGACTCATTTTTAAAATCATTTTTGCTCTCAAACGCATTTAATTGGTAGATTCGCTTATTCAGAAACTATATAATGTACCGCAATGATCGATTTTTTGATAGAGACAGAATATATTTCAAAACATTTTGTCAAAGTGGGCATTTTGAACGGAATTTCCCGAAGCAATTGTGTTATCACTTTCTTCTGGACACGATAACTTCCGCAATTCTGCACAAATCTCTTCCAAACTGATACATAAAATCAAGGGACATATAATCTCGGCGAAGTTCGTTAATGGGCAAAATCGGACCGAGGGGATGAAAATAGGGAGGGGTTTTGTGAAACCCGAAAAAACCAAATAACTTCTTAATTTTTGTACATATCAAATCAGTTTAAAGTTTTTATTACTTCTAAAAATAGCGCCAAAAATTCATGCATCACAGATTTTTGATAAAATTTAAAATAGGCTCAAGGGGCGCAAAAATAGGGTTTTTGGGAGAAAAAAATTCCTTACTTCGTCAATTCTCAAGATATCAAATCCAATAATTTTATTATACATCTCCTTAATATTATCTACAACTTTTATATTCACAAGTTTTTGATAGGACCAATTCGTACCGCAACAAAATTAAAAACGGAAACAAAAAAGGGGGGTTGAAGAAGAAAAATTTTCATAACTCCGTCCATTCACAAGATATAAAATCTCCATGAATTTATCATATATCTACTTAATATTGTCTTCAACTTTTCTATAGACAAGTTTTTGATAGGGCCAATTCTTAAAGCAAAAACAAATTAAAAATACATAGCGGTTGCAGAAAAAAATCATCTTATTATGGGTGCATTCAAATCCAAACTGTCTATTTTCTTACTCATTTTTAAGTTCATTTTTGCTCTCAAACGCATCCAATTGCTAGATTCTCTTATTCAGAAAATATATAATGTACAGTAATGATCGATTTTTTGATAGAGGCAGAATATATTTCAAGAAATGATGTCAAAGTAGACATTTTGAACAGAATTTCCCGAAGCGATTGTGTTAGAAACGAAAAATATCGCCCTACTGAGAAAATAATTGTTTATTAATCAAGTTTTAATTAATTGAAAGAAAAATAAAAACACAGGTCGCTTATAAATCTTTTCAAAAATCACGTCAGGCATGTTTCATATTTTTTTTAAATTAAAAATTAATCTGAAAATGTGCCAGAAAATTTCAAGTTGTTGAGTATAGAAAAATATTTTTTTAATATCGCCTTAACATGATTCTGATGAAACCAGCTATTTTATAAAAAGGAAATAAAAACTCGTCAAAAGCAGACAGATAAAACTGTTAAAGTGGATTTATATCTAATAATGATTTAGTTTTTGTTGGTGAAATTAGTATACTTAACTTCGAAATCTACCTCTGCTTGTAGGCCGGGCCGGCAGGGATTTTTTAATTTGTTTTTGCTCTAAGAATTGGTCCTATCCAAAACTTGTCTATATAGATGTTGTAGACAATATTAAGAAGATATATGATAAATTCATGGGGATTTTATATCTTTTGAATTGACGGAGTTATGGATTTTTTTCTTCTTTAAACCCCCTTTTTGTTTTCGTTTTTAATTTTTTTTTTTTTTTTTTTTTAGTACGAATTAGTCCTATCAAAAACTTTTGAATATAAAAGTTGTAGATAATGTTAAGGAGATTCATGATAAAATTAATTGGATTTTATATCTTGAGAATTGACGAAGTTATGGAATTTTTTCTTCTTCAAACGCCCTTTTTGTTTTCGTTTTTTATTTTTTTTTGCGGTACAAATTGCTCCTATCAAAAACTTGTGAATATACAAGTTTTAGATAATGTTAAGGAGATTTTATAATAAAATTAATTGAATTTGATATCTTGAGAATTGACGAAGTTCGGAATTTTTTTCTCCCAAAAACCCTATTTTTTGCGCCCCTTGAGCCCATTTTTAAATTTATCAAAAATCTGTGATACATAAATTTTTGGCCCTATTTTTAGAAGTAATAAAAACTTTAAACTGATTTGATAAGTACAAAAATTATGAAGTTATGGGGGGTTTTCTGTTTTCACAAAACCCCTCCCTATTCCCCTCCCCTTGGTCCGATTTTACCCATTAACGAACTTGACCGAGATTTTATGGCCATTAATTTTATGTATCAGTTTGGAAGAGATTGGTGCAGAATTACGAAAGTTATCGTGTCCAGAAGAAAGTGATATATATATATATATATATATATATATATATATATATATATATATATAGATAGATAGATAGATAGATAGATAGATAGATATATAAAGTTTTTTACTGAGGGTGGTTTTGGGTTCTAGGGGTCATGATCGGTGTAGGTCTGCAAAATTTTTTAGAAATTCCAACATAGGAACGATCCCAATAGGTAGTATTTCATACGAAATCTACCTAAAAAGAAAAAAATAATGACCTTTACCAAACTCAAAACATGCGACATGTTACATCATACATATTAATTCAATTCAGGGACTTCATCTATTCTATTTTATGAGAATTTCAAGAAATTATTTGTTTATTCTTATGTTTTCTGTGTTTTATTTTCATGTTTTGTATTTTAATTAAGGTCATAGTCATATATTAATATAGAATAAAAATGTGAATTTTAAATATTTTTACTTAGATTGCTAGAGGTAAAATATGAATAATATATTTTTATTCGAAAAGACTTTTTTTTTTAATAATATCGATTTTTTTTCATTTAATTTTTTTTATTAAAATATGTTTTAAATGTGTTCATTTAAAGTATTTTTTAAATGCGAATATTTATTTATAAAGAACATTATAAATTCAACTTTATTTAATTTTATTCAACTCATTCAACTTTAAAAAATAAATTATGAGTACTTTTGAATGAAAGAATGAGGAAAGTAATCGTTATTTCTTTTTAAATTCGATTTTTTTTTGTTTTTTTAATTGAATTAGAAACCTTAATTTATAGAAGTTTGGTTTTTCCTTTTAAAATAAATTCCGATTTATTAATACGCATGCGTGCAAGTAATGAACGGAGTTTCTCCTCTTTTTTTTAAAACGTTCGCGGAGAATTCACGGATAAAATAGGTTTTCTAGGAGTACGGAAATTATTTCTTTAAAAAAATGAGGAATAATTTAGTGTATGTTGACGAGTTTTTCTGACAGTGTATAGCGCAGTCAGAAAGGTGTTTGTTTACAAACCAGATTGTTCGGCATCAAGTCATGGGCGTTTCAGATATAAATATCGTTAAAATAAAATGGTACAGTAGTTTAAATTCACTGGAAAAAATTCTAATTCTTTGAAATTGAAAGTTCCTTATATTCGATTATATTCGCTCGGGGAGAATTCACGAAAAAAACAGGTTTTCTAGGAGTACGGAAATTATTTCTTAAAAAATGAGGAATAATTTAGTGTATATTGACGAGTTTTCCTGACAGTGTATAGCGCAGTCAGAAAGGTGTTTGTTTCAAAACCAGAGGGTTGGGAATCAAACCATATGCGGGTCATATTTAAATATAGTTAAAATAATATAGTACAGTAGTTTAAATTCACTGGAAAAAATTCTAATTCTTTGAACTTCAAAGTTCATTATATTCGATTATATTCGTTCGGGGAGAATTCAGGGTTCAAAGTTCATTATATTCGATTATATTCGTTCGGGGAGAATTCACGGATAAAACATGTTATCTAGGAGTACGGAAATTATTTCTTAAAAAATGAGGAATAATTTTGTGTATGTTGACGAGTTTTTCTGACAGTGTATAGCGCAGTCAGAAACGTGTTCTCATTCAACTTTAAAAAATAAATTATGAGTACTTTTGAATGAAAGAATGAGCAAAGTAATCGTTATTTCTTTTTAAATTTGATTTTTTTTTGTTTTTTTAATTAAATTAGAAACCTTAATTTATAGAATTTTTGGTTTTTCCTTTTAAAATAAATTCCGATTTATTATTAATAGACCTAATACGCATGCGTGCAAGTAATGAACGGAGTTTCTCCTTTTTTTTTTTTAAGACGTTCGCGGAGAATTCACGGATAAAATAGGTTTTCTAGGAGTACGGAAATTATTTGTTAAAAAAATGAGGAATAATTTAGTGTATGTTGACGAGTTTTTCTGACAGTGTATAGCGCAGTCAGAAAGGTGTTTGTTTACAAACCAGATTGTTCGGCATCAAATCATGGGCGTTTCAGATATAAATATCGTTAAAATAAAATGGTACAGTAGTTTAAATTCACTGGAAAAAATTCTAATTCTTTGAAATTGAAAGTTCCTTATATTCGATTATATTCGCTCGGGGAGAATTCACGAAAAAAACAGGTTTTCTAGGAGTACGGAAATTATTTCTTAAAAAATGAGGAATAATTTAGTGTATATTGACGAGTTTTCCTGACAGTGTATAGCGCAGTCAGAAAGGTGTTTGTTTCAAAACCAGAGGGTTGGGAATCAAACCATATGCGGGTCATATTTAAATATAGTTAAAATAATATAGTACAGTAGTTTAAATTCACTGGAAAAAATTCTAATTCTTTGAACTTCAAAGTTCATTATATTCGATTATATTCGTTCGGGGAGAATTCAGGGTTCAAAGTTCATTATATTCGATTATATTCGTTCGGGGAGAATTCACGGATAAAACATGTTATCTAGGAGTACGGAAATTATTTCTTAAAAAATGAGGAATAATTTTGTGTATGTTGACGAGTTTTTCTGACAGTGTATAGCGCAGTCAGAAACGTGTTCTCATTCAACTTTAAAAAATAAATTATGAGTACTTTTGAATGAAAGAATGAGCAAAGTAATCGTTATTTCTTTTTAAATTTGATTTTTTTTTGTTTATTTAATTAAATTAGAAACCTTAATTTATAGAATTTTTGGTTTTTCCTTTTAAAATAAATTCCGATTTATTATTAATAGACCTAATACGCATGCGTGCAAGTAATGAACGGAGTTTCTCCTTTTTTTTTTTAAGACGTTCGCGGAGAATTCACGGATAAAATAGGTTTTCTAGGAGTACGGAAATTATTTGTTAAAAAAATGAGGAATAATTTAGTGTATGTTGACGAGTTTTTCTGACAGTGTATAGCGCAGTCAGAAAGGTGTTTGTTTACAAACCAGATTGTTCGGCATCAAATCATGGGCGTTTCAGATATAAATATCGTTAAAATAAAATGGTACAGTAGTTTAAATTCACTGGACAAAATTCTAATTCTCTGAACTTCAAAGTTCATTATATTCGATTATATTCGTTCGGGGAGGATTCACGAAAAAAAACAGGTTTTCTAGGAGTACGGAAATTATTTCTTAAAAAATGAGGAATAATTTAGTGTATATTGATGAGTTTTTCTGACAGTATATAGCGCAGTCAGAAAGGTGTTTGTTTCAAAACCAGAGGGTTGGGAATCAAATCATATGCGGGTCAGATTTAAATATAGTTAAAGTAAAATAGTACAGTAGTTTAAATTCACTGGAAAAAATTCTAATTCTTTGAACTTCAAAGTTCATTATATTCGATTATATTCGTTCGGGGAGAATTCACGGATAAAACAGGTTATCTAGGAGTACGGAAATTATTTCTTAAAAAATGAGGAATAATTTTGTGTATGTTGACGAGTTTTTCTGACAGTGTATAGCGCAGTCAGAAAGATGTTTGTTTCAAAACCAGAGGGTTCAGCATCAAATCATATGCGGGTCAGATATAAATATCGTTAAAATAAAATGGTACAGTAGTTTAAATTCACTGGAAAAAATTCTAATTCTTTGAACTTCAAAGTTCATTATATTCGATTATATTCGTTCGGGGAGAATTCACGGATAAAACAGGTTTTCTAGGAATACGGAAATTATTTCTTAAAAAAATGCGGAATAATTTAGTGTATGTTGACGAGTTTTTCTGACAGTGTATAGCGCAGTCAGAAAGGTGTTTGTTTCAAAACCAGTGGGTTCTTCATCAAATCATGGTCGGTTCAGATATAAATATTGTTAAAATAAAACGGTACAGTAGTTTAAATTTCAATGGGGAAAATTCTAATTCTTTGAACTTCAAAGTTCATTATATTCGAAAATTAAGAATAAATTAAATTATTATCAATAAAAATAAATAAAATGAATGAAATAACTGAGACTACTGTAAAATTACCGCATAATTTCTCTGTAATTTACCAGAATACCTGTACCTGTAATATCTGTAATTTTCCATTAGACTTAAGATAATGGATTACCAGTAAATTCTCTGTAATTTCGCAGAACACTTTTTAACAGTGTAGAAAATTAAAGAGGCATATAATGTAAAATATTGCTTACATAGTGGTGATCGAAGCAGCCGAAATGAAAAAATATAAAATTATCCGACAATAGCATTCTAAGCTACTTAGATATATCTAAAAAAAGAAAAAAATAATGACCTTTACCAAACTCAAAACATGCGACATGTTACATCATACATATTAATTCAATTCAGGGACTTCATCTATTCTATTTTATGAGAATTTCTAGAAATTATTTGTTTATTCTTATGTTTTCTGTGTTTTATTTTCATGTTTTGTATTTTAATTAAGGTCATATAGCCCCTTAGGGTACAAAAAGAACGTTTCGAAAAATGCATGCATTGTAAATGCAGTTAGGAAAGCTTAATGAAAATATGTAACTTTTTAATCATTTTTTCTGCCTTTCATTTTGACTGTTGGGGCTGGGGATAAACTTATTAATCTCCCAGCAGGCTTTATAAACTCTAATCTGCTTTTTTATTCATTAAAATATGGACTAATTTTTATTCAAAAGTATATTTGAATACAGCTAAGTGAAACATAACGGGGATCATATTACTGCTAATAAATTTTGAAATATTTTTGAAAAATTATTAGCATATTTTTATATAATAACATGCTTGTGTATACATATATATATAATTTTATGAACTATTATATCTTTAGCAATTTAATAACTCAAAGAATTGTGATACTTTAAGAATAATGAAATCCAAAATTAGTTATGTTCTACATTATTTTCCTGCCGATGATTTTTATATGTTGGTCAACGTCATATTTCATAACAGTTACATTATTTATACACATTAATAATGCAGCAGCCTTTATAAATTCTAATCTTCTATTTTATTCATTAAGTATGGAATATTTTTCAAAGTAAGTTTGAGCACAACTAAGAAATGTATAACTGGAGCTCGTTACTACTAACATACTCAACTTTGCAAAATTTTTATCATAATTTTCTATAATAACATGCTTGTGTACACACATATTTTTGTTGATGAACTATTATAATTTAAACCAGGATTTTTATTTGTTGGTCAATATGCCATATTTTATAACAGTTACGTTATTTATACAATTTATAACAGCTCAATAACAGTACCAAATAGAACCATGTGCATTTTAAATTAGATTTAGAGGCATTGTTGTTTCTTTTGAAATAACATTGGGGAAGAGCGTTTTAATAGAGTATTTATTATAGGAAGAGTAGACATAAAAACGTACAAAAATCGGTGAAAAATAGGAATATTGGCTTTTATGTTATAAACTTAAAAAACAAAAATCATTGACATTGTATGTTTTCACATTTCTTAAATATTACTAATGAAAATAACACATCATAATGCATTTCAGAATGCTTTTTTCACAAAACTCATTTTTAGTTTATATATAACTTTAAAATAATCCGTGCTTTTTGATTTTTTATTAAAAATTCTCAATATGTCTAAGGAACATTTTTGATACATGCGACAACATAGCTATGCATCAGATTCCCGACTATCGGATTATTAATATCCTCAAACTAGTAAGAATGCCTATTAAAATGTCAACTTTTATGATAATTCATTTTTTAAAACTGCAAAAAACCTGTAAAATTAGAGAATAAGGTTTTATTTCAACATGTCGCTCCAACAACAGTTATCCAAACAGAATTAAGCACAATACCTTAAGGGAGCACTAGAAAGTCGTATGGCAGATTTATGCTTGGATGCAACAACGTATGCGCCGTATATTTAAATATTCCTTATTGTCCGACCACTCCATAATACACGAACTTCGTCTATTACAAAAACATCAGTAAATTTAAAATATGTATTTACATTCTAGAACTTAGTTTATTTCAGTGTTACTGTTTTCGTAATGGTTCTCGGTAATAAAGTAACATTAGAAAAATCTTTTTTTTTTTTTTTTTTTTTTTTTTCAACAGAGTTAAAATGCGATCATTTTTCACTAAACCTTTCAATTGCTTTATTATTAGAATAGCAGACCACTTCAAAAGCGAAAACTCTTATCTTGTGACATGATTTTAACATAGTTACTGAGACCTCTGTTTAACAAATAAGAAATATCTGAAATGTGTATTATGCATGGGGATTTTATATAAATTCTTTTTTATTGATTAGAACGATAATTTCTGTGGCAATAAACTTTAAAAACATTCTTTCTTTTTTTGTGCTTTATTTTATTCGAAAGAAATATGATTACAAATAAATAAATAAATAAATAATTAAAAATAAAAGTAACTAAAAATATTAAAAAAATATAGACAACTTTAAAGTCATTTATTTAATTTGAAGCTCTAGTTGACATATTTTAACAAGAGTGGTTTGGCTAACAACGCAGTAGTTTGTGACAACCCTTTATTGTTAATTTACATGTACTTTAACCCCTTTGTTACCAGCATTGCTCATATTTGACCAGAAGTAAATGATCACATATTTAAATTTCTACGTGGATCTGTAAGAAGGAAGTAAAAAAAGCTATTTATAGCTTTTTAAAAACGAAAATATCATATAATAAATCTAAACAAAGCTCGGGATGATTTTAGATGTAGTGATGCAATGTTTTGCTGTGTTTGAACGAAATGATATTGTTTGCTGACCAAAACTTGTGTTACGCTATTTTTGTGATATACATTTGATACTTGTGATATCTTCTTTAGTAACTATTATGAGGAATAAATGTAGTAAACGGCTTTTTCTCACATACAATAAGTGAGAGGCTTTCCTATTATTCACATAAATTCGTCTAAGAATTTTAATACAATTTAACCCTTTGACGGGCAAAGAACTTCCGTTCCTAAAATGGTGAAGTCAATGAATGACACCAAAATTTAGGGAAAAAAATGTTTGGAAATTAGAAAAAGCTATATTTCACATACATGATAAACGGAAAATTTTATTTAAAAAAAGTTCTGGTTTCATTGTGGCATTTGGGAATAAAAAATAGTGGCTTCATAAAAATACCACCGCCCTTGAAAGGCTTAAAGAAAAGATATATGTGAACTAAATAAATTTATTTTAGTCATAAGAATACATAATCATATAACAAGAATGTAAAAGCTTCAACAGATAAATTATACTAAGGAGTTCTTTTGTTTATTTTTTTGTTTCTTGACAGATATTTTTTTGTTTCGATCCCAAGAGACGTGGCGTGAAGTTTATCCTGTTCTTGACTTTTGATGTCAATTCACAACACATCTGTTAAAATAACTTCTTTTTCGGAAGGAGAAAAAGAAATAATGTGAGATATAAAACATTCTATATATAATTATAGTATATCTTTTAATTATATATGAGGGTTTAAATTTTTTATTACACTCTGAAAATATTACAGTTTTAGTTTCTAAATTTAGATAACTCTAAATAAAATGGAAATAACCCAAGTGGAGGCTCCACTTTGTAAATAAAAAAAAATAGGTTATTTTTATTAATTTTATCCTCGATTAACCCTCTCAGGGTCACGTAATTATGTTTCTGTAATGTTGAATTCGCACCGGACTATTCGAAAAAAAAAATATTTCTAAATAATGAGAAGCAATTTCGTAACTTTTTTCCACCAGAGATATAATAGTAAAATTTAATTGAATGTTTATGGTGGATATCTTGAATCAAATTAGGTGAGATATAATATATTCTAACTCTCCTCAGGGAGTTAAGGTGCAATAAAGCGCACTAAGTTGTATCCCACTAAGCAGGTATATTGTTGTCAATCTTGACATTTTTTGTTGCGTAAAAAATTATCAAAATTGGTGGCGGTATCACTATTTTAAAATGTGAGTGGTGCAGCTTACAAGAATTTTAGCGGGGCAGGCTTGTGACTCGTATATTCATCAGAAACACAAAAATGATACGGATGATGAAAGTCAGTACATTTAAGAGACAATGAACATATTTTCATTGAAATTGACGCGCACAAATTGGCGCTTATATAAAAATGAACCTAAGGTTTTCGTTTACTTTTTCTTTGAAACATTAAATTTTTAGAAAACGCATTTTGCAGTTATTTTTTTTTAAACAATAATTAGGTTCACGATTATATTTATATCCCCTAAAAAGCCTTGTCTTTAAAATCCAAATGAGGTTTGAATAATTGATTTATTAACTCGAACGGTATGCTGCACCACATGTTGATAAAACTTTTTTAAGTAACACGAATTTTATATTATGAATAATCAGAAAACTTATCATTCTGTGCAAAGAGCCTTAATTTTTTAATAATTTGAACAATCCAAAATCGTTTCATGCATATATTATCGCATCGGCTGATATGTTCTCGGTCTGACACACAGATAGCGCCACAAATAAAGAATTAATATTCTGTTTAGTAAGCACTAACCTTAAAAAGGTAGCTGTAAACATTTTATGACGATCTGAGGGTGGCTTTAAAAGTTACAGCGGTTTTAGAGAAACAACTTTTTGTATTTTCAAAACAATAGAAAAAGACGAATTTCGTGTTTTGATAATACATTGCTATTTTATGGGGAAAAACACCGTGGGCACAAAAGCTTGGCTTGATAAATGTTACTCGGAATCTGCACCAGGAAAATCGACCATTATTGACTGATTTGCTGAATTTAAACGTGTCGTACAAACACTGATGAGCAACACTCTATCCGCCCCAAAAAGGTGGTTATACCGGAAAACATAAAAAAGTCCACAAAATCGTTTTAGAAAACCGTAAAGTGAACTTGCAGGAGATAGCTGATACACTAAACATATCAAAAGAGCTTGTAGGCTTTATTTTGCGTGAATATTTGTCTGTGAGAAAGCTACCGAAATGGGTTACCGAAAATACCGAATATATGAAAAATACCGAAATTTTCGAAATGGGTACCGCATCCCCTATCACAGGCCTTTGACTACGATGACAAAATTGCACGAATTACACTTCGAATTGCTTTCGCACTCATCCTATTCCACAGATTTGGCTCCCAGCAACTTTTATCTGTTCGCAGGTCTGAATAAAATACTCGCCGGCAAGAGATTTTTCTCCAATGAGGAGGTGATCGCCGAAACAAACTCCTATTTTGTGGCTAAAGATTCATTCTTCAAGAAAGGTATTGAAATGTTAGAGAGGCGCTGGAATGATTGCATCGCTCTTAAAGGAGACTATGTTGATGAATAAAATCGAATTTGACCAAAAAAGTTGTGTTTTCTTCATTAGACCGGAAACTTATCAGCCTATGTGTTATATACAGGGTGCAATATGTTATGTATCGCAATCGTATGTTGTCGTATGTTATGTATCTAATGTGTCATAACATGATTCACCTGATTACCGATTTTTTCTCTTAGCTCTATATTTGCAAAGTGGAACGATATGTTAAATACTACAAATTTAACTAAGAAATTATTAAACAAACAGTGCAAGTTCCATCGAAATCCATTCAGCAGAATCTTTTTAAAGAGGCTAAGTTTTCATAATCTAATAGAACTATCATTCATTAATAGAACTATTCCCCATAGTTTCACAACGTGGAAATACCAAAACTTTTCAGAAAAATTATCTAATTAACAGTGTATATTCCAGAAAATCCATTCAGCAGAACTCTCGTTCTAAGCATCAGAAACTAAATTCCCATTTGTATCTAATATACAGGGTGCAAAATGTTATCTATCGCCGACCTTTAATTTCTCAACCGTTGATCGTAGACATAAGGTTCCAATTACAAAAACTTTTTAAATGAGGTAAATATTCATGCTGTGGCATTATTTAAAGTTAAAAATCAATTTTATAAAAATTACGAAATCTAACTTTTTATACGCCCCCCCCCCCCCCCTGTCCTTACAGTTATATTTAGCAAAAGTTTACACATATCATAACATATAAAACAAAAAAAAAGTTTGACATATGTACTACTAAAATTGACACAGTTATTAAATTTCAAAGTTTGAGATTTTTGCACATGATTTTGTCTTTCATTGACGGACCAGATAAAAGATGAATTAAAGTAATTCGAGATCAAAATCAGGGAACAATGTCCTTTTAACGCGAAACCACCTTTAGCCGGTATCACCAAATCGGGGAATCAGCAAAGAGGGTTATTTCATCTAAAAATGTGAGATAACTTTGTGAAATATGTTGTTATGGATCGAACAACATTCAACCGTCAAAGTAGGTACAATTGACAACCGGAAAATAAAACATACTCACCAAGGACTAGATAAATGGCAGCAGAATGCAAACGACCGGCCGAGCTATAACGTACATGAAAATTGGGATTATGCAAACTACAATAGTACCGCAGCACCACACGTCCGGGATAAAACACGAGCCATCTAGCAGTGGTCATACTAAGTCAGCGCTGAGATCATGATGGCAAGCTACGCATACATGCAATATACCGAAATGAATCTTATTTATCGTGAATTTCAAAGGAATGCCAGAAGGGCTGCGAGTGTTTATTCAGAACGTTTCCCTAAGGATATACATCAAACGCATGAAACTATAACTGATGCATTGCACCATCTTAGAGAGGCCGGCTCTATTTCACCACGACCTAGAACAACTAGACGTGCAAGGTGTAATGTTCGAGTCACACCGGAGGTGCTGGCGTTCACCCGTTTAATTCCACAAGTGAGCACAACTTGGAGCCCCATGGACGTTTACCTCTTACATGAATGCAATAGTCTAATGTGACTGAGACCACTTCTCTGGTTTATCTGAAGCAGCGCATCATCTTTGATTGTCGCACAGTTTGCACACCTGCTATGCTCTAACGTGTCAAGGATTCAGTACTGTCACGCATTCAATTGTGCATTGCCACCAATGGAGAACACTTTGAGAGTATCTCTAGTAGATTTGGAGTTTTATGTATTAATTTGTTATAGAAGACCGTTTTCTGATATTATAATAAATTGATATTTATTTTTCTGTTTAATTTCAATATTTCATTCTTCGCTTTGTATACGACCCCTAAAAGTCAGCTTAAATTTTTATTTGAAATAACCCTCTTTGTTGATACCCCGATTTGGCGATACCGGCTAAAGATCGTTTCGCCTTAAAAAGGACATATCACCCTGATTTTGATCTCGAATTACTTTAATTCATCTTTTAACTGATCCCTCAATGAAAGACAAAATCATGTGCAAAAATCTCAAAGTTTAAAATTTAATAATTGTGTCAATTTTTGTAGTACAGATGACAAACTTTTTGTGTTATATCTGTTGTAATATGTGCAAACTTTTACTAAACATAACTATAGGGACTGGGGGACCGTATAAAAAGTTACATTTCGTAATTTTTATAAAATTGATTTTTTACTTTAAATAACGCCACAACATGAATATTTATCTCATTTGAAACATTTTTGAAATTAAAATTATATGTCTACGACCAACCATTTAGAAATTAAAGGTCGGCGATAGATAACATATTGCACCCTGTATACTTCATTAAGGCAAAAATATAAAGAGAATAACCTTTATCTTGAACCCAAAAAAGGCGTGCCTTTTTTTAAAAATTAAATTGGAAAATTTTATTAATTATATGTTTAATAAGCTCACCAGGCAAAATATCTGAAGGTCAATGGTTTCGCTATAGCGATATAGATAGCGTTGCTGAGGAATCGAGTGGTGAACTGAGCCTGCACTCCTTTGTACATGGAGTGAGTAAGCAAGTACGAGAACACACAGTACGAGAATATGTCAGTATTTAGGATAAATACAAGGATTTGACAGAGCACCAAAAAACGACTATCGTATTTGGGCATTCCCATGACTACACACTGAGTGAAGTTACCCAATTTGTTTTTGCATCGAAGTGGACTGTCGAACGTGCCTACAAGAAATCGTGCACCGCTGGTGGCTACGAAATACGACTTTCGAACTGTGGTGGTATAAACATCCCAGCCAGGAGGAACCGGGGTTTCTGTCACACCATTTCAATAACAATTGACTACAACTGTGACAGGAATTGCTACAGTCAATGCATAAAGGTGCATTGCGAGCTTTATATGTATATATATATATTTCTGAAAGCAATACATGAATTGGACATTAATTTTTTAAAATTCGTTCCCTAAGAGGGTTAACGAGGAGCAATTTTAAAAATTAAAAAAACCGCCATATCTTATAAACTAATGGAAATAAAATATTGAAACTTGACGTGATTATAGTATATCTAAAATTATAAAGCACGAGTTTCGGAATTTTTCAAAATTCGACCCCTTATGGGGTCGAAGAGGGTCCTACTCCCAAGCACACTCCGCTTTCGTAAGACATCCAAAAACACTACTAAAGGTTAAACTAACAATGCTAAGGTTACCAGTACTTAAATTTAATGATTACTCAATTATAGTTTGATTTCTTATGGAGAAATCAGCATCAGCTTGAACAATGAGTATTTATTGAAAAGTACTAATTGCAGCGTTACCACAATAGCGCCAAAATTTGGCCAACTTGAGAAGGTTTCGCCAAATTTGGTAATGGATTTTAAAATGTTTATATATTTTCTATATTTTTGTGAATTTTAATGAAAGTAGGGCTAAAACTAGTCGGATGTGGCAATCCCAAAACTTTCTTCTATCTCATAGATGTTAATATTTCATGAAAAATACAGCATAGCAGAGCCACCAATTAGGTGTGATTTACACCAAAATCTAATTAGCAAAAACTTATGTCAAATTCTAATTGAATTTGGAGTTTGATGAAAATCCATGTATTAGTTTTTGAGATAGAGCTATTGCGGAAATCATGAAAAGTTCTGCGTAACTGTGGCATCTCTGGAGCGGCTTGCACCAAAAACTAAACAGCACTAATTTATATCAGGGACTAACTGAATCTGAAGTTTGACGAAAATCCGTGCATTATTTCCTGAGATAGAGGTATTGCGAAAATCATGAATAATGCAACATAGCAGCGCCACCTATTTTTTACACCAAAAAGTTATCAGCTCCAAATTATATCAAGGATTAACGGAATCTGAAATTTTCTGAAAATCCGTGCTTTAGATCTTGAGATATAGCTATTGTGGAAATCATGAATAATGCAGCATAGCAACATCATTTGCTGGGCAATTTACACCAAAAAGTAATCAGCACCAATTTATATCACGAACTAACTGAATCTAAAGTTTTATTAAATTCCGTTCATTAATTTTTCAGTTAGAGCGCCCACAAAATTTGTGTCACATACAGACAGGCGGACAGACAGACAGACTCACAGACAGGCATTTTGTAAAGACATGTTTTTAGGGACCTCTGACACCTATAACGTGTAAATCCGTCTAATACCGGAATTCAAAAATTTTCACGAATCCAATACTTTCTTCTTGTTAAGATAGAAGAAAGTAAAAATACACTCATCTTATTTATTCTAAAGCAATTCGAACAATAAGTAGGAGGAAAGATAATTCCGTAGAATCGTGCTTAATATTACTATAATTAATATAATATTTTTTCAGAATGTTAGATAACGTTTAAAATAAGATAAAAATTGTTTTATCTTACAAATCTATCTTATTAAATGAGTTTTATAAAATTGATTTTGATTCCTTCGATCAGAAGACTTACCCGTGTATTTAATACTTACTAGGAATATATCTCATGGAATCGAAAAAAAAACATATGCACTCACGATTAAATATTTTTTAATTTTCTTTTTCTATTTATTTATGTTTATGTTCACGGTTTGTTGATTACAACCATCAACGATTAAACTTTTTTTCTTCTTCTTTCTGTTTTAATCTCGTGTGTATTATTTAGATTTAAATTTATTTATAAAAACACTTCAGAAACTGAAAGTCGTTGCAAAAATCACTAAAAATACATCATTAATTTTTAAACATTTTTTAAATACATCCAACAATTTCTTCAAATTTCATAAAGGACATTTTATTGGAAAAAGCAATAAAATGGTTACTATAGGACAAATTTACTATTTTTTGTATTTTAAATCATGATGAGAGGTGGGAGGTTTGATTAATACAAATTTATATTGAATTTCTTAAACTTTACAGACCGAAGCAGTTGAAGTTTCAAAAGTTATAACTTTTTTATAGTTCGAGTATAGATGTTCGTAGAATTTAGTAAGGCAGGGAAAATTTGGTATTTGCAAGATGGAAATTGATTGATTAAGAAGAGTTTAACTTTTAATTTTTGCTTTCAGTATTTCGTACAAAAAAAAGACAATTTAAAAGAAGTTTGATAAACTCTGAATCTTTGTTTAAATATACTCAGGATTAAATATTTTGAAATTTCCGCTTTCTGTTTATGTTTATGTTCACGGTTTGTTGATAACAATCATCAACAAACAAACTTTTTTTTGTTCTCTTTCTGTTTTAATATCGTATTTATTATTTGGAATAAAATTTATTTTTCAACACACATCAAATGCTGAAGGTCTTGGAGAAAATCTCTAAAAATACATCATGAATTTTTAAAAAAAATGTCAATTCCATCCAATAGTTTCTGCAGATTTCATAAAGGGTGTTTTATTGGAAAAAACAATATAGTGTTTACCATAGAACAAATTTTCTATCTTTTTGTATTTTAAATCATGGTGTGAGAGGGGGTGGGTGGAAAGTTTATACTGGATTCCCTAAACTTTACAAACCGTTGCTTTTGCAGTTTCAAAATTTGCAACTTTTTCATATTTCGACTCTAGATGTTCGTAGAATTTAGTAAGGTAGTGAAAATTTGATTCATACAAGATGGAAATTGATTTATTAAGAAGAATTTAACTTTTATTTTTTTTACATTCAATATTTTGTAAAAAAATTGACAATTCAAAATAAGGTTTGTAAACTCTGAATCTTTGTTTAAACTCGCCAAAAAACACAAATGTCGGAAAAATTTGTAACAGAAAAAGCACAAAGAAAACTTGAGACATTTTGTGCCGGTATAGTGAAATTTTTAGACATAAATGAACAAAAATATTTCACTTAAACTATTTATAACAATAAATGATTAGGAAGTGGAAGCTTCCAAATCGTTTCTGTTATGAATTTATTATATTATGTAAAGTTTACAATAATAATCTATCATCATCTAGCAAATCCCTATAATTTCAATTCTTTTTTTTTTCCTCTTTTCTTTTTTTTCTTTTTTTTCAGGAAAAGCGAACTAGAAATCAAATATCTCACAAAATTATTCCTTCGTTTTCCTCCATATACAGAAATCTAAATTCTTTTATTATTAAGAATAATTTCCATAAAACTGTTTAAATAATACTGAGAATGTAAGAAATGTGTTATTAATTACTTTTCATTTCGAACATTTTGCATTAATATTTTACCTTATGCTATTCTGTAATTGATTTTCTCTTCTGAGTCATGTTTTATTAAACAAGTTTTTTTCTTTTAATGCAGTAAGTTAGATGTTCAGAAAGATAATCGATTTCTTTAGTCAGATTTCTTATATTCAAATAAGAGAAAATAATTGTATTTACATTTTTTTCTTTGCGTGTTTCAAAACTGTAAATATTTTAAAAGTTTCATTATAAATTAAATAAATATTGTTGCACAGTTGCTTTATTCTGTCGCTTTAGTTTGTTCTTTAAGATGTTTTGCCTTTACTGTTAAATTGCATTACATGGATAACTGCATTTACATATACATTTCCGCTTTTGTTCAATTTTTGTTGCATTTTTTGCTTTAAAAACTAAACATACTGTTAACATTTCTCATATATATGTAAAATATTAATAGAAAAATTTCATTTATTAACCCTCTCACTGACAAGACCGTGTTAATACGTTCACTAAGTTTAGTTTTCCCTGCAATTTAAGCATTATATAAAATAATATAATTCTATTAATTTACAGCATTTTTAATACATTGAAAAATGAATAATACTTTCAAGGATTACATTCATATTCGTTAGTAGTTTTTGTTTTCTATAATGTTGAAAAAAACATCTTTTATAGCACTTAAAACAAAATACGATAAAACAACTTTACAATTTTTCCCTTTTGGTGGACTAACAGTGTGTTAAAATAAAATTCTTTGTCCAAATAATTGTAAATAATGTACCAAAAGAACACAGCAGTGTCCAGGAATGATACATGTTTTTAATTTTTTCATAGAGTGAGATTTTTTTTATTTATAACTATGTCAAATTTCACTACAGAAAAAGAAATATAAAAGTTTTTGAGTGGTGCATGGAACTGATTACTTCAATGAATACATCAAAAGATCAATTAATATTTCCAAATAAATAAATAATAATGTTAAATGATGACTTACGCTCGATAAATCTAAATTTAATTAAGTGAATTTTTATCCTCATTGCTAAGAAGGCATAAATGCTACAGAGTGCAAAAATATCCGGGTTCGTATCCGGGTCTTTGGTTCAGCGCACCAACTGTCTGCCAGCTGAACCACGTGGAATGACACACCTAGCCTGCCACTATTCACTCTTATATGTTGATAAGGCTGCAACCGCAGCACAAGATGGAAGAACATTATTATTATTATACACTTTGACATTAAAAATTCGGCATAAAAGTCAACTTTTCCCTCCCCCTTCCCCCCTATTTTACACTTCTAACTTACGGGAGAGAAAACAATTGCCGGATGAGCACATGTATTTTTTTTTTTTTTTCTGTGAACTTTTGGAAGATTTTATTTATTTATTAGAGCTAGTAGGAAGCCTTTTTCAAAATCAGGAAACGTTGCTTCTAAAATAAAGTATTTAAATTTGTCTTTCACAGAAATATTGTCTTGAAAATAAATTTAGAAAGGCTTTGTGAAAATGTTTTGTGCTGAGTATGGAAATCGGATCGAGGGCAGTTTATGACATTCAAAAACAGAAGCAAAATATACTGCAATTTTATACAAAATGTGACGTCCCGAAGATTTAAACAGGAAAAGCGCTCATGAACGGAAAATTTTCATTGTTTATTAGAAATGTTTTATGAAATAGAAAGATTCAATTAAAGTATTTTCTTTTAATATTCAGTTTTTTTATCATGCAATTATCACCTGTTTATATATTCAATTGTGATTAAATGGACTATTAAGAATATCGGGAGCACTTTTGATATTCTTTCCTAAATTCGGAATTTTCAAAAAATCCGGCTGAGTGTCGGTCCCGATGATGCCGGATTTTCGAGGTTATGCTGCATATTTATTATTGATGCTGGATTAATTTCGGCTCATGATCGCCGCAGGATTGTGGTTCTCTGAAGTTATCCCATCTTGTGCTACGGTTGCAGCCTTGCCAGCATATATGAATGTAGGGTGCAAGACTAGGTGTGTCGTTCCAGATAGCTCAGTTGGTAGAACGTTAGTGCGCTGAACCAAAGACCCAGGTTCGCACCCTGGCCTGGATACATTTTCACTCTGTTGGTTTTACCCCTTCTTAGCAATGTGAATAAAAGTTCACGTAATTAAATTTAAATAAATCAGTACAGTAGAACCCCGCTAGTCCGATATAATTGGGACCGGTGCCAGTTCGGATTACAAAAAATTCGGATTACCCGAAATTCTGAAAAAAAAGTAGAAAAGAAAAAGATGCGTGCTATAAAAAATGTAAGTTATAAGTACTCTGTGGTATAGTAAATATCGTGTAATCCGGCACGACTTTCGAAAAAAAAAAAATAGTATTTCTGTTTAATCACTCCTGGTGTTTATAATAATCCAATGGAGCTTCAGAATGAGGAATTACGTGCCAAGCCATTACAAATGGTTCAAAATCTCCAATCTATAACTAGCTCAATCACTACATCGACGAGGGATGAAGGAAATACCTTTCTATAATAATTTGCGAAATCAAACAGTTGAAAGGAAAAATCAATTTTTATCATAGGAATTAAATGCCTTTTGCATTTTAGAAAAGAATTTTATAGTGACTGGCAAACAAACAGATAATGGAGATTTTTTAAAGATGGCTTCTACGAGTAGGCCTTGAGTGGACGTTTTCATTTTATATTTGTGTACATATGTTCTACTTTTAAATTATAGAGTATTTTTTTTATTCTGCTTTTTTAACCTGTTCAAGAATAATTTTCGAAAATAAAATCGGTTCGGATTAACTGGAATTTTGGATCAGCGGGGTTCGTATTAATGGGGTTCTACTGTATATCAAAACGTCGGAAGAAATTTAACCTTAGAAAAGTAAATAATTTCCTTTGCTTACCGCAGAGTGTTAATGAGATGAACCGGAAAGTAACACAAGCCAAAGAGAACGACTACAGAAATGATCATCTTGGCTGCCTTCCTCCTGCTTCGAATCTGACTCTCGATACCAGATGATCCTCTGTTCGAACTAGCCGCAGTTTCAGCTGCATTACCGGACGTCAAACTGATGGCACCATTTCCACTGCTTTTTATAACAGCTAGAGAAAAGGAAGAAAACAAGTAATGGAATAAATTAATTATTTAGATAAGTACAAAAATGTTCGTTCTTCAATGACTGCGAGGCATGTGAAAACTACCTTAAAGAAAAAATGCAAATTATTTTACTTATTATTTTTTGTTTCTGTTGTTATATTTCTATGGCCATTATTAGTTCATAATAGAGAATCCTTTTATATGACTGATGGATAATATACGATCTTTGAAATTTGATTCGTAGATTTTTGATAAAAACACAGCGAGAGCATATTATCGTCAAGCTAATGTTTCTTAAATGGACAATATTCTAAATCTGGGTTCGAGGCTGAAAAAAGTCACGTGGTCCCGGTAATTTACCCAAAGAATTTCTAACTGATAAGAAGGAAAGCTACTACTGTTTTCCCCATCAGTTGTTTCATTGGCTGGCGCGTGGTATTTACATCGCGTCTCAAGAGATTTCCCTTCTTTATGCTAGAAGTTTTTGTCTGGACCACGTGATCATGACGTAGATGGAATATCCCCATTATCTCAATTCTCCAATCAAACTCGTCCAAACAGTCATCGCTAAGTTCTAAAATTTGATTTAGAAAAGTTTGGACAAACACTTCAATCTGAGCACATGCTCTGCGCGTATACCTACACTTTGTTATGCATAAAGTTCACGAAATTAAAATAGATCGCGATATTCGGTTTAGAGTAACTTTAAGTATTTTCTTAGAGTAACTTTATAAAAGGCATATTGGAAGTACAATTTATTTGGTTGAGGAGATTTTTAACAAAAACAGGCATAACGAGTTGACTATTATCACCAGCTAGCATTTTTACTCGTTTAAATCGTTTAATTGAATGAATGGATGTAAGTATTGTCAAGTTCTGCAATACTTTTGGCCATAGTTTAAACAAAAATTTCTAATCTGATCATGATCTATATACATATGTTCATACTTTGAGATCGAAAAGTTCTAGACTTCAGCTAAAAAGCTAAAACAGGATTTCAAAATACTACAAGAATACAATCGAAACTGGGATACGATTAAGCCATTTCTCGATTAGTGGTCAATGTCAAGGTTCGGTTTCTACCAAGGAAATTTCAAAATATACAGCACTCACGAGGCTAACGAAAAAGACAGGCTACAGCGGTGCATTCCACGTATCATTTTTTACTGACTGCTGGAGTCACTTGATGCTCGAATGCATCAATGCAGGTGTAAGAAAAAAAGAGCATCACTTCACTCTATCGGTCTGTAAAAAATACACTTGGGATGCACCGCGGTAGCCTGTCTTTTTCCTTAGTCTCGGAGCAGTCATAAATGACTTCAAGGGATGACGTTCCAATCTCTACCCCTCCCGCGCCCGCATAATTTAGCCGAGTGTTGCATTGGAGACTGCTGATTGAACTGCTATCGGTCAAGTGCAAATATGACGGGCACAGAAGACGGGGAAAGACCTCGTTTTCTGGAGTCAAAGCTGCCCACGGCGGAAGACCGATATGCCTGCTCCTCTCTTTTCTTAGCTGCATCATTTCTACACATACATTTATTCTCGTGTGCTAAATCTCAATTCTCAATGGTTCCCCTTCTTTTTCTATAATTAGTCAAACTTGGCATCTCAGCGTCAAAATGCTAAATTTGAAGTTCAATGCCTAGAAAAGGACTAGATAAAATTTTATGAAAGTTTAGCAGGATAACCTTTTTATAGATGTAAACATGTAGCAAAAATATTATGAGTGATATGTATGTGGTTTTAAAAATATGGAGACTCGAAATTGGCTTGAAAATCCATTTGTTTACACATATTTCCACACCCTGAAGAACTCATAATGTGTAATATATTCTACTAATTTCTTCAAATGCCTCTTTTTAAAGTATAAATAACTTTTTTACATAATAATAATATTGAAACTTAATTTATGCTCACAAATTTAATATTTCATTTAATTTTAAGCTAGCATTAATTGAAGGTAAGTATTAATTTTATGATTAAGAACAAATTTACAAATCATATCATGTCTCAACTTGTAAACTTCTGTCAAATTCTATGACTGAGAAAAAGTTTTCATATCCTGTCCTATTTATTTTTAATGTGCCAGTGCATAAATATAATATGGTTTAAACTGCAACCCAGATAAAGGCAACTGATGAATTTTTTGAGTATTTAATTGAATAGTTTCTGGCTTTAAAAACTCACCATTTTACTGCTAAAACACAGTCTCAGTACTTCCATGAGTTAAAAGAGAAATTAACTTCAAAACAATGTATTGTTCTAGCAGATTTTTCTGAAAATTACACATTTACGATTCAAGATGAAATCCAGAGTTACCATTGGAATAATCAACAGGCTACAATGCACCCATTTGTATACTATTACAAAAATGGCACTAAAGTTTGTTTCAGAAATCTTTGCATAATTAGCTATAGATTTCATTGTATCATTTGGTACATGATACAATTTCAGTTCACACTTTTCAGAAACACTTAATTGACGACATCAAAAGCATTGCACCTTCTGTCATTGAAAAAGAATTGAATTCGCTATTCACGACGTGGAGAACTTAACGCTATTCATCAATATTGGTGTAAAATATTGTAAATAAACATACATACAAAAAAATATTGAAATAAGAAAAAAAATTGAATTCGCTATTCACGACGTGGAGACCTTAACGTTATTCAACAATATTGGTGTAAAATATTGTAAATAAACATACATACAATACAAGAAAATATTCAAATAAGAAAAAAAATACAGATATAATTCATGTTTTCTAATTAAATTTCGTATAAGCGTAAAATTAACAGAATGGGGAATATCAACAGAAACAAGCATATTTTATCTTCAGTTTACAATGAGCATTATTGTAAGCAAGTGTATATACTGTTTTAATCTTATTAGTATACATTACATAAATTCTAATTATTTCTGTTTTTTATTTGATTGATTTTTACAAATCTCATATTAAGTAAATTGTTGATTTGCAATTAAAAAAAAATCAAAATAATGAGAAGAAGTAATAGGAAGAAGAGTAATGCAGAACTGAATTAGCTTTTTAGAATAAAAACAGAATGAAGCGAAAAAACATTTCATTTGATTCTTAAATAAAAAATATGAAATACATATAAAGAAATAAACTGTAAAAATAAAATAATATTAATTGATTTTTCGTTTCTGGACATATAGCAGGAACATAATCAAAGCAATTTTATAACGCAATTTTATGCTCCATAATCGTAGTACCATTCATATGTATAGTGCTTCTTGATCATTGATATATCAATAATTGATATATAATATACATATATATATAAATATATATATACCGGTTGTCCCAAAAATGACTGATGGATTTTAAAATTCATTAACTTGCAAACGGTGACAGATATTTAAAATATTCTTGCAGGAGGATTTTGTATGATGTCAGGAGTTTTTTTTTTACTGTAATTCTTGATTTTAGTTCGAATTTCAGACAATAGATGGCGCTGAGAGCGTTAGGTGCTGAGTCCAGACCCAAATTTGGTACTTCGGTATCCATTCAGTACATTTTAATCTCTTTTCTTTCACATGGAAGAAGAAAAGGGCCGAAAAATCGAGCCTGGATTTAGCGGTTATTGCTTACAGCGCCATATATCGATGCTATTTGTAACTAAATCTGAGAATAGCAGCATAAAAACTCCTGGCATCTTACATAACACTCCTGCGTGAATTTTTTTTAATATCTGTCACCGTTAAAAAGTTATTGAATTTTAAAATCCATCAGCCATTTTTGGGACACCCGGTACATAAGCTAATGTTGAAACCGTTCTCTTGAAAGGATCAGCGTCGATAAGCTGCGTTTTTGGCCCACGAAATAGACTAAAATTTCGATTATGTTATACTGACATAATTATTTTACTTTCTAATATTAGAATATACATATTTTTTACGATTTTAGCAATACTATTTGCATTTTGTTCAGATTTATATAACTTACACAAGCTCAAAGTTCGTATAATTCGTAGTTTTTGATGAAGAATACGCAATTTCTGCTATTTTTATCACAATTTACTCTCTGTTTTTAATATTATACTATGAACGCAGCTTTGCAACACAATATTTTAGCATCTTTTGTATATTTTTATTTCTTTTATAATATATGTCAAGAAGAAAGTTTTGCACGATTGCGCTCATATAAATAATTATGGTAAAAGTATACAGTACAACCTCTTTTATCCGAAACTCTTTTAACGGAAACTCTCGGTTAACCGAAATCGATTTTTAAAGCTCTTTTTTTTCTTTTTTTTATTATGTATGACAACGATTTGTGACAATGATGTACGACAACGATGAGTGCCAATAAAACGAACAAATTAGCAATTTTGAAGCTTTTGAATGCTTTGCAAATGATTTGGCATAGCTGGAGCAGCAGAAAGATTGTGATACTGGTGAACTAATAATATTAAAAAAACTTCGTGATTGAGCTGCGAAGCAAAGGCAATCGAAGCTGCGATAAAAAAACTTTGTTTTAAAACCTTGTGTAATACGTATAATGTACTTAATTTCAAAATTCAAATTCAGGTAATTTTTTATTGTTTCTATTTTGCTATTGCTTTATTTTTATTAAGCACTTGTTACAATAAGGAATAGAGCATGTATTTGTCCTTATTCTTAAAATTGAAGCATTCTCGATTATCCGAAAATTTCGATTTTCCGAAAGATGGTCGTTTCAATTACTTCGGATGTTCGAGGCTCTACTGTACTAATATTAAAATAATTAAGTCAGTGTAACACAATCGAATTTTAGTCTATTTCTTGGGCCAAATGCGAGTTATAGATCCTGATGCTTTTTTCTTTGCATTTCAATATTTTTAAATGATTATTTTTAATAATTTGAAGGTAGAATGTTAACTAGATAGTCTTGTACCTTTTCTTAATTCTTTTGGAGTTTCATTCTGAACCGGTAATCCTCACCAGTTTATAAATTTAAAGTGTACTCAGAATGAAACTGAAATGGAAAGGGTACAAAATTACCACGTTATCCTTATATATTGATATCTTATTCAAAAATAATCACTTAAAATATCGAAATTCAAACAAGAAATTTCTATAAGAACACTTCCATTTGTTTCACATAGGATTACGAATGTCGTATGTTGATCAGTATAGTCTCTTAAGTGGTTGCAATTGTTGCTCGTACCTTCAGATGTTACATTTTTACAGTATCTAGAATTACCATGCATTTAGCATTGTATTTACCAGGTTTTTATTGTCATTATGGTATGAATCATTAATTTTGAAAATTTATATGAGGGGCTTCTAGGCATATCAAATTATTAACAAGAAGACTGGTATTAGCTACAGTGCCACGAAGTTTCTTATTGATAATACCCTAACACACTTTACCGCATTGGATCTCCTTGCAACACATAAAAAAACGCTTTTTTATAAATATTTAAGTCGTTTCTTTTACCAGTATGACTTTAAATAGCCTCGGCATAATAAACAGTCTTAATACAATAAATAACAATAAGAATAAAGTACACAAATAATAAACACACAGAGTATTAAGACAAATAATAAACCACATTATAGCCACAAATAATAAACAGCATTCTTAACAAATACCAGTATGTTTCATACAAGGTTACACAAAAAATAATTTACGTTAAACAACGAACCTGTTCTAATCTGCCTTGAGCTCACAGTTTCAGAACTACCAGGGATATTCTTGTTCCAAAGCACCTTTACAATTTGGATATAAAAAAACGACATCAGCAGGAATGGAGCAAAATACAGAAAGGCTACAATGAGTAACTGGTATATCCTGGTGTAAGTTGCGCTCCAAGTATAAGTGCAGTCCGTAAAGTAATGGGTATCGACGCGAATTGCCGAACTTTGCCTCGTGTCTAAGAGCAGAGCATCAGGCAGTACTAAAAGAAGTGACATTAGCCAGATGATTACGATTGCTTTTTTGGCACGTTTTGAAGTACTCTTGAATTTCAGAGGATGACATATAGCATACCAGCGGTCCACGGAGATAAATGTTAGTGTCAAAACTGACACGGAAACAGATACGCTCTGAAAAAAAAAAAAGAACGCAAAAAATTAGAATAAAAATTTAAAAGATAAAATATAATTAAAAAAATGTTAAATAAATTATGATAAATAATTGATAAACTGCAAACTTGGTAACATGCGTTAAAAGGATTTAAGAAGCATAGCACTTAAAATAAACATTTTTATAAATAAATTAAAAAATTATCTACACTAAAATTATTTCGGCATTCCTTTTCAATCGATGGTACCTGTTAGAAGAAATGAGAGTAAAATGCAATAAAGATAATCAATTATTAATTAAATGTACAATATTTTTAATTAAAGGGAGTTGCTTATTTATTCGATCGTCACGAGACTTAAAATAAAATATTTTTTTTTCTAATATTAAAATGACCAAAGTCACTGAATTTTTCCAAGAGGACAGGTTATACGAAAGGTCGCTGCGTAATTCGTGGAGCGCGCCGCTCCGCGTCCTGTCCTCTCCTTTCACTTTCTTATCAACAATCCCCCTTTTCTGACACTTGACCAGACCGGACCAAGAAAAAAAATTGAAAAGAGGTCACCGGACAAATTTAAAAGCAAAATTCATTAAATTTACGACATCCAAAAACCATAAAATATGAGCTTGGGGCCATGAAGCTATCGGACGACCGTTGAGGCTTCGAGCTTAACACATTCACGCCGGCGCGGTGGGTCACACTCGACTGTCTCAGATCTGCAAAGTCTCCGGCTTTTTGGATACCAGTATTCTAATACATAAAATGTTGTTTCATTTAATTAGAACAATTGGGTGATTTAAAGGAACAACATTTTCTCTAAATTAATAGTGGTGTGAAAAAAAGCCGGAGAATTGACAACTCTGAGACAGTCGAGTATGACTCACCGAGCCGGCGTGAACGTGTTAATATACTTCACACAATTTTTGATTTAAAAGATAAATTGTTTAAACTTTAGAAGTTCCAGACATTTATAAAAGGTAAAGTTATGGTACACATTTTAAAGTTGTAAAAGATTTGAATTTGTATCCGGTTATATGATTATGTCATGTTACATAATACTCCTAGGTAGAGTCAGCTAAATTTGCGTTTTGCCAGACATTTGAAATACCCTAAAATAAATGTTTATTTGACACATCATAAAATATTTGCGGATGTAGCCAAACTGGTAATAAACTTATTATGAGAATGTTAGAAAGAAATACACGAGATAAGAAATGATTCAAATTATTCACAGGATTCACAAAAGGAAAATGAGCTGTATTTCCCGAAAATTATTGAAAGTGGAAAGTTCAAACTTGGTAGAGTTATAAAAACTCTTCATCGTTTATAGATTAATGGTCGTTCACAAATATTTTCATAAAATTTTTAGGAGGGCTAATTATGTTAATTGATTTTTTTTCTTTTATACATCGTGTGTGGTATCGTTTGAGAGATCTTCGAACACCAAACTAAAAAAATATAATAATAATAATAAAATAATAAGTATTGTATTTTCAGAGATATTGTTGAAAATGTACTGCAAAAATATGCAAAAAAACCTTCCTCCTCTCTATTCCCGAATCTACTGAAACTAAAATTATGGGAAAATAATAGGGGTAGAAGGAGTTTATTTAAAGCTAGCAGGAAAACTATAGAGATCATCTTAGGTCATTATATTGAGAAAGTCACGTTTTTCCGTTACATAATAATTGCGGACGCTCGAAGTACTTATTGAAGCGGAATCATCTAACAATTGTTGATAATAATTTAAAAATTTTGTCTGTAATTAGCCGAGATATCAATTAAAAAACTTTTAAGAAGAAACTCATCATGGTCTAATGCGGCATTACACTTTGCAAAATCCTTTTTAAACGCATTTGGCATAATGCCAAGTTTAATCTTTGTACAAGGTATCTGTTAATAAAAAATTAGAATTATGATTTGGCTATTTTTCTTTCACATTTTATAAATGTATATATACACAGCGAAAGAAGGCACCATTTTGATTTCGATACATGTTTACGTTTGGGATATAGTAATTTATAAAACATTAACCCATTTATGCCTAGCGTCCCATTTTGGGACGTTTGTACTTTTAATAAAATTTTATAATTTTCTTCTTCTTTACAACATGAAAATTGTATGAAGTAATTTTCTATAAATGTCTTTATCTATTACCGAGAGATGACAGCATAAGATTGATATTTATTTGCTTAAGAATTATTTGCTTATTTGATATGTATTTGCTTTGCTTTTGGCCTTTTTCCATTGTTTATAAATTTTTCATTTTTCAAGATAGCGATATGTAAAAAGTAAGTTTATTTGTATTTTTTGTATCAAGGATTCAAATATGTTATTGTTATATTATTAATCTTAATATAAATAATCTTAATTAATCTTATGTTAAATATGTTAATAATGTAAGTCATAATCTTAGCTTGTAGATTTCCTTAAAATACGTATTTATTTAAATTGCGAAATTATATGTTCAAGCCTACGGTTTATGCATGTTTGTAACGCATCAAATATAGGGCGCTAGGCGCAAATGTGTACATATTTTTATTAGCAGTTATTTATGTAAATTCCTTTTCAAGATGATTTTGAAATAAATTGTTTCTTAGCCTTAAATACGATTATTCTTAATTTATTATTTATAATACTTATGTTATTAGTCTCTGTAAATAAATATTTATATATATTTAATAGTTCACAAAAAATACTAATTATAGTACATAATAAAAAAATTAAAAGCTTAATTTATTTAAATTTAGACAAAACATATAATTATGCATTTTTCGACATATGAATATTCCCATATTTAGTACGTTTACATTTTTATCAAATAAATACAAAAATATTTTAGCGTATCTTTTTTTTTAGTATTTTTCCAGTTTATTTTGCAATATTTTAAAGTGATTTTACCAAGAAATTTGAGAAAAAAAATTCAGGCATAAATGGGTTAAAATGAAATTGCTATTTTAACTCGTTCCATATTTCAAATAACACAATTTTGTTCACAAGATAAATAAAGTTTATTATATTTATTTTATTTATTTATATAAAAATGTATTTTTGTAATGTCATTAAATAAATTAGATTTCTGTAGTATCAATATATAGATTATTGCGCATATGGGAGTCAATTGTCATCACATAATCTATATAGTATTCTTAACTTAATTTAATGAAAGAATTAAATAAGTCAAAGACTAGCATTAAAACTTTATATAACTGGCCCAATGGTGTGAAACTGTTCTATCAATAATATTATGTATATAAAGAAAGCTGCCTGGATGTCAAATGTTTTTTTTTCTATTCGTCTGAAAAAATTACACTAGCGTGCAAAATATGGGTTGTGTCATATTTTTTACGATTTGATAATTGATTCGTATGCATTTTGTAGCACTGAATCAAAAAATAACCTTCAGTTTTTAAACATCATGTCAAGTTTCTTCACAAATCATAAATTTCAAAGTTGTCGTGCTGAATTTGAAAATGACCTTGATTTTTTACCATAACGTCAGGATTTTACGCAAATTGTAAATTTTAAAATTTTACAAAAGTCGAAGTATTTGAAAATCTGATACAATAAAATGGATGTAAAACTTTTTTTTGTCATAATAAGTTATTCCTCTTTTGGCTTATATTATGCATTTGTACAATTAAACGTGTAAAATATTGTGTATTGAAAATCCTTACAATTTTATTCCATGCCTCGTTTAACCGCTTGTGGTCTGCCAAGCAATTTTCCTTTTATATGCTCTATGGTGTTCACCTTGGTGTTCTCTATTATTTTGGCTGTTGATAAAGCTGGAAATCTGTCGCAGATGTACAGGGTTGTTATAATTAAAGTTCGCCTATTCAGAAGGCTCTAGAGCCGGTTCTATGGCTCCAAACGAAACAAAATTTCACTAGTACGTAGTTGAAGAGATGCGCTCTGCGAAAATCGAGCAAAAATCGATAGTTAATATTTTTGTCAATAGGTGGCGCTGCGCCAATATTTAAGCCGATATTTGCAGATTCCTTTATTTTGTAAAAAAACAAAATACAGGAAATTTTATTTCACAGTTGGTAAAAGTAAACTTTTTCAGATTCGTTATATCAATTTCGGTCAATCTAGATGAAACACACAAAATCACAAAATTTCATCCAATGCTTGAAAAAGATCACATTTTATTCAAATTTTCGACAAACGACGTCAAAGTGTCGTCGCAACTTCGAAAACTTGAAATACCCTTCTAACCACCTGGCGATTTAAAACTTGCTGATAAAGTGTGTCTGTGATTTCTTTGACACTGGAACAGTTGATTGTTTCTGAAAAGCATTTGAATCTACGCTTTGTGAAGAATGGTAACTTTGAAAGAAAAGGCACTTCTTGTAAAGTTATTTTATCAAAATAACAGCAATGCAGCTGGAGCTCTTCGAAAATTCCGGAAACTAAAAGATGTTATGCGTGGACCAATGTCGGATCGTGGAGTTCACAAAATGATTAAAAAGTTCGAGGAAACAGGAAAACTCGACATTCTTCCTGGCAGAGGACGAAAAAAAGGTAGACATTTCTAGTATGGAAGATATTGCTACTTTTGCGGTGGATTTAGCAAGCCAGTCATCATTTGGTAATGCAAGTGTGCCCGCTATTGCGAATGAAGTCGATATGCCGATTTCCACTGTGAGAAAAGTGATGCGTCAAATTTTGCGCTACTATCCATACAAGATTCAGAGGGTGCAACAACTAATACAGGGTGATACCGAAAGTCGGCTATCATTTTCACTACAGTTTCTTGCACGAATGAATGTGGACAATTCTTGGCGCTGGAATATTCTATGGACTGATGAAGCGCATTTTTATTTAAACGAACAAGTGAACACACACAACTGTGAAATTTGGGCGAAAGAGAATCCTAATGTTGTCCAAGTAGTTCCATTGCATGCAGCGAAAGTGACGGTGTGGTGCGGTTTCACAGCTACGTTTATGATAGGGCCATATGTTTTGAGGAACTAACATCCACAGGACGCATTACATGTACCGTAAATGGGAGAAGGTATCTCAATATGTTGTAAAATTTTCTGATTCCTGAGCTGCAACAGCGAGGCTGCCTTCAAAATATCGTGTTTATGCAAGACGGTGCACCGCCGCACATTACTAGAGCAGTTTGGACTTTCTTAACAAGCCATTTTACAGAAGACCGCATCATAAGTCGTTATTTTCAAACAGTCTGGCCACCACGATCGCCTGATCTAACACCATGCGATTTTTGGTTGTGGGGATTTTTGAAAGATTCTGTATCTAAAGACAGATGTCAAACACTCTGATCTGAAAGACAGTATTAGACTTCATATTCGCTCAATCTCACAGGACAGTTTATGCAATGCTGTAGAAAGCACAATTCTGAGAATGGAATGCGTTATTGAAAATGGTGGAGGATTCATTGAGCATGCGTAATGTTATTCTTCGTTATTTCCTCGTTGCCGAGCGACATGTTTATTTTTTGTCGGTGCAGATTACATCACATGAAATTATATTCATTTTTCTGTATTGTTTGGAGTCATAGGTCATTGATCTAGAGCTGCCTGATTAGGTGAACTTTAATTATAACAATTCGCAGTTCCTTGAAGTTTGTTGAAACTTTTAAATTTGTGTGCTTCGTCTGGATTGACTGAAATTGATATAATGAATCTGCAAACATCGCCTTATATATTGGCGCAGCGCCACCTACAGACGAAAAATGTAACTATTTTTTTCGATTTTCGCAAAGCGCATCTCTTCAACTACGTACTAGCGAAATTTTGTTTCGTTTGGAATCATAGAACCGGCTCTAGAGCCTTCTGAATAGGCGAACTTTAATTATAACAACCCTGTATTTAAAACATTCGCCTTCTTTTGGTAAGGCTTTGACAAATTTTCGATATTTTATGACTTTTTAATTTTGAAATTTACGATTTACGAAATATTCTGATGTTATGGTTAAAAAGGAAGTTTATTTTCCGATTCAGCGCTAAAAAATACATAAAAATCACTTTTCAAAAGTTAAAAAACACAATCATCACATCTGTTTTATAGTATCAGATTTATTTCCGTTTTTTTTTTTTTTTTTACCTTTTATCTTTGAAATGTACGATTTGAAAAAAAAAAGTCTTGACGTGATAGTTTAAAATTAAGGTTATTTTTGGATTCAGCGCTAAAATATACATCAAAATCAATTATCAAAAATTAAAAAACACAATCATCGAAGACTTGTGCTATTGATCAAGTAAAAAATGTTTTACGATTTGGAAATGTATTTTAAACAAATAATAACTATAAAGATAAATGCATTCTACGCACAATTGACTATAAACATGCAATAAATCAGTATAATTTCCTTTAAAATATATAATAAACTTTAAATAAGAGTGAAGTGGAAGTAGCTTGGTATTACAAACTTCGCGCTTCTTCCTAGAAAGAAATATTAATAGTTAGTGAAAGATTTCCACTGCAGTGGATTATCCTAGTTTACTAGGATTAATAGAAAGAGAGTCTGCATTATTACATCCCGTAAATCATCTGTTTTCCTGAACAAGAAAAGGATAATGAAACTCTTAGGATTATTTAACCCAAATAAATCTTGATTAAGGGATTTTGAAACATATTTTTATGGAATTCTGGAACGAAAATTAATAAAAGGCTGCCATATGTGCTTATGCTGATATAGCCAGTTACGTGTTTGGGGAAAAATGTCAAATGGGAAATATTACAATTGCGTATGTAATTAAGTTGTAATGCGCTTAGATGTGCAATGTGATTATTCACGTATTAAATATTGCAATTGCAGTTACAGGATGTAAGAAAATTTGCTTTATTGGATGATTTTAGGCCTAATGAGGGATGTTTTTAATAAGTGGGATATCTTTTAACGATTCTCAACACAGTTGAAAAGTGTTTAAGAATTCGATTTGTCAGTCCGTCTGTCTGTTCGTGCTCTAATAGGCGTAAATGCAGTCTGATTGCCGTGAAATTGATATTTGTTATTGGGTTTTACAAAGGTATGTTCGGGATTCAAAATCAGATGCTACAGCATTTACAGTTCAAATACAGCGACATTCAGAAGAATTCCATTACATTACGGTATATGGGGAAAAACCGTTTACGGTGTATTTTAATAATATTACACTGTCAAAGCACTTCTCAGTTATACGCGTCATAAAAATTTTCAAGAATTTTAGCTTTTTTTCTTCTGATTCTAGAAATGCATTCCCTCGCTCTCGCCCTTTTGTTCAGATATCAGGAACACATTCCTCTATCTTATACACAGATGTGTACGTGTGTGTGTGTGGGGGGGGGATTTTTGTTTCTGACTTCCGTAAAAGTCGCAGTCTATTAGAGAAGTTAGTAACATACGTACGACGTGGCATTGATCGCTAATGGAAGAAACATCTTTGGAGTTTTGGTTAGATGGAAGTTTTAAAATGGCGATAAGAACAAAATTTCCGCTTTCATTTAAAATGGATGTCATTAAAAAAACAGGAAAAAATCCTTGTACCTCGTAAAAGGATTTAAAGGAGCATTTTAATGTCCCAGAATCGGCATTGAGAGGAATTTTAAAACATCTGGTGGCGATAATAGTAGCTCATCGAGAATATGGATTTCAGTCAAAGAACAAGTAGAATTCAATACAGAAAGTTCGAAGAATTTGAAAAAGGTTTGTTGCCATAGTTTAAAGAAACTCATGTTTCGAATATTCCTGTTAATATTGAGATTGTTGCCAAAGAGTTTTGAAACGGAAACCTTTTTTGCATCAAATGGATGGATTGAAAAAATTAAAAATATGCATGGCTTATTAACTCTTCTCCTTTTAGGGGAAGTACGAGTGTCAATGAAGAAACTGTAGAACAATGGGAAGAAGACTTCGGTACTTTAGTAAACATCTACAATTGTGACGAAACTGTACCTTTTTATAAAATGTTGCCCGACAGAAACTTAACATTCAAGGGATAATCATGCCATGGTGCAAAAAATGGTAAAGAAATATTAACTGTTTAGCTATGAATATTGGTCGTTGGTAGATGAAACAAACATCTCTGTTTTAAGAACGTGAAGAAGATTTCTTGTGACTACACTAGCTACGAAATGGCACACTTTCTTGGATTTCCTTCGTAAATTCGACAGGAAAATGGAAAAAGAAAAACGGGAATTTCTCAAATTCGTGGATCAGTGTCCTTCTCACATACAAGGTCTTCCAACTTCAAAAACACGAAAGTTGTATTTTTTCCTGCGAATTGCACGAGCGCCATTCAACCTTTGGATCTGAGTGTCATTCGTTGTGTGAAAGTTACTACAGAAACACTTTTATCAGTCGACTTCTGGGTGCATCAGAAACGAAAGGTACAATGAAAGGCGAACTGAAGCAAGTTACCGTCCTTGATGCAATTCATATGTTGGGCTCATAAAGGAGAAACATCACTGACAAGTGTATTAAAAGCTGCTTTAAGAATGCAGGATTTTTTTTTCCAACAAAAAATGAGAGTGAAAACTGTAGAAATGGCATAAAATAAAAGAAGATTGGTGTACTTTATCTGGAGGACTCGCTATGAGTACTTTCAAAGTATTCGTTGATGCAGATGAAAATTAAATCACAGCTCAATTGCGGTAAATTGAAGACATTGCAGCTGAAATAAATGGTAGCGACAAAGATAAAGAGGAGGACGATGATGATGAAGAAAAAGTGGCAAAAGTTCCCACAACTTGCACAGCAGCCTTAGAAGCATTAAAAACTCTGCTTGACTATTTTCAGCTCAATTCAGGAAGCGAAGGAACTTTTTAACGTCTTGATGAACTTGAAAAGACTCTTTTTGAAAAATGGCAAACACAAAAATTATCCTCGATTTTAATTTATTTTGATAGAAAGTAATAGGAGTGAAACGAAATTTGGTTATGTAAACATTTCCATTTTCTTAATGCTTAAAAAAATTAATGGGACTTATACGCGTATTTGCATTTTGAAACTAATCTTATATGCATTTTTCAGTAGTATATAACATAGTATTAATTAACAATATGGGTACGTTTTAATTTTAAGCGCCCTTTTGTGGTTTTTCACTTATGCGCATCTCTCCCTTATGCGCGTTTTTTCCTCTTTCTCCTATGCCCGCGTATAAGTGAGAGATCACAGCATATTCCTGAAGTGCAGTACACGGGTCTTAGTACAGAACGTGGTGAGAATAGATATTATCATTTAATTACAGTGACACACAAAAGAATTTGGTTAAAGATGAAAATAATAACAATTGAGCTATTGACGCTATACGAACAATAATTGCTCTAAGTGCGTTTTCAGTTGTGGTACGCGTTCTTAAATATATATGTATTTTAAATAATACTTGGTGCGCATAAATTCTATAGATCATATATAGGGCTGGACAAAAGTTTTCAACAACATCTGTTTTTTGCGGAAATTTTAAATTGTGCTATACGTTTAACTTACCTGTGGTCCAGCACTGGTTTCTCGACCATTTTTAAAAAATCTGAAATTTTTTGTACAACTACCCTAACATGATGGAAGTTCAAAATGACTATTATTTTAATTTTATTAATTTTTGTTTGTGCATGGCGGCCATCTTTGTTTCATCGTCTGCAGCAATTTTCTCACAAGAAGGGTTTACGGAATTGTAAATAATTCATCGTTTATTTATCCAATTCAAGTGCGGATTAAAGCAATTTGTACAGAATACATTGGGCTAAAAATTTGGTAATGGAGTAGTTTCCGAAACTAAATGCTTATTGGTAAAATTTAAGCATACAATTTCAATTTTTTTCCAAAATGTGTCCGTTTACAAGAGGAAATTTTTCTAGCAAGGAAAGCTGTCAACAGGACATAATTTTTTTTTTACAAATAGGCCGAAAGTACTTATACTCACACGACGAGTTCCAGATCTGGGACTTGCTTTCTCTTCGCTAAAAAAAATCGCAAATTTTTCAAAAATGACAAAAATCGCACATTCCAGGCTTTGGTATCTCTGGTGGGGCACGAGATAAAAATCTGAATTTTTTTTTATAAGAGTATTGTGTGGTAGTGTTATGCACAATAAATTTCAGGATGGAGATTTGACTACAAGCTGAGATAAGGTAAGGGCAACACGTTAAAACAATACTGCCAAACTATTGTTTGTTGTAGTCACAGCTAAGTATTTATCTCAGAGTATCATTTAAATTTATTTTTTAGATTATCTTTAAATAATAGTAACAGAAAATAAAGCATTTTGCAATTAATTTAAAAAATAATTATGCCTAAGGCCAACATTTTGTATGGTTTCAGTAATTTTTGTTGAAATTTTAGTAACTAAAAGAAACCTCAGCACTTTTACATAAATAAATAAATAAATATATATATATGTATACAAGGCCTGAGACAAAGACAGAATAGGGAAAGAGAAAAACTGTTAATGTTGGCATGCTTCCCGTAAGGCATGGTGACGTCACGGCGACGTCGTTGTGAAGTCACACTGTGATTTTGTGACCGTCGATGTGACGTCACAGTGACTAGAATGCGAGGTCGTTATGGCCGTTTTGGAGGACGTTTGTGACGTCACATTGTGACCACTCTGTGAAGTCACGGTGTGACAAATTTGTGAAAAGTGTGTCATTTGTGACTATTTTGGCATTAACTTTGTGACGAACCTGTGACGAAAGCGACAATGCTTTGAAGTCACATTGTGACCAATTTGTGAAATATGTGTCATTTGTGACGAACTTGTCATAAACACTGTGATTTCAAATGAAAATCAAATTTCAAATTAATTGCTTAAAAGACGCAAATAGTGAAAAAGATTCCATGCTGGGACTCGAACCCGGGCCATCAGTACAGCACACTGACATTCTACCGACTAAATCACATGGAACGATACTCAGGCTGGAAAATTTCTCACTATTACATGTTGGCAAGGCTACAAACGCAGCAAAAGATGGAATATTTAGCGTGAACCACCCACATGATGCAAACACGAAACTTAATTAAATCCAGCATTGATTGAAATTATATTAATACTTGGAAATTTTTCCAGAGAGAACCATTCGCCTTGCATACAATATTTCAAATGAAAGTCAAATTTCAAATTAATTGCTTAAAAGGCAATTTTAATTTGAAATGTTGTATGCAGGGCGAATGTTTCTCCCTGGAAAAATTTCCAATTATTAATATAGTTTCAATCGATGCTGGATTTAATTAAGTTTCGTGTTTACCCCATGTCGGTGGCTCACGATAAATATTCCATCTTATGCTGCGTTTGTAGCCTTGCGAACATGTAATAGTGAAAAATTTTACGGGCTGGGCGTCGTTCCATGTGGTTTAGTCGGTAGAATGTCAGTGTGCTACACTGATGGCCCGGGTTCGAGTCCCGGCATGTAATCTTTTTCACAATGTTGGCCTTTGCGCCTTTTAAGCAATTAATTTGACATTTGATTTTCATTTTTAATATTGTATATAAGGCGAATGATTCTCTCTGGAAAAATTTCTAAGTATTAATACAGCGATGAATTTTAAAATAAAATTTTGCTGTAAATATAAAATCTTATCTTTTTACCGTACTTTTTAGCAAAATGTCGCTACTTTGGAGTCCTATTCTTCTAAAACATTTTACATTTTTCCACTTAAAAAACAATGCTTATCAACTGACATATTTTTTTATTAAGTTCTATGCTTGATATTTAGAATGTGTAAGTTTTTTAATTTGTTTTGATTTGTCATTGCTTTATTAAATACGAACATGGAAACTAACCGATATTAATACAACTATTATTTATAGAGCGGCATGATAAGCGATATTTATTTAAATTTTTTATTCCCGTGTATATTGTACTTTGTGAATATGAGCTAAATAGATTTGGTATGTTTTATAGGAAAAGACTGATCTGGGAAATAGAAAAAAAAAAAAAAAAAAAAAAAACGATTAAGAAAAATCATGCGTTAAGCATAGATTAAAATATACTTTCCAACACTTTCTGAATGCTTTAACAAGACATCGTAATTTAGGGAAATGACGTAAATAAGATAACTAAGTAAACATTTTAGAAAACGCATAAAACATTTGAAAAACTGATTTCAGCAGTTACCGTCCATAGCCAAATATGTTTTCCAATTCTTTTAAACAGCCCTTATTTGATCTGTAGGTTGATACACTGAAAAAAATGAAGTACTCAAAAATGAGCAAACCGACGTACTCATATTGAATTGAATATTTTTGGATCAAAAAAGAACCTATGCTTTCTCTATTTTGAAGCATCACATGTTATCAAACCCAAACAAACAAATAGTTTTGTACCCTGTAATGGTTCATTTCATTTATGGCGGCATAAATGATGTTTATTAATGTAAATATTAAATTATGCACGGCATTTTAAAAATAATTGCTTGGAAATAATGTTCTTGTCATAAAAATATTCGATTTGAGTATCTTTTTAAGAATTTTGCTATTTTTCTTGATAAATAATCAATTAAACATTTCTTGTTAAGAACTTTGGACGGGAAATAAATGTCAGTACATTTTTACTTTACATTTTAGGGGGGTTTTTTTGTTGTTTTTTTTTTGGGGGGGGGGGGGGGCAGTACATAACGATTCATATTTGATCACAGCCATGGAATAAAATATGAGTACATGTGTTTCTCAACTTTGAGTACATTTGGATCGGAGCTATTTTGTGCATGTGACGCATTTAAAATTGAGTACTTTTTACTCAATTTTGAGTACCCATTTTTTTAAGAGTATATATACTATATAATGGGAAAATTTAGTTTAGCAAGAAAACGCCTAACAGGTTGAAATTCATTTTCAGCAATTTATACTAATGTATGGAAACATACTTGAATACCTTTGTACAACCCTGTAGTTTACCTAAAATCTTTATTACACGCCACTATTTAGTTAAAATTTAATTCAAATTAAGACACTCTTAAAACTGCTGAAATCACATTTCCAGAAATTATAATATATAGACGGCCATGTATCCAATTCTTTACGTGACCCTGTATACCATTTTATCTATATTCTACAAATATTTCTTGGTAAATTAAATGCAGTTCAGCGAAAAAAAGCATAACTCATTTAAAAACCTCCTTTAAGCAATTTGCGCCCATACCCAGTAATCCTTACGAATACTTTTGTGTAGCCTTGTATAGGAATTATAGCATTTATATACACCATACACTATGCATAAATATAGTGAATCATAAAAGTGCATATCATAATTAAAAATATATTTCCAGCAATCATCGCTAATGAACAGTACTTCGGATACAGTATGGTATCTGAAAGATTTTGTGCGTCCCTGTAAATGCTATATACGTATTGTTCTTATTATACATGAAATAATTTATAGTATGTAAACCTCAGCGACATACATCAATTTCATTATATATGAAATAGATTAACATAATTAAAGTATGCCGCAAACAATTCCCTCCACCTCTATATCATTATGTATTTGAATTCCTTTTTTAGTCCTGTAAATGAACAATAACTATTCTTTGCATCGCATAGTCAACAGAATGCATATTTTAGTGCACTTCATAAATGCATATAAATTTTATTCTGTTTGAAAGCGTGCCTAAAATCATAAAAAATCATTTGAAACGACTTTTTCCCATAGGCCGTAATGTAACGGAAAACTTTTGGCTGTCCCTGTAAATGAGCAAAGCATGCTACAAACTTCATTACAAATAGGTACCGTGCGATGGTAAACGTCAATACCATCCAAAAATTTCAGGGCAATCCGAGTATATTTTCGAAAGTTAGAGTGCGCACAGACTGCTAGACGGACAGACGGAGAGACAAACCGAAGTCATAAGCACTTTTCAACTTATGTCCTACATTATGTATCCTGTATTATATGAACTTTAAAAAAATATATACTAAAGCAGTTTAATCTATAACTTCCTATCAGGCATGAAAAATACTTTATTTCAATGCTTAAATATCATATTTTACTTTTTAGTGCCAATAATTACCCGAATCATACACGTAGAAAATTAATTTACAATAGAAGAAAATTTAATAACCCATTCAGAATGTCTATAATTAAATGTTTGATTAAAATCACAAACAGAAAAAAATGCTTACATACAATTAAAAAAAATAAATATACCAATTTGAAAAACACTAAAAATAATAATTAGTATTTATAATTGTACTGTTAAACAACAGCAAACTACAATAGATAAATTAAATGCATTATTAGATTTAACAATATCTCAAAAATATTTCCATATGGTATAAGGAATTCCTATTATTTTATAATTTTGGCAAATGTTAAATCTGAAAACATTGGTTTGAAGATTTAGGATTTTAAAAGATAATTTAAAATATTATTAGCACTAAAAGAAAATTCTTTCAAATGTTTCACAACTGTAATATGTTAAAAATACATTTTCCCAGTATAATGTTAATTTCTAATCTGAAACAGTTTCGTAATCTCATGATAATCGAACATCATATTTAACCCCAAAATAATAATAACTATAAATGTTAGTAATCAAAAAATAGTAAGAAGCCGATAAAATAATTCCAAATCATTGTCGTTCCATACATTTTTAATCTCAAGTAAGAGTAAATTAATGTTTATATTAATTCCAGTATGAATGCAGGCATGAATGTCTCTGCGCAGTTTTTTTTTTTTTTTTTTTTTTTTTTTTTTTTCAAACGATGGCAGATTAAAATATTTTTCTTCACAGTTATCAAATTGGAAAATAACGCTTCTGACAGTTAAAGATCAGTCTCTTACAAATATAACTATTTAACTCATAATACAACCAGGAATAAAATATTTAAATTAAATAAAACTTACATGCACGTTCCATTAATATCCGTGTATCCTAAAATAGTCATTTCCTTATCTTAAAGTGTTGTAGACGTGTTGTTCTAAAACAAGTGAACTATTTCCCGCGTATTCTCATATTTATTTTTCTGTGGGCAGACGATTTTCGAGCAGATGATTTGTTACAGATTGTTTGTTTTTGTATACAAGAAATATGGAATTTGAACGCGCAGAAATTTTCTGAAAGTATCATTCATTAAAATTTTGTATTTGAAGAAATGTCCAATGTATTTAATCTTTTCTTTTTATCCGTACCAAATAATTCAAGTTAAAATGTATTGTAAAGTTCCTTTTTTCTAAATAATTATAATAATAATATTCATAATTAGAGTTTATTAGATAAAACATTGTTTAAATTTTTAAAAGGTGTAAAAATAAATTTAATGTATTAACGACACTCCCCCCCCCTTTTTTTCTATTTTTTAAAGTAAAATTTGTTTTCCTTTATTTTCGGAAAATGCTAATTTTATTTTAAAAGTCTGAAAGAAGTAGAATTTATGACTTGAATACAAATTATAAAAATATTCTAAAGCAAGAAATGCATAGATGACTAAACTCTGAAGACTCTTTCTACATGCTCATTAAAAGGTGCAGATTTAACTGTAATAGAAAATTTTTAGTTTGAAACCACAGAAGTGTTTCGAATAATTCTGGTCGGTAAAAAAAGAAAGAAAGAGTGAAATTTCCTCCCAGCAAACTAAATATTTAAAGTGTATAAATTTAATATTCGTAATTGTAAATATACTATCCAAATGCTAGATAAAATTGAAATCATGAAAAAGTATACATTCACTGTCTTAGATATCCAATTGATAAAATATAGCCTAAAAATTTAGTTTATTAATGCTTGTATCGTGCACTTTATTTATTATGCCACCCCACCTCCCCTTTAGTGACGGAATTTACCATTTGCTATCCACTAATATATTTTCATTCCTTATGCCGCTGTAACTCGTGGCTGTTTAAAATATTTCTCTTCATTTTCAAAGATTTTTGAAGTTCATATTTTTTGTCACACTGTGACTTACAATATGCTGGTTTTTTTGTCACATATGTGACGTGGCGTACGTTACATAGCAGTGACATAACAGAGACGTCACAATTTTTTTTAATTGCCAGAAAAATATAATTTTACAAAAAGTAACATGTTTTGAAGAATTTTCGTAAGTTTTTAAAGTTTTCTAAGAAGTTCACATTTCAGTCACAATGTGACATCACTGAGTGGTGGCATTTCGGTCACAGATGTGACGTGACCACAGTGACTTGCAGTGACGTCACAGTGACGTCACCGTGACCATGCATGCTATGAGGGTTGTTGAGACATGATCAAACGTGTCAAAAAACATTCCTGCTTGTTGGTTTAAAAACCACAATTTTAATGCTGCTTGCCAGTCCCTGAAATTTGTTCCTATCATAAGTATGTTCCTGTAAAGGAAACATTATGCGATGTTACCATGCATCAGCCTCAAGTAATTTTCAGAAAGTAAAGATACCCAAAGGCTTTTCAAAATTTATACTGCAGGAAAATCACATTTTTGCATAAGAAGTAAGCTAGGAATTATTAATGAATTGAGACTTGCCCATAGTGATTTCAAAGTATATTTTTATGAACCAGCAGGGCCAAAATCATCAATCAAGTTATCAAGAGATGACAAGACTAGGTTCCTACAAAAAATTTTTTGAGAAAGATCAAAATTGTAGTTTTTGAACCAACAAGCAAGAATGTGTTTTGACACGTTTGACCATGTCTCAACAAGTATGACAACGTTAACAGCTTTTCTTTTTCCCTATGTTGTTTTTGTCTCAGGTATTGTATAAAAATATTTTTTTTTCTTTATGTAAAAGTGCTGAGGTTTCTTTTAGTTACTAAAATTACTTACAACAAAAATTACTGAAACCATACAAAATGTATGGCTTAGGCATAATTGTTTTTTAATTAATTGCTATGCTTTGCAAAGGGCTTTATTTTCTGTTGCTATTATTTAAAGATAATCAAAAACATAAATTTAAATGACACTCTGAGATAAATACTTAGCTGTACAACAAAACAATAGTTTGGCAGTATTGTTTTGACATGTTGCCCTTGCCATATCTCAGCTTGTATTAAAATCTCCATCTTGAAATTTCTTGTGCATAACACTACCACACAATACTCTAATAAAAAAAAATTTCAGATTTTTATCTCGTGCCCCACCAGAGATATCAAAGCCTGAAAAGTGCGATTTTTGTCATTTTTGAAAAATTTGGGATTTTTTTTAGCGAAGAGAAAGCAAGTCCCAGATCTGGAACTCGGTGTGTGAGTACAAGTACTTTCGGCCTATTAGTAAAAAGAAATTATGTCATGTTGACAGTTTTCTTTGCTAGAAAAATTTCCTCTTGTAAACGGACAAATTTTGGAAAAAAACTGCAACTTTATGCTTAAATTTTACCAATAAGCAGTTAGTTTCGGAAAGTACTCCATTACCAAATTTTTAGCCCAAAGTATTCTGTACAAATTGTTTTATTCCGCAGTTGAATTGGATAAATAAACGATTAATTATTTACAATTCCGTAAACCCTTCTTGTGAGAAAATTGCTGCAGACGATGAAACAAAGATGACCACCATGTACAAATAAAAATTAATAAAATTAAAATAATAGTCATTTTGAACTTCCATCATGTTAGGGTTGTTGTACAAAAAATTTCAGATTTTTTAAAAATGGTCAAGCAACGAAAACATGATTTTCTGGACCACTTGAAATGAATTGACCCCCTAACGTTTAGCATACTATGTAGTATACAGGTGCGGCGCCAAAATCCGGACAAAATTCCAACTTGAATTTCCCGCCGTACGGTAACATTTGGCGAGATAACCGAAGCGCCGCAATTATAGAAACTGTTCGCGCTATGCGCTCAGCGACATAAATCATTCGATTCTTCGGGTACCCAAGTTCGACTGTGTACGATGTCGTAGCAAAGTATAACGAGTCGGAGAATTCTAAGGAAGGTTTTGCGTCGTTTTGCAACGAAAGTTTGGTTGTCGAACAACATCGACATGTAATAAAACACACACATTACAATATATAATAAAACACACATAAATAACGCGTGCATTCAATTGTTAACGGTATATATAAATATTAAGCAGACATACATACAATAAATACAATAATCCCAACTGTAGTCTCAGGTATCGGCCAGAGTAGCTCAATGGTTAGAGCGACAGCCTGGAATGCTCTGGTCCCGGGTTCGATTCCTGGCTCTGGCTGTTTTTTCACTCCAGTTGGGATTATTGTACTTATTGTATGTATGTCTGTTTAATATTTATATATACCGTTAGCATCGGTATGGTTTGGTCCAAAGAATTCTGGCCTCCCAACAGCCTAGATTTAAATCCTTTGGACTTCTTTGTATGGAGCGTGATTGAAAGGGTTACAAACAACTCCAGAC